>MU968359.1:31849259-31942174 GCA_034641835.2 Pinus albicaulis
TCTTTTGGGTAAGGACTCCTGCTAGCTATGTGCGCAGATATCCTTAGTCCTGCTGTGTGTGAACCCCACTAGGCTATGTGCATGGGCTGTGTTTGGGTTGTAAGTGGATCCTTGATGATAATGAATTCGGAATATATTTGAAGTATCTTTGTGCTGTCTGGATTGATTATGTTTACTGCTCAAGCGCATCTGTGATACTTATTTAAGCTGTGAATATATCTATGATCTGTATTTGAGCTGGGAATGTATCTGATAACTGAAATTAGCTACGATTATAATGTTCTATGATGGTATTTTCTGATATGCACGTGGATGCGAATGTATTTATTAGATCTATTAGTAGCTTTTCTATGGTTATGTACTGATTACACTATTAAAATAGTTGAGAATAGACTCATTCTGTGTGAACCTAGCGAGCGGCAACACAGATTTGCCTCAAATTACCTACTCTCTCCTAGGGTGTGAAAAACTGGTTCTAGCACCCTCCCATACTACTTCGGGTGAGACCTTCGCCTACTCAAGTAGGTCATTACCAAAAGGGACAGTAGTATAAGGGTTTATTGGAAAACCTTAACCTTCGAACCTGGGTCAGGACCCCTCAATCCAATAAATGGTTCCATTGCCGGGACCGAGAGAATTTTGAGAGAGAGATTAGGTAATGCCACGAGGTCATTAGAGACCTGAGAGGGTGGAAATTGAGGAGTGGTTTGAAAGATAGGTTTAGTAATTTTTTGTAAAGGAAAATCGCAGCATGAAGCTGACAACTGAGAAGTGGAAGAACAAGTACATCTTCACCGAACTCTATGAGATTTTCTTTGTAACCTTTGTGCATGAGCTTCAGGATTAGTTGGCAAGGCTCGTATAATTCCAGATTTTTTGGAAGGACAATTAGGTTACGCAGTGGATACCATAATTTATTCAACAGCTAGAGAGGACTAACAATACAATCACCCGGACGGTAGATCACTAGGTGGATAGCGTGCTGGGACGATTCATGAAAAAATTCATAGTCGATCAGTTCGTATCCTATTTTGAGGAAGAATGGAGGTTCTTCAAAGGTTTCTGAGGGTGTTATATATAGCCACACCGAATGAATGACCTCTGATCAAAGAGAGAGTACAACACGAAGCTGTAACTACTACCGAACCAATCGAGAAGGAGATGGATCCATCTATCGTATAGTAAGAGAATCGGCTGCGCACGAAGGAAAAAATCCTCCAGCTACACCACCTTCAAGTCAGCATAAGGGTAAAAAATCACCCACACCTCCACCACCACCAGAAGAAGATATGGACACACACATGAATCCACCCACCTTCAAGGGTGTAGGAGATGAAGATATGGACCGATTTTGGTTTGTAGAAGAATCAATATGGAATGCGCAGAATGTGGCTACCGATGTTGTAAAGAGAATGGAGCTATCCCTCACCTTTGAAAGAAGGAACTTGGACTGGTATATGGGATATGTAGGACAATATGTGGATCCATCTATTCAGGAGATTAAGAAAGCTTTAAAAAAAACAATTCTGAAAGCCTGAGTCCTACTCGCAGCTAGTAACTGACCTAAAAGACTTTAGACAAGGACCCACTGAGTCTATATGGGAAGTTTATCAATAGTTAAAGAAGGTTATCCGAGATGGATAATTTGAGTATGATGATAGGCCACACAAGGAATGGTTTATCGCTATGCTGCTACCTCACCTACGTGGACTTATGGGTTAGCAGGCGATTGAGACACAAGAGAAAGCCTTAGAGATTTCTATGAAACTAGAGGTCGTGCCAAGAGACGATGCCCAGTTTGGGGCGCAGTAGATCCAGGGACAGTTGGAGGCAATGCACCTTGAAATCTAGAATCTATGGAAAGAGTGAGGAAAGGAAGCTAGCCTAGAAATATAGTGCATAAGATGCAGGGTGTTCGGCCACAGCAAGGATCAGTGTCCCCTACTAGCAGACTACATGCAGGCTGGGGGGCCCAACCTGTTGCGTCCCAATGAGGCTGCGGGACCAAGTGGTTGAACATTATGGTGTGTTGAGTACTGCGTAGCTGGACTACATGATACCAACCACTGTCCCTGTCTTGGTTCTTGTGTTCGAGAATTGAAGCAAAAATGGTGTCAATTCTACTCCTCTGTGGGACATGATGAGCATAACTATCGGACCTATGACTTGATGATAGATCGAGGAAACCTATATAGGGTACAGGCTAACCCTTCTTCACCATTATCTCCCTCAAGCAGAGGAGGATCCCCAAAAAGGGGTAGGGGTGGACGCGCAAGTCGGGGAAGAGGACAATTGATTTGTTACAACTGTGGAGAATTAGGGCACTTTGCGAGGGACTATCCGAACCTTGCGAGACAATAATGTCGTTATTGTCGACAATTGGACCATGTGTTTGAAGATTGTCCAGTACTGATAGATAAAGTGCAAGAAAAACAATAGACACCTATGCAGAATGTATAGAGGGTTAAGGCAGAACTGTGTGATGAAGGCCCAAGTATTAATGTCATAACGCGCAGCGACTTATCTACTGAAGGAGATGAGGAGAAATTTGCTAGAAAATTAAATATTACAGAGAAATGCAACACATAAAATATGCAGAAAACACAAGCACACTAAACACATAAAACCAGAGAGACACAAATATATGTGGTTCATCCAGTTTGGGCTACATCCACCCTAAACAGCCAGTCCTTCCTTTCTATTATCTAGAAAAATGAAGAGACACAACCTACAACAGATCCAATGTAATATCCTATGTTCTCTCTCACAGTATCCCTGTTTGTTTCTTGCTCTGAGAATACACATCCTCAATACAATACCCTCATACATAGTGAAGGGTTGCCTTCTAGGGAAAAAAACCCTAAACTAAAAATAACTTCTACCGTCAGATCATCTGCTTAATGAACGATCCAGATTGACTAGAAATTGCTATACTTTTACAAGGCAATTTTACATTTGTTTTTAGCTTTGGGGGTGCTTCCCCCGAAACCCCCCGCCAGGGGAGGTCTCCATAAACTCACAGCTACCCCCCCTAGACCCCCCAGGCAGCATTTAATTACGGGATCCGTTGCTGCCCCATTAAGCTACAGGGGTCTGATGTTGTGATACAAAATAAACATGATAATCAGGCTCCACGCCCAACAATATCCCACTTGGAGACTGATTGTAGCAACTCTGCTGCTTCATTTGCTAGAAAATGACTCCTCTTTGGACCTGGATGTTTCTCATCTTCATCGTCATCCTTGAGGACCAATTGAAACTAAGAATTATCTCATTTTCTTCCTAGCTACAAATTTTGTTAGCATATCTGCAGGATTCTGGCTAGTGTGTATCTTTTCTAGCTTCAACTGTCCATCTTCCAATACTGACCCTATGAAATGGTACTTGAGTTGTATGTGTTTAGTCCTGGAATGAAATGTTGAGTTCTTATCAAGATGAATGAGACTTTGGCTATCATTATATAATGTGCCCATATCATGCTTCTTACCGAATTCATCCATAAAAATTTGTAACCAAATCATTTATTTACTAGCCTCTGTAGCAACAACATACTCTGCTTCTGTTGTTGAAAGTGCAACAACACTTTGGATTTTTGAAACCCAACTGGCAGTTATTGCACCTACAGTAAATACATATCATGTAGTACTCCTCCTATTATCTCTGTCACCTACTATTTCTGCATCAACATATCCCTGTAGAGAAATGTTTGAACCACCAAATCATAATCCTTGATTTCTGGTACCTCTCAAATATCCGAGAATCTATTTTACTTCCATCCAATGTTCTTTTCCTAGATTGCTCATGTACCTTCTTAAAACTCCCACTGCATGTGAAATATCAGGTCTTGTGCAGACCATTGCATACATTAAGCTTCCAACTGCTGATGCATATGGAACTTTAGACATATAGTCCATTTCTTCTTGGGTCTTTGGGCACATATCCTTACTAAGTCTGAAATGTATAGCAAAATATGTACGAACTAGTTTTTCATTTTTCATATTAAATCTTTTCAACACCTTTTATATGTACTCATTCTAAGACAGTGTTAATTTGCGATTTTTCCTGTCTCTATTTATTCTCATAACAAGGATTTGTTTTGCATCTCCCAAATCCTTCATTGCAAATGAATTTTCCAATTCTCTTTTGAGCACATTTATTTCATGTATGTTGGACCCTGCAACAAGCATGTCATCTACATACAATAACAATATAATATAGCTACCATCATTTTTCCTTTTCTGATAAACACAATGATCAGAGTGACATCTAGTATAACCTTGTTCAAACATAAACTTGTCAAATTTTAGATACCACTACCTTGGAGCCTGTTTTAAGCCATACAAGTTCTTCTTTAACCTGCACAATAATTTTTCTTTCCCTTTGCCCTCATATCCTTATGGTTGCTACATATAGATCTCTTCCTCCAAATATCCATGGAGAAATGTCGTCTTTACATCTAACTATTCAATATTTAAATCTTCCGCTGCTACAAGACTTAAAATAGTTCTGATTGAATTCATCTTAACAACAGGAGAAAATATTTCATCAAAATCAATACCTTTCTTATGTGCAAACCCCTTCACCAAAAGTCTAGCTTTGTACCTCTGTTTTCCTCCATCTTCTTCCTTCAACCTATAAACCCATTTATTCTACAATATAGTTTTACGTGTAGGCAACCTGACTAAGTCCCAAGTCTGGTTATGCATTAAGGAGTACGTATCTTCTTCCATGGCTAGTTCCCACTTTTTCCTACTTTCAACCTGCATTTCTTCTTCATAACATTCGGGTTCACCAGAATCAGTCAACAATAAATAATATAATGAAAGAGAGTATTGTTCAAGGGGTCTACTTATCCTGGTAGATATTCTGACACCACTTTCATGTGTTTGAGGTGTCTGTTACTGTTGTGGTGGTTGTTGTTGTTGTGGTTGTTGATTATTATTATTTTCAGGCAACTTTACTTTTTTAGTGATCTCATCAAGAACCGTGTAATGCTTGCTTTCTTTTTCCTGTTTCTTTTCCTGCAACTGATTCTTATACAATACCTTTTCATTGAATATTACATCTCTACTCCTAATGATTATGATTTTCATAATCATATAAGAGATAACCAAAATCATTAACGCCATATCCAATACAGGTACATTTCTTTGATTTTTCCTCAAGCTTTGTTCTATTTTCTTTATTAATATGGACAAAGGCCTCACAACCAAAAGGCTTTAAGAAAGAGTAGTTTACCTTTTTACCTGTCCATGCTTCCTTTGGAATACAACCATCCAAGGAACTTGAAGGCCCTCTGTTTATTAGATAAACAGTAGTATCTACAGTATCTACCCAAAATTGTAAAGGAAATCTTGCGTGAAATCTCATTCACCTTGCACGCTCCATGATTGTTCTGTTCATCCTTTCTGACACACCATTTTCTTATGGTGTTCTTGGAACTACCTTCTCTCTATGAATTCCATGCTCTGAACAGTACCTATCAAACTCTTTGCTGCAATATTCACCTCCATTGTCTGATCTGAGACACTTCAACTTCTTTCCTGTCTCAATCTCAACCAAAGCTTTCAATTTCTTGAAAGTATCAAATACATCAGATTTATTTTGAATACAATAAATCCAACTTTTTCTAGTTGCATCATCAATAAAAGTAACATAATAATGAGAGCCACCAAGAGATGATAGTTGAACAGGTCCCCATACATCTGTATGCACAAGCTATAATTTTTCGCTCTTATTTTCTTTCCCAACTCTAAGAAATTTGACTCTCGTCTGTTTTCCATAAATACAATTCTCACAGAAATCCAAATCAACATTCTTCAAACCCGGCAACAAATTTCTTGAGTGAATACTATTCATCCCCTTCAATACTATTCATCCCCTTGCCATAATGCTGCATCTTCTCCTTTGGAATTAAAAGCATTAACAGAGTTAGAAATACCATTGCATAAATACAATGTATCAAACTTTTCGCCTTTTTCTATTACCAGGTCTCCTTTAGTGACCTTCCAAGTTTTATCTGTGAAAGTTGTCACACAACCTTCACTGCCTAACTTCCCTGTTAAAATCATATTTTTCTTCAGATCTAGAACACCTTACCTCCTTTAATAGCCATTGGTTTCCATTCTGTTGTTTTACAAGAAATTTACCCATTCCAACAATTTTACAAGGTTTATCATCACCCAAATGAACTTGTCCAAAATCTCCTTGAACATAGTCATGAAAATATTTCTTATCAGGTGTGGCATGGAATGAGGCCCCTGAATCTACCACCCAGGAATCAGTAACATTTTCAAAATAAAGAATCAAAGTATCTTGTAACACATCACCTGTCACATTTTCTTCATGATTATTTTATTTTTGTGTGTCTCCTTATTTTCCCTTCCAAGATCTACAGTCTTTCTTCAGGTATCCTTTCTTTCTACATTTCCAGAACACTATCCCTGATCTAGAATTGGATCTACCTTTCCTTGATTTACTGTGATATCCTGAGCTCTTTCCTCTTTCCATTATTCTTCCCCTAGACTCTGCACTCAAAGCATTACCCAATGTCTCACCAGAGCTTTTTCGTCGCATTTCCTCGCTAAGGATAGCAATGAAAACATCATAAAACTTTAAAGTACTATATCCAGAGACAGAGTTAATAATGGCCATAACTAAACCATTCCAGCTTTTTGGAAATGGGCACAAAAATAACAGAGCTCTAAATTCATCATCAAATTTTACCCGTACAGAACTTAACTGACTAGCAACTATATTAAAATCATTTAAATGGTCTGCAACAGGTCCACCTTCCGACATCTTCATATTAAATAAATGTTTCATAAGAAATACCTTGTTTGAGGCCAAGGGTTTTTCATATAGTTTCACCAACGCCTTAATCAAACCCTATGTTGTTGTTTCCTTCGAAATATTGAAGGCTACTGACACCGTGAGGAATAACCGTACTATTTCAAGTGCCTTTCTATCGAGAATATCCCATTCTGCGTCTATCATAGTCGTTGTCTTCTTTGTTTTTCTGCTCAATGGTAGGTACAGATCTTTCTGATACAGATAATCTTCCATCGGCATCTTCCACAGCAGGAAGTTTTGGACATTAAATTTCTTGATCCTAAAATTACCATCTTACACCATTGCTCCCACTCAAACCAGGAACCCTTCTTTCCTGCAAGTTTATCAGCCAAATAGACCTTCGGCTTTGATACTAGTTGTTAGAAAATTAAATATTACAGAGCAATGAAAAACATAAATTATGCGGAAAAGACAAGCACACAAAACACATAAAACCAGAGAGACACAGATATATGTGGTTCACCTAGTTTGGGCTACATCCACCCTGAATAGCCAGTCCCTCCTTTCAATTATCCAACAAAATGAAGAGACACAACCTACAGTAGATCCGTTGTAATATCCTATGTTCTCTCCCATAGTCTCCCTGTCTTTTTCTCGCTCTAAGAATACACATACAATACACAACCACAATAAAATACCCTCATAAATAGCAAGGGGTTGCCTTCTAGGGCAAAAAACCCTAAACTAAACATAACTTATATCGTCAGATCATCCGCCTAATGAATAGCCTAGATTGACTAGAAATTACTATACTTTTACAAGGCAATTTTACATCGGTTTTTAGCTTTGGGGGCGTTGCCACCAAAACCCCCTGCCAGGGGGGGGGGGCTCCGTAAACTCGCAGTCATCCCCCCAAGACCCCCCAGGCAGTGTTTAATTACGGGCGTTGTTGCCACCCCATTAAGGTACAGGGGTCAAACACTGTGATACAAAATAAACAAGATAATCAGGCTCCACACCAAAAAAAAGCCGCAGATGAACCTCCTATCTGGAAAGTAGCTGCAAAGCAAGAAATCTTGGACCTATAGAAGGAGAAGGAAACCTTCGTCGTAGCTCCCAAAGACTTTACTAAGGATGATGCGCCTACTTTCCAGGCTCCAGCAAACCTAAGAACGGACGATGAAGTTAAACCATTCCTACAAGCAAGTTGCTACGCAACCAGAAGGCAGTAGAAAATCTTCAAGCACTAATAGATAGTTGCGTAGAAATAACTAACCCTCCTGCAGAAGTTAAGGATGTGCAAAAACGTTACAAGAATAAGAATTGCACTGGTAAGGAAATGCGGCTAACAACGCAGATTGACAACTATGAAATGGATCAGGTTATCTTGGACCTGGGGTCATATGTGAATGTACTGCCCAAGCAAACTTGGTAGTGGATGGGAGAGCCTAAGTTGGAATGGTCTACTATACAGTTGCACATGGCTAACCAACAGAAGATAATACCATTAGGGAGGTTGTCAAAGATTATGGCAGAAATCGCAGGAGTTAAGGTACGCGCTAACTTTGAGGTAATTCAGATTGTGGAAGATGTGGACCCTTATCCTGTGCTCCTAGGACTGGATTAGGAAATAGACATGGGAGGAATTATTAACCTAAAGAAAAGGAGCATGGTCTTTGAGAATAAGGGTAAATAGGTGATAGTCCCACTAGACCCTCCGGAAGGAGAGCGGTATACACAACTGGTGCGTGAAGAAGAGGATGTGGATCACATTTATACATTAATTGCTTGGGATTACGATTGGATCAATCCTACAACTGATGGTATGTTTTGTTGGGAGAAGGACAGTGAACGCCTCTCTGAATCAGATGGGGAGATAGAAAATTTGTAGAATCGGTTACATGATGTATCCGCGCTGCGATGTCTTAGAATCACGAAGAAATTCCAGTGTATCTCCTCAGAGGTAAGAGAACTACCCTATTTTGATGGTTCTATTAGTATTACAGAGATTTTGTGAACATTTTAAGCTGATGTCCCAAGGAAGCGAAGGATGTGGGCCCTTAATCTAGCCATGTGTGCAACCTCGGCACGATGGTGGGAAACTCATAAGGGGACGTTCCAATATTAGGAGGAATGTCACGAAATGATGGTCCTGCGGTTTGACCCTTGTTCTCACCTGCGCGTAAAGACTTTCCTTGGCATAGGAGACCTGCGTGAGCACCTGACCATATGGATGGAGGAATGGTGCAAAAGAACTATGGACGAATGAGTCCACTTGTTCATTCATTACTTGGGGCCAATCCCCACCGCATGGTGTTTAGATGCAGAAATACACTAGAGCACCCATCACTTGGAAACCCTAAAAGATGAGTTTGTAGGGACATTCAGTTTGATAGGCATAAAAAAGGCACTCGACGAAGCTCTGCAGGATATAGATGCCTTGGTATTTTATGAATCACACCCTCGTGTGGCATATGGGGCACCAACGTGGGAGACACAAATGTAGGATATTTTCAATTGCCGTAATCTGTCAATGGAGGAATGTGATGAAGACCCGCGAAATATATCTATCCCAGAGTCGAAGGAAGAGCGCGCAGTTACTGGACCTCCACTGTAGACCGTCAATGTCATTAAGCCTCTTAAGATGCAAGAAGTCAACATTGGAATGAAGGAGCAACCTAAGCTAGCTAAAATTGGGGACTAATGGGATGATGATATTGTTGGGATAATCGCAGAAATCCTCACCAAATACTAGGACCTATTTCTGACAAAATTTTTGGAACTCAAAGGGATTACAAGGGACTTAGGGGTCATGTGCATCACTTTAAAACTAGATGCACGCCCTATAAAGAAACGCCCTTATTGATTGAACCCCAAGTATAAGCAGAAAGTCATGGAGGAACTTGAAAAAATGATATTTGTAGGAGTCATCGAACCAGTAGAACAGTCTAATTGGATAAGTCCTATGGTGGTCTAGGAGAAGAATACCAAAGCAGAAAAAATAATCTGTGTTGACCTACACAAAATAAACGATGCCTGCATTCACGATCCTTTCCCTATGCCATTATTTGATGAGATTCTTGATAGCATGGGAGGACAGGAAGCGTACTTGTTCATGTACAGGTTCTTAGGCTACCATCAGATTAGGATCGCTCCTGAAGATCGTAGAAAAACTACATTCGCCACTGACTGGCGATCTTTCCAGTGGAAAGTAATGCCGTTTGGACTAAAAAATGCCCCTGCCATTTTTTTCGCGAGTGGTGGTCACAGTATTCAAGGAATTCATCCACAAGTTTTTGGCAGTATATTTTGATGATTGGACCATATTCGGGTTGGTAAAGAAGCACGTCTCAAACTTAGACATGATGTTGGATTCCTGTAGAAAGCACCAAATTTCCCTGAATATCAAGAAGTTCATATTTTGTGTACCCTTTAGGATCTTGCTAAGCCACATCGTCTATCGATAAGGATTGATGGTTGACCCCACCAAGGTCACAGTTATCCTCAACCTGGCAGTCCCTACAGCTGAGAAACAGGTGCACTCTATCCTTAGACATATAGGCTACTATAGGAATTTCATTCAAGGGTACACGCTGATCACATCACCTATGGAGAAGTTTCTAAAAGAGGATGTTTCATTTTTTTGGGATGAGGAGTGTTAGAAGAGCTTCGAACTACTCAAGAAGAAGATGGTCTCTGCACCTATCCTCATATTTCCTGACTGGGAAAAGTTTTTCCATGTTCATGTAGATGTGTCAGGGATTTCCCTAGGAGATGTCCTTACGTAGCCTGGAGACGGAAACATCGATCATCCAGTTGCATTTGCTAGTAGAAAAATCTCTAGTGCAGAGCACAAATACTCCATTATTAAGCATGATGGGTTGGCCAAAGTATACACCCTACAAAAATACTAGCATTACATGTTACAAGGGCACTTGAAGATGTTTACAGATCACTTGGACTTGAAGTACCTAGTGAATAAGCCTGTGTTGGGGGGAAGATTTGCTGATGGCTGCTGCTATTTGAAGAATACGAATTTGACATTATTGTGAAACCAGGGAAACTGAATTTCGAGCCAGACCACTTATCCCAAATCGAAAGTGGCAAAGAGCCGACCAACCTAGAAGAAGGACTACCCAATGCACAACTATTTTCTATTAAGGTAGTTTATGTGCACTTCGCTGACATCATTCACTTTTTAACTACGGGGATGGTGCCTCCAGAGTTTTCGGTGCAACAAAAGAAGGAGTTGGTCACCCGCGTAGTGGATTTTACCATCATAGTGGGTGATCTATATAAATTGGGAGTTGATGAGGTGCTGCGAAGATACGTTTTAGAGCATAAAAGGCACGCCATCTTAGCAGAAGCTCACGGGAGCATAACAGGAGGTCACTACGTAGGGAAGGCAACGACACTGAATATTTTAAGAGCTGGACTATGGTGGCCAATGCTGCATACTAAATCTCATGACTATTGCAGCTCCTGCGACACATGACAAAGGATAGGAAGGCTATCGTGTAGAGAGAAAATTCTCCTACAACCGTAGATGGCCATGCAAGAATTTGAAAAATGGGCCATAGAATTTTTGGGGTCCATCAACCCACCAAGAAAGAAGGCAGGTGCACGCTACATCATCACTGCGACTGATTATGTAACTAGATGGGCCGAAGCACAAGATGTGAAGGATTGCACTGCAGATGTTATTGTGAACTTAATTTTTGAACATATTCTAACCAGGTTTGGCTGTCCTAAGATCTTAATGAGCGATAGAGGTACGCATTTTGTTAATGAAACAGTACAAGCCGTGACTGAAGAATTTCAGATCCACCACGCGAAAAACACCCCATATCATCCACAGGAAAATGGAGTTGTAGAAGCCTTTAATAAAATCTTGGAGCAGGCACTGACCAAGGTCTGTAATGTCGATCGTAGCGACTAGGACGTGCAGATACCGTTAGTCCTTTGGGCCTATTGAATCACTTGCAAGAATCTGACTGGGAAAACATCGTTTTAGATGGTTTATGGAAAGGAGGCCATTATGCCCATGGAGTATATTGTTCCTAGCTTGCGCATTGTAGCCTTGACCAGCATGGTGAAGCCTGATATCATGGAGGAGCAGTTAGTGCATCTCGTGGCCTTGGAGGAATATCATTTCATTGCTAACTTCCATCAACAAGTTCAGAAGGAACGAGATAAGGCATGGCATGATCGACATATTCGACAAAAGAAATTTGCGGAGGGAGAATTAGCCAATTTGCGAAATACCCGAGGACGTTCTGTTATCACTGGCTAGGTCCCTATACGGTAAAGGTAATTACTAACAAAGGGGCAGTCCAATTATCCACCCTACGTAGTGATATGGTACTAGGATATGTCAATGGCAGTCGGCTCAAACCATACCGGATCAAATGATTATATGGCTAGAGTAGATATATGGGGCGAAATACACACAGGTAGGGGGACAAACGTAGGTAGGACCATGGTACGCGCAGGGCTCATTCGCAGTTCTGGAAGCCCGAGGAGGTGCGTTGGGTGCGCAGGGGTCGATTACAGCCCAGAGAGGTGCATTGGGAGCGCAAGGGTGCACTGGGAGTGAAGAAGGTGCGCTGGTAGTGCAGGGGTAATATACAGTTGCAAAAACTAGCCATTGGAACAGTAAAACTGGGTAAAAATAAAGTTTTACCATTGAAAGGAGCGTGTGGCTGGAAATTAATGTAGCAACTTCCGAATATTTTTTACCATTTACCTGATGGTAATTTTTTGATAAGCCTCATCCAACCGTTGGTTGATCTCCAAGGCTATAAAAGCAGAAGGGTAGATTAGAAGGGGGTTCCGTTCATATTGAACAATTCGTGCTTTGTGAAACTCTATGATTATTGTGCTTTGTTAATATCTGGGCGAGCTTCTTCATCTGATAGTAGCAATCCTAAATTTATCTTTCGAGCAAGAATGATGGTGACTGATCTAGTAGAATTTTCGCAAACTGCGGTCTATACTAATGAGGTTGAAGAGGCCACCCCTGAGGTTGAGGAGGTTGTTTCCATTCCAAGCAAGGGAAAGAAGGTAGAGAAGTAGAAGGGGAAGGGAAAAGGACAGGAGCAAGGGCTGGGGGGAGCTGTGAAATGGGCCGGGGTGAATCCACGTACCTCCCTATGAAATGTGAAATCCCCGTGAATGATGCCCCAGGCACATTCGCCTAACCCATCAAAGAGACCTCTCTTTACTCAGGAAGAGGCTCGGATAATTGAACGGATAATTTGACTCCCACCTTATGTGTGGCCTCGCAGTCCCTCGGTGCACACACCCAAGAATCTCGATGGAATGCGTGACTATCTGCAGATGCCTTCGATTCTGAGCGAGGTCCCCATCATTGGATAATCCTTTGGCAAGCTCCACATGGTCAAATTCGATGATCATGACCTAGAAAACCTGGAGGACTTCCCCGAATTGGCAACAAAATTTTATCTAGAAAGGGTATTGGAGAATGATGTACTGAAGGTCATCCCTATTCCATGAGCAAGAGGTTTGGCTAGGTCTAGGTTATTAAACTTGTTGTGGATGCCTCACTTCAACCACTACAATATCACTAATAGGATTTTGTGACATCTTCCTGCTCTGGTCCATGATGAATACTTCTGGATCCAAGGCCACATTCCCATAGATGCAGTGCTCATCCACCATATCACTGGTCTACCCATGAAAGGGTTTAATCCCATGGGGGGCGTTGGGAAGAAATATGAACAACAGATCACTAATAAGGTGCGTGATGATTACCACGTTGAACGAAACACTAGAGGATTCATGATCAAAACTATCAGTGACCTCGATGCATGCATGGGAACCTTGTTGTTAGCGTGAACGATGATGTGCAAATTCCAGGTTGCCATGGTCCTCGCATATGTCATCCAATTGGCTGACCGCTGAAAAAAGGGGATCTGCTTCAACTGGTCCCAGTTCATGTGTAGTGAATTTCTGGAGAATGTGCGCGAAGCCGAGGATCATGGAAGGGCATTATGCTACTCCTGGTTGCTGCTCCTCATCGCGTTGGTCACATGGGAAGCCCTGGAAGATCCATTCCTCCCTAAGCTAGATTCAGATATGTGCGAAGGGGAATGGTATGCGAATTTGTGGGATTCGAAGGATGAAAAGTGCATTGAAGATAATAAGGTTTTCTGCGTCCTATTTCAGAGCAGGCTCGTAGCTTCCATCCACTCCTGACCGTGCTTGTTACCAAAAATATATGAAAAGTACAAAAGCATAGTAGTGTTTCAATTCAAAATGCCCAATGTGCAAATCAGGGGGCACAAGGATCCAGCGTGGGTATCACTCCTGTATATGGTCGCTAACGAGGAGATTGACTGCCTTATTGCTACTTGGTCTCTACACTGGAAATTAGGCTTCAAATCAAGTATGCAAGACATTGCAGGTATGATCACCACAAAGGTCACTCTACCAAACACCACCAAAGAGACTGAAGGATAGGGAAAGAATGTAGAGAAATGTGCGGAACCAAAATAACATAAGGATTCATAGCAGGGTCTAGACACATAGGGTCTGGATGCGGAGGTTGCTGACTCCCCTTGAGGTACGAAACTGACTGGTGACCCTATTAAATGCCAACGGAAGAAGCACCAAGCTATAAGGTCAGGTCGGGACACAGGAGTTACTTTGACAGAGGAGGACCTGGAGCAGATCGCAAACATAGTCACCTTCGCCTTAGAGGATAAACGGTTGGCTCTGGAAGAGAATCATAAGGCCATGGTCGCTACACTTCAGTCTGAAATCCGAGCTCTATAGCTAAAAACTGACACCCTGTAAACAGGCATGACTCAGATAAGGCCGCCCCCAGTGCCAAGCAGTGAATTGATCAACACAGCGGACAACTGCCTCTACCTTCTGCGAGGTGCAACCCTCATTCTAAGGCCACCCGACTTAGGAGGGCAAGTCTAGGCTTGCACAAAGGTACAATTGAATTTAGCCCAACTACCACATGAACCATTGTAGGTCATCCATGCATCCCTTTGTGAAGAAATTCAACAAAGAGACCGCAAAGTGCACCAAAAACTCAGTACGGCTGAGAAAATGATTGTGGAGAAAACCGCCGAAGTGTCCCAGGCACAGGCTGCATGCACCCTCACTAGCACGCAACAAATAGAGTTGGAACGCCTAATTAGTAGGCTCTACATAGATGTCACTGAGGATATCCTGGTTTCTACCACCTCCCAGGCCAAGATTGAGGGGCTTGTTGCAGCACTAACAGCTTTGAGGACTGAAATTCAGATGGTCAAGACAAAAATGGAACAGCATATTACTGCCAAATTGTAGCCAGAAACACCCCTTGAGGTAAGAGCCCAGCAAGCCACGCTAGTCACAGAGGCCACCAATATTATTACATCTCAGATTGCTCAGGGTGTAGAACTATTGGAGAGCGCTATGCAGTTGTGGTATAAGGTGTAGCATGACCCTCTCCTGTGTGATTTTACTCAAGAACTATGGCAGAAGGAGGAAGAGTTTGAACAGCTCGAAGCTACTATGTAAAATTTAATCCCTGCTCAACACCTCACTCGATTGCATACTAGCCACAAAATTAGAGATGAGATTGAAGAGCTCCGCCACAAAAAGAAGGTTCTCAACAACTACCTTAAGGCTTGGGCCGATGAAGCCCTCAAGCTCTCTCAGCACATCGATATCACAGTTAAGCAGCTGAACCAAAATTTGGAGAGCGTCACTGCTCCTACAGAAGGTCCAACTTCATAGAATTTGGTGGAGATTCCTCATAATGTTGTTGCGCAGAGCGTAGGAGTGTTGCCCTCACTGGTTGATGTGATCAAGCAGCTTCAGGCGAAGATGAAAACCCCATGGCTGCAACGACTCGGGACGAGTCACAATATTTTGTTGGGGGCCTCTTAGAACAGGGTTCCCTAACCTACTTTTTTGTATTAATTTTGTAATAGTCACTCATGTGTATGGGTTTTGGGGTGGGTAAAATCCCCTAATGTTTTTTAATGGGTTAAAGGGTAGCTCTAGGGTCCGCAAACCATGGTTTGCGGACCATAGGATAGCAAAGGCTACGATATTATAAATAGATAGATAGTTGGGTCTATTAAGTAAGCAAGTCATAAGATTGATGCTACGTGTGAACTGTTAGGATCTGTTTTGGGTAAGGACTCGTGCTAGCTGTGTGCGCAGAGATCCTCAGTCCTGCTGTGTGCAGACCTCGTTAGGCTATGTGTGCAGGCTGTATTTGGGCTGTAAGTAGATCCTTGATGCTAATGAATGTGGAATATATTTGAAGTTTCTTTGTGCTATCTGGATTGATTATTTTTACTGTTGAAGCACATTTGTGATACTTATTTAAGTTGTGAATATATCTGTGATCTGTATTTGAGTTGCGAATGTATCTGTGAACTGAAATTAGCTGTGATTATAATGTTCTATGATGGTATTTGCTGATACGCACATGGATTCGAATGTATTGATTAGATATATTAGTAGCTTTTCTATGGTTATGTACTGATTACATTGTTAAAAGAGCTGCGAATAGACTCATTTTGTGTGAACTTAGCAAGCAGAAACACAGATCTGCCTTGAATTACCTACTCTCTCCCAGGGTGTGGAAACCTGGTTCCAGCACCCTCCCATACAACTTTGGGTGAGACCTTGGCCTACGCAAGTAGGTCATTGCTGAAAGGTCCAGTATTATAGGGGTTTGTTGGCAAACCTTAACCTCCAAACTTGGGTCACGACCCCTCAATCCAACATCCATTGGCATGACCCCATCTCGAGCTCTTTATGGGTATGATGCTCTATCATTTGCTGATGTGATGTTTGGAGCAAGAAAGGCTCCTAGAGCAAAGGAGTGGATTCAGGAGAGTCAGGATATACTCCCGACCCTCAAGGAAAACATTGCTACATCACAAAACCAACAGAAGTTATATGCAGACCATTATCGAATTGAAAAGAAGTTTGAGGTGGATGATTTGGTCTATCTTATTCTTCAGCCATATATATAGTTTACACTTAAGGAGAAGGGGGATGAGAATCTTAAACCTCGGTTCTATGGGCCATACAGGGTGATTTTTCGTATTGGGGAAGTAGCATATGAGTTGGAGCTTCCTGTTGGATGTAAGATCCATAACATTTTTCATGTCTCACGCTTCAAGAAGGCTAATGGAAAACATGTGGTTGCCACCATGGATCTCTCACCTATTGATGATGAGGTCCATTTGGTTCTGAAACCAGAGGCTATCTTGGATACTCGGGAGAGGTAGCTAAGGAGCAGGGTGATTAGAGAGTATTTGATTCAACGGAGGAATATACTTGATGAGGATGCCACTTGGGAAGGAGAGAATATTTTTCAGCATCCTTCTTTACTGTTTCTTCAGGACAAGCAACATTTGGGAGGGGAGGACTGTAATATTCCCAATTAGATTTTAGCTAGTTGGAATATTATATGTTGCTTCTATTCATAGTCTACATGAATAAGTGGGGTAGGGAGACCATTAAATATCTTTAGTAGGAATAAACCACCTCCAATATGGATGTGGATCATTTTAGATAGTCAAAATAAATCCACCTTGGGTGTAAAAGGGGGTAATTCATGTAGACTGAGTCAAGATTGACCAAATCAATAGTGCTACCAAAGGAGAGAGTGTGTTACACAGTAATTTGTCACCGTCCCTGCAATCCCCATCTCGCCCATTGGAGGGTCGTTTATGTGATCAATAAGTAGTGTCATGCCTTGCAAATACCATCATTGCATCCCTTTCCATGAGGACAACATTCCTTCTGTTGATCATTTCCTGAGCAGACCCCAAAAGGCACCTGTTTTTGCCTTGGCACCAGTAGCCCATTCTGTCCTCACACCAATGAGGAAAATTAACACTGAGCCCGCACTAGTTGGTGCTCTGTCCTAGTTAAGCACTCGCGCCAATGTGCCTATGGAAAGTTTTCTAAAAAGAGAGGTGAATTTTCAATTACAACAACTTCGTGGATGAGTCATGAGGAGTGGTTTTGACTGAATAACCACAACCTTCCTCCTTTGGCCTCTTGTTTCCACCTTATGGGGAACCTCCCAAGGGATAAGGCCTCCCTTCCACTATTGTAGGGATCCCAACCTCCTCCTCTCCTCTATAAATATAGCCATCTTCCATTGATGAAGGGGCTGAATGGTTGAGCCTTAGTAGCCTGAATAGAGCTAAATCAATTGTAAGGAGATTATCGTCAGACAACCGAAGAGAGAGAGACTTGTCCTTGTCCTGACGAGCTTTACCGAGACGTACTCCTCTGTCGACTCGCCAAAGGAAGATCCAACGTCAGAGCTCAGGTTGTATCTTTCTTTGTTCTGATTAATAATAAACGACTTCAATTATGGTTCCACTTAGATGTTCATGTTTTATGTCATGAGTTGTATCTTCTCTGACTGATACATAATTGCATATATTAGGTTTTACACTTGTTTGTTTGTTGTTTCTTCTTGTACGTGTATGTGTTCGATTGCATTTAGTAGGAGAATTGTGATCTGCCAAAGCAAGGGACAGAAGCGTCATATTCTCCACAAACGATGGCAGTGTAGGACTTAAGGTAGGCCTCTTGTCGCATCTTGGTCATTTGAAATTAGGAATTTGCGTCTTAGCGTGACTCAGTTGTTGCTAGACCTGATCTGGGCTAATAGGGATCGCCTCTGTTTGCAGAGGGGATTTTCCTCTCCAACAAACTGGCGACTCCACTGGGGAAACATTGATTGGAGTTTGTCTTGTCTTTTTGGTTTCTTTTGGCTTCTGTCTGCTTGATTTTCTCTTCTGGTTTGTCTCCTTTTGGTGTAAGACCCCTATTTAGCCCCATAGGATTAGATTTGACCTCTGCTTTTCCGAATTTTCATCTTTTCATGGTTGGCTTGATTGGAGTTGTTTCCACCCTGACAGTCACGCCCATTAGCACAGGTTGCCAGTTCATCACCCGCACCATCCCCTGTCTGGCGTGGATTACAGCCAGATAGTCGCGCCATTTCCTGTAGGTGCTAGGGTTTTCCCTTGTTTGAAAGTTTCTTTTGGTCAGTACTTTGCTTCTGGGTTTGTTTTAAATTTTTCTTGAAGTGGTGAGTCTGGTCTTGGTTTGGAGAAACTCTTTGTTTTTTCATTTTCAGGCGTTGGCGCTTGTTTTAAGTTAACAACCCGTGCCAATTGGCCATTGGTACTAGTTGTTAGTGAGCAAGTTGCGCCAGTTGGCGCTAGTTTCACCTACCCAAGTCATGCCAATTTCAGCGTGTGTGAAAATTGAGTTTTTTTCCCTAAATCCTTCACCAGTGTGTCCTTCCCTTCCGGTATTTTCTCTATATGACCATAGATTGCATTGCTCATTGTTTGAAATGTCTTCTCTCCATGATTGCTTGATGTAAAAGGGAATGAATGCCTTGTTTTGATCTCATTATTTGGAACTCCTCTTTGTGTTTTGTCACCTTTTGAGGAATTTCTTTACAAAGTGTTCTGAAACAACAATTGCATTCTTAATGTTTGTTTGCATCCCTTTTGCCTTCATCCTTTCATTAAGGAGATTTTTGTTCATTTAGTTTTCGTCTCAAAGTTTTCTTTTCGTTAAAATGCATTAGATTACATTTCATTGAAGAGAATGTTTTGAGATTTATCATTGAACTTAGAATACATTTTTTAATGATTGAAAGCTAAAAATCGCATTGAGTGCATTCTCTTTCATTAAAAGTATGCATTAAGTAGATTCTCATTTCATCGAAAAATGCATTGAGTGCATTCTTATCATTTGAAAAGAAAAAGAAATTGTGCATAGATTACAATTGCATAGTTTTCGAAAAGAGGATTTTGCATAAATTACATTGCATTATTCGCATTGTTGAATTTTTGAAATTACTTTCAGATAGTGAAAGTCATCTAGTTTGGAAAGTTTTCGTTTGAAGTGTTGTTGTTTGTTGCATCATTGTTTGAAGCTCTTCCCTTAACTAGATAGCATTCATCAAATTGAAAGACTTCTTTCGTCATATAGATGCATATAGGATATTGTCAGATGACATTCGGTAGGGCCTGAAATTGAAACATAATTGAAGATCAACTATAAAATTTATTCAATCAACCTAAGGAAGCATTGAAACACTAACGAAATATTTAGAGGTCTAGGCTAGTGACATTTTCTGGCATCGTTAAACCTAGTAGCTGTCATTTTCCTCTTGGCTTTAGACAGCGCTAGTACGAACTTGTCCTCCCCGTACCGTCGGGTATATAAAGGGAGACCCCACTAGGTTGCTATCCTTTATCCATAGGAAGCCGAGTCTGCCACATTATACCCGTGATACACCAGACACAGCATTCGGGGAGATTTCCTGCATGTACTTCAAGTTATTGGTTGACTTCTCTTTCATTTTCTAACCAAGGTGTATATTGCAGTTCACGGATATCTGTTACACCCTTTGGCCTAGAGTCCCAGAGTAGTCATTTCGGTCTTTTCTGACTCATTAAATTTGAAAAAATCATCAAGCAGTTGTCCTTTCATGCTTGTTTCCAAATTGAAAGAGATAGAGTCACCTTTTTCCTATTTCTCGACTCTTAAAAGATGAAACAACTGAGTTTTGTTTCAGTGTTTTAAAAAATTAACTACCCACAAAATATTACTTGTTAAAGTTAGTTTCCTTAGAGTGTTGTTCTAAATTTGTTTCTAATGGCGACTTTTCTGGAGTTGACCAACCAAGGAATCCCCTTTGAAGGGAATCCTAGTCCTTTTCCTCCTTTTGGAAATGTTGGTGCTCCTTATATGGCAACATTGTCCCTTCCTGGGTTAACTGTTGGGTTGCCCGTTTGGTTGTTTTCAACCTCTGTGGTTCCAAATGTCTCATCTACTATTCAATCAGTTCCTCTGCCTGAACAACATCATGTTGATTCCAAGGTGGACCTCTCCCCTTCTTCGTCTGTTTCTGCGTCCTCCTCGTCTACTTCACCTGTTGAAAGTCTAGATTCGAGTAACCAGGTGGCTAAGAAGAAGAAGAAGAAGAATACAAAAAGAGAGTTTAAGGCTGCAACTACTTCTTCTAAAACACCCGCTCATGATAAACCTTCTAACCCTCCATGGAAAGTCAAATTCCCTTGCATGTTTTTCACGGGAGACCATCTTCTTCGAGATTTCCCTTGCATTCCCAAGGTGCTCGAAGTATGGTCCAACGGTCGCCCGCTGTTGTCTTTGGCTTCTGGGAGTCAAGATGGGGGCACGTCTTCAACTGGTGCTAGTAAGGCTCCTAAGAAGCAAGGTAAGATTACCAATCCCTGTAAGTTGTGTGAAGGGCACCATGCCATTCACCTTTGTCCAGATATGGATGAAGCCAAGCGAGTTTTGGACAACTCGACTGTTTCTGTGCCATGCCTTCCGGCTGGTTACAAACATCTTACTTTGAGTACTCCACCAATTGATCCTACGATTGGTCAAGAGTCATCCTTGGTCGATCCCGCTCCCCCGGAAATTCAAATTAAGGAATCCGTTCTCGACCAACCATTGGTTGTGGGATCGGTTGAGTTGGCCCCATCAGCGGTGCACCAGGTATTTTCTATTGAGAGTGGATCTCACATCCCTCAGGTTCTTCTTGTTTCTTCAAATTCCTCGGATTTGGAGAAAGATTCTCCTGTCCCCATATCTCAAGAAGATGCTCCTCCGCCTCCCGTGATGGAGGTCCCGGAGGATACCCTTCCCGAATTCGAGATGGAGGTCATGGAGGATGCTCCTTATTTGACCGTAACACCAGGGGAAGACCATATTGGTTCGATGGTAGCCCCTCCAAGTAAATTGTTCGCTTCCTTTGATTGGAATCAATTTCTAGGATATCGCCTTCCATCTTATGTGCCTTTTGAGATAACAGTACAAACCTCTAGTCTGGTCGTACCTAGAATTGTTATAGATGAAGGTGCATCTATTAGTATTTTATCCTCAACTACTTGGCAAGCTTTTGGTTCACCACCGCTTGTTCCTATTACGCAGAATATGTTGGCGTTTAACAGAAGAACTAGTCAACCATTAGGGATCCTTCCAAGGTTACCTGTTACATTAGGAGGTAAAACCATCCATATGGATGTGATGGTTGTTCCAGGCCCTTTGGATTTCATTCTGCTTTTGGGGCACGATTACACCTATGCCATGGGAGCGCTCGTCTCCTCCCTTTTTCGTGTGGTCTGTTTTCCACATGAAGGACAGATCGTGACCATTGATCAGCTTTTGTTCTTTGGTCCTGATGTGGCAACTGGCCCGCCATCACCCCTTCCTAGTTTTTATCCAACCATTGTATCTACCCCACTGCAGGTCAAATATGTGGCTACCTACCCCGTGCCTATACTTAGTAATGATGCTGTCATGCACAGTGTACTAGGGGCATTGTGTCCAGACTTCCAAGATTTTTTTCTCCCATCCAGTTCAGAACTCTTGGAAGCGATGAATTCTTATTCATCATGATGAAGTCTGTCCAGAGAAAAGTTCCTTGTCTTGTGTCAAGCTCCTTAAAAAATGAAACAAGGTTGTCGGAGCAAAGTTCCTTGTCTTGTGTCAAGCTCCTTAAAAAATGAAGTAAGATTGTCGGAGCAGAGTTCCTTGTCTTGTGCCAAGCTCCTTAAACCATGAAACAAGGTGTCCTGAGGATAGTTCTTTTAATGTGTCAACCTTGTTAAAACAATGAAACACTTTCCTGTTCAATTCGAGTCTTTGATAAGATCTCGTAAAATCCCAGTCGAGTCTTTTTCTTCATCTCGTAACCTGAACCTTCACTCCATCTGCCTTTCATATGGATTGAAGCTTGGGGGGCATGTACCTCAAATTGAGTCACCATGCTGGGGGAATGCTTAATTTTTCAAACATATTTTGTTTCTGTTTCAAGCTTGTGTAAAAATGAATTTACCGATTTCAAGCATATTTTATCCTTGTTTCAAGCTTGTGCAAAAATGAAACCAACTTCAAGCAGAGTTTTCTGATTTCAAGCTTGTGTAAAAATGAAACCATTCCCATTTTACCTCTTGTGATTCTCATATTATCAGCCTAATTTTTCCAGATGAGCCTTGGTTTTCTCACTCCATCGTCACTATCAGCTTGGCGGATCATATGCCTTCACTTGGTTGTTTCACCCAATCCTAAGGAACCGCTGCGATGAGTGGTCTTGTTAGCCAACCTCTTAAACTTTATTTGTTCAGAGCAGTTCCACCATCACTAGAACCAGTTGCTTCCCTTTATACCACTCGTTCCTCCAAGAGGAGTCATCTTTCAGCTCTTTTCTGACTCTCTAAACATGAAAATACGTCGAGTTCTTCCTTTTTCAGACTCGTTAAACCCTGATGACATCGGATTCAGTCATAATGACGATATTTGAGTTTCTCCTTCTTGGGGCTCATTAAATGTACTAGGATGGATTCGTCCAAAGGATGAACTTATATCACAAGCATATGGTATCCTCTTTAATCTTGTGTAAAAATAAAGAGGTACTCGCTAGAAATGGTGGGGGAAAATGGAACCAGTATCGTCGTCCTGTCGGTAGTATGTCGCTCTTGAACATGGCACTTGTCTGCATTCATGTCGGGTTGGGGACATCTCATCTCATTCTCTGTTTGCTTCCATGGGTTTGGGTTATACTTTTTGACCTCTCATCTGCTCTTTGCCTCATCATCATGACCTCTAATCTTTTGATGTCAAATAATACCAAATCCACTTTCGTGCCGCTGATATGTTCAAAAGAAGTTGACCTCTGCAAGTTTCAACCTTCCTCTGATTCTCATCTGATCCTGATTCACAAGCATTATTTTCCTCTGTCTCGTGTCGATGATGTGGGAAACACTATGGCCCACCTTTGATCAAGGTCACTTCCTGTCGACTCCAGCTCATTATCTAGGAAGTTTATTTAGAGGCTCCCTTCTGGTACCTTGGAGCCTGCATGCCTTAATGGCAGGTTCTTCGCATTCGATGCAAGGTTTTCATCATTGACCTTCGATCGGATGATTCTGCAAGTGTTCGACGCCAACTCATTGTTCACACTCCATGGATTGTACCTATAGTACCTTGAGGGACATTGCCATTATTTGTTGTTCCTCTCGCGTCTGTTAATAACTTTCATCATTGGCTGGTAATCAGACAATGTTCTTGCATGTTCGACTTTATCTCACTTATTCACATGCTTGAACTTGTAATTTGTTCAGGTCGAGATGGAGCACAAGACCTTGGATTTTGTCTATTAGAATCCAGGCTGCGATTTTGTGGATTATTATGATTGGTTACATGACTCATTAGTTGGATGGTTGCGACCATACCTGAGTCTATTTATCGCTCCTCACTGGATGGCTGCGTCCATACCTTGGATCTTGATTATTGTATACTCTATTATGGATGGTTGCACCCATACCACATATATCATGTATTTGAGATATTAGTTGTACTTGCCTACACAGGTTTTCCGACGGCAGTGTTTTCAGTTGGACACATTCTCGTAAAGAATTTCACCCCTCTCTCTCTCTCGGGCCTCATGCTTTAGGGGGCATCTGTTACACAGTAATTTGTCACCATCCCTGCAATCCTCATCTTGCCCATTGGACGGTCGTTTATGTGATCAATAAGCAGTTTCATGCCTTGAAAATACCATCATTGCATTCCTTTCCATGAGGAAAACGTTCCTTCTATTGATCATTTCTTGAGTGGACCCCAAAAAGCACCTATTTTTTCCTTGGCGCCGGTAGCCCGTTATGTCCTCACACCAATGAGGAAAATTAACACTGAGCCCATGCTAGTTGGTGCTCTATCCCAGTTAAGCACCCGCGCCAATCGTTTTATGGAATTTTTTTTAAAAAGAGAGGCGAAGTTTCGATTACAACAACTTCGTGGATGAGTCATGAGGAGTGGTTTTGACTGAATAACCACAAACTTCCTCCTTTGGCCTCTTGTTTCCACCTTATGGGGAACCTCCCAAAGAATAAGGCCTCCCTTCCACTATTGTAGGGATCCCAACTTCCTCCTCTCCTCTATAAATATAGCCATCTTCCATTGATGAAGGGGCTGGATGGTTGAGCCTTAGTAGCCTGAATAGAGCTGAATCAATTGTAAGGATATTATCGTCAGACAACCGAAGAGAGAGAGACTTGTCCTTGTCCCGACAAGATTTACCGAGACATACTCCTCTGTCGACCCGCCAAAGGAAGATCCAACGTCAGAGCTCATTGTATCTTTATTTGTTCTAATTAATAATAAATGACTTCGATTATGGTTCCACTCAGATGTTCATGTTTTATGTCATGAATTGTATCTTCTCTGACTGATACATAATTGCATGTATTAGGTTTTATGCTTGTTTTTTTGTTGTTTCTTCTTGTACGTGCAGGTGTTCGATCGCATTGAGCGAGAGAATTGGGATTTTCCAAAGCAAGGGACGGAAGCGCCATCTTCTTCACAAACGACGACAGCGTAGGACTTAAGGTAGGCCTCTTGTCGCATCTTGGTCATTTGCAATTAGGAACTTGCATCTTAGTGTGACTCAGTTGTTGCTAGACCCGATCTAAGCTAGTAGGGATTGCCTCTTGTCGCAGAGGGGATTTAGCTCTCCAACAGAGTGGAGCAAGTGGGGACAACACAATTTTGGAGGAGGAGCCTTTGCATGGAAGTAACATCGTAAATGAGTGGGGCCAGTGTTGAGGAAGCTCACCAAGGATATGAGGAAAGGGATGGAACCATGAGAGGCATTTAGAATATTTTTTATGTTTGAGTCTTATGAATTCTTGCATGCTTTAGCTGTTTAGCTTAGTTTGTTGTACTGTTTAGTATAAGGGCATTTCCAGGCGGGAATCCCATACTCTACCTTGGAGGACTTAAGAGGCCAACAAGGAGGGATTTTTTGAGCTTCATTTACACCATCCAACATTGGGAAAAGAATTCACCTTCAGCCACAACGCAGTCTCCTTGAGGAACTACGTTATTTTGCAGGGTGTTGCAGTGGAGGGTTGAAAACCCCTGTTTATGAGCTAGTTTCCTAGTGAAAGAAGCAACCCTTCACCTCGAAAGCTAGGGAGGAGAAGTTACAAACATATATTTTTTATTTCAGCCATATTCTTGTAGAGCTTCAGCTATAGAGCATGATTCAGCCACAAAGTTGTAGTCTGCACTTTTTGCATCTTGTGGTTTTTAAGAAACCCTTGCCGGGTTATCTTGAGATTGTGTTTAAGAGACTAGTTCTCCATCTTCATCTCCTTTTGAGTATTATATTAGTAGATCCACTTGTTTCCATTTTCCTATAGTAGTAACCCTCACTGTGACTGCTTTTTCATGTATTTCGACATTTTTGTATTGCAGCATCATTTGGGATTCTAGTGTATTTGGGCTTTGGAGGCTTGTTTGACTAGTTTGAGTGATTTGTTCCTCAAAAAAATGTATATTTTTCTGTTGTAATACATAATCTAATGGATCTATGATTTTATCATATGTTTTGCATCATTATATTCTATACATTTCAGTTTGGTGTTTAATATTGTTGTCTTTCCTGTTGGCGTCTCGTGTTTTGATAGTTTGGAAAATCAAAAGACAAGGCAAAATCAGAACCAATATTTAGAGTTATAGGATCTAGTCCTATTCTCAGAGAGGGATCTCTCAAATGTTTTTTTTCAAAGGTTTATCTTATGTGCTTAGAGTATTGGTTTTAGACTAGTTATCGAGTGCAAGTGTTTAATTGTTTTTTTGGTTGAATTGATACAACAGAATATGAAAGGTCTAGGAAAGGTAGGTAGAAAGAGGAAGTAGTAGCTTCATTGTGTAATGGAGTCAAAAAGAGGTCATGACAAACTTATCAATGGATATGGGATATCAGAGGGAAAATCTAACTTGGCCACAAGATCCTTTGGTTTTTGAAATGAGATGGACATCAATGACTTGGAAAGAGAATTTAAATTCTCAACAAAGGGAATTTGAAGGCATGATTTGAACAATAAGGAGGTATTTGATAGACAGGGCCGGCCATGAATTCTACAAACCACACTTTAAGCAAATAATGACTTCAAAACAACTTTTAAAATGAAATCTAAGATTCAGGGAACACCGTATCTCCTCAAAGATTTTATTTCAAATGACTTAGAAAACATAAAAGATTCACTGATAATTGCATTCATAGAAGAGGGAACACCTAACACATCTATGATTACAACTACAAAGACCTTTAACACAACTGTTTAAGCAAGGACAAAGGGAAAGATCAGAACAAACCTCCTTGGCTCACTATAAACAAAAATACTTCAAAGGGAGACTTCAATAATAGCCTTTAAGTGGTAGCATAGAAGCAAGGAGAACTATAAATCATGCTGAAACCAAATCATTCGAACTATCATAGAAATAAACAAGCATGAGGACTAAAGAGAGAGATTAAAGACTCTAAAATACCTCAGCGGAAGAAAACATGAAACAGTGAAGGATGAACAGGTCTAAGGTGCTTCCAAGAGTCATTTCGTAGCCTAAAAATTCCAACCTACTGTAATAAGAAATTATGGAACATAATGAAAACAGGAGAAAAAATTAAATAGTTTAGAATACTTCACCAACAGCCAAGTTCATGGATCCAATGATAGAGCCTTCTAAAAAACAAGAATGAAACAACATCATCAGGGCTTCCAAGACTTCAATTTCTTCTTCAACTTCAAGAGACTATGTACTATTTCAAAGAGTTTCAGTATTACAACTAGTGATCAACCAACCCTCTTCTCATCTTGTACAGGAGTATTTATAGAAGAATGAGGAGGTGGGATCTGATGAAAGATCTCCAAGGGTATTTAATACAGTCTTTAAGGCTTCTCAGCCTTTGAGGGGCTCGACAAAGAAGCTTACATATGTGTCTTCTGTATTAAATATTTCACATTAAAATTGAGCTCAGAGAGAGCTTTTGTTGACTTTTAAGGCTCTGTTCCAGGATGTAATAACTCTGCTGATATTTTTTCATTAAGTTTATTTGCAGAATTAAATCTTTGGCTGCGCTGAGGCAAATTTCTGATCTTTATCAATAACTTTGGCCTCTGTTTGAACGCTTTAAGGCACAGGTGGCACCGTGGTAGCTGGGAGGAATCAATCTACCTCAGATGTGGCGGTGGAGGCTTTCCAGTCTGATAAAAACTTAGGATTTTATTTTAACTGTGTCTTAATTGGGAGGATTAGGCTTTTGATAATCAATCTTAGCCATAATCCTCATGAATTTGTCTTCAATATTCCATTCTGGGGCGTTTTATCTTCGACACTGATACTCTTTGATTTTTTATTCATTTAATGGTGTCTTATTGATGTGCAGGCTGCGCAGGGCTCGTATGGCATCAATGCCTCATGAAACACTGAAAAAACATGGAGCTTGAACCCTGTGAATGATTCCATTTTATGAATCGAAGGCGGGAGAATCATCATTCTCAGCCTTCAGCTTTTCTTTTGATATAATGGAAAACCATTGAAAACCCTGCACAATACGAAAAATATTATAAAATCCTGTGTTATATAGGTTTTACTGCTTCAGAGGGCGTAGGGAGAGAGCATGGCCATTGGATGGCATCATCCAATGGTCGAGATCTGTTTTGGGAGGTTAAAAAAGGAAAGCGGGTGAAAAATAAGTCAGAACCGTTGATCGCAGAATGATCGACGGTCAAGATTGATCGGGAGGAAGTAAAGTGAAGGAGTCACTTTACGAAGAAATGGCGAAAATTTGATGGGATAAGGTTAAAAACCTTTGTTATTAGACAAAATGGTTAAAACTGGTGTTTGGGGTTCAGGATGATCATGGGCCGTCGGATGAGATCGGCCCATAAGATCAACGGCTGAGGAGGCACGCAGAAAATGCACATGGAAAGAGGGAAAACGGTTTCGGGGATGGAAACCACCGTTTTTGTATGAGGAAAAGGCGAGTAGGCGGTATTTCCCTTTAGAACGTGATACGCGTCCCTGCCCGACATGTGTCATTAGAAAACCACCCATTTTGCATGGCCTTGGGAGAAATAAACTTTGCGCTGAAAGTCATGCGACTTGGAATGAGGGCCATCAGATCTGGGGCCTCAGATCTGACGGTGGAGAACGAGCGTGATTCTGGAAAGATGCGCTGGCGGAAGCAAAGGGAGGGGGAGTTTATCCCTCGAGCATCTGTTGGGCGTGATCACCGTCCAATGAGCCAGCCTCAGATCAGACAATTCATGTCAATATCACGTCGGGCCCATAGTCGATTTTTAATGTGCAATGAGGGCGGTATCTCCAAACTGCTTGAGGCCACGTGTCAGCCTGTGGTGTTGATCGCTGCCAAATGGAAAAAAACCACTTTCCTCTTAAAAGCGGTGCGATAAAAAATGCTCGGCTTTGAACATTGAGTGACTGTAGGGACCACTGGGGTGATAGTTTGAGAGCCGTTGATCTGCAGATCAGATCGACAGTGGAGAGCGAATGGAACTTTGCACCAGCGGAAAACTTTATGATATAAGAAAACCCAACAAATTAATATAAACGAAGGTTTATACTTTGGGGGTGGAATATTTATTTACAATACGGCTTGGCACCTGGTTCTAGCACCAGGGCATGTGTAGTGGAAATGGTTAAGGACTTAGCCCAAGGGGGCTTAAACCTTTACACAAAAATATGTTTTTTTTATGAAGTTTTCAATGTTTTTCAAGGGTTGTGAGGGTTTCGATAAGGCAAAGAAAGAGTCTTAAACATTATTAAAAGGGGTTTTGAGGGAGGGGAAAGGGGAAAAATATGAAAATGAGGAATTTTTATGAGGAATAAAGAGGAGCAAAATGGAGGTTAGTTCTTCAAGTGAGGAAAGTGAAAAGGGTGATTTTGCAGCAATTTCTTCTCATGAAATTAGCAGAATTCCAGAGTGTAAAATGGGCACAGTATGGAAGATTTTGGACAAAGGCATGAGGCCTTCCAGAGTCTTCAAGAGCCAACACTTTTTGAAATAAAATTTGTTTCTTGAAGGCTCCAAAAAAAAAAAAAAAATTAGCCACCTTTTGGTAAAACAAATTTCATAGGTGGCTAACAATGGCTCCACTTGGGGATGGTGCCTTCTTGAAGGCATCAAGAACTTCAAACTTGCTTCCTCTGGGAGGCTGATCAGTACCTCATCCATTGGGCTACCTTTCTTTCCTTGGATGATCTTCTTCTGTTCTAAAATCAGGTTAGCAGCCATAAAAACAATGGATATTTCATCAACAAGATTTCTACCTACCCAATCCTACAGATCTAACATTTTTTATTCTTTAGAGTGTACTTGGATTAGAAAACTCTTTTACAACATTTTTTTTCTTTTGAAAGCTGGAAATATACTCTATTTCTACTCCTTATTTCTCCATGGACTCAGATTGAACAGTTGAGCCCATATGATTCTCTACGTAATCTACTATCTGTTGGTATTGAACTGTGCAACAGATTTTATTCACTATATTCTACAACAGAAATTTAAAAGCATACAAGTCAGGATTGAACAGTCTAACTTGTTGTTGATCTATGGCATAAAAAACAAGCTGCACATATATCTTATTTGTAGAAAATTAAAACAAAATGGAAGGCTTAGGATCTGAAATTTCAAAGCATTTCCTTCATCTTTTTTACAACTTTGTTTTGATTCTTGTTTTGAGCTGTCTTTCCTTTGTCAATTGGTTCAGATTTTGAGCTGATTAGAACCAGATTACATCTATTTTTGACTCATGAAACAAATATATTTGATTCATCTCTCTTTTGAAAACTAAGGTTCAGATTTTGAGCATGTTTGAACCTTAATTTCTAGCCTAATCTACCTACTGATAAACCAAGATTAAACAGTTTGGAAAATCGAATTCACTAATCCTATCAGTAGTAAATTTAAAACTAATTAGTCAATATTAGGCTGTTTGACTAACTAGAAGTGTGTTTTTTAGGATTGGGATTTAATCTTGCACACTTTCAGATTTGTTTCTCTTTTTTGGTATGGGGCTGTACCTTTCTTGTTTTCACAATCTGCCCTCTTTTCTTTCTTTCTTTATTTTTGTATTTTTATGTTTATAACCTTGAATGCAATGTTTAGACTATGATATTTACAATGAAAAAATAAAATTCTTTGAAACTCATGATTCCTAGCAGAAGTAATTCTTTAGCATTCTGCCATTGACAAGACCTCCATACGGATCTTCTCCATTTAATTGCTTCAAGAAAAATTCATTGTGACCCCTTTCAGCATGAACAATATAGGGACCTTTCCACAAGTTCTCAAACTTGCCATGTTTTCCCTTCTCTTCTCTCCTTGAATCCCACTTAAGAAAAACATTTACAACTTGGAAATTATCTGCCTTAGTTCTCTTATCAAATATCTTCTTCATATTTTCTTGGACCAACTGTGTTCTCTCATAAAATTCTTCTCTAGTCTGCTATAAATGGATGGTTTGATTGATTCTCCTCTGCATATCATTCTCTTCAACTTGCACTTCTTGAAGGAGCTTCATGATTGGCACTCCTAATGAGATGGGAAAGACTGCATCCATGCCATAAACTAGCTGATAGGGGGACATATTTATTGATTTCTTTGTAGTTAACCTATCAGCCCATAAGGCATGAACCAGTTTACTGTGCCACGATTTTTTATTTTGTTCCAACAGTTTTTTAATGATATTGATGAGGCTCTTGTTGGAAGATTCAGCTAATCCATTTCCTTGGGGATAGTAAGCAGTGGAATGGCCCAAGGTTATATGGTATCTGTAATATAAATCAACCATCTTTTTAGATTTAAAAGAAGCAGCATTGTCTGTTATGATTTTTCTGGGACAACCAAATCTGGATAGGATATTTGTTTCAAGAAACTTGATAATGACAGAGTCATTAGCATTCCTGGAGGGTATAGCTTCTATCCACTTGGTAAATAAGTCAGTGGCTGTGAGGATCCACTTATGTTGAGCTGAGGAGGATGGGTGAATTTCTCCAATGAAGTCTAAACCCCATTTTTGAAAAGGTGCCTCAACTCTGATAGGATGTAAGGGTAAGGGAAGAAGTTTTATTTTTCCATCAAAGATTTGACACTTATGGCAAGACATGAACAAATTTTGAGTGTCTGGGAAAAGGGTAGGCCAATAGTAACCAGATCTAAGGATTTTTTTTGCTGTGGCCTTCCAGTAGAGGTGTCTTCCACATTCTCCGTCATGCAACTCATGCATGATTTTTCCTACATAATCTTCAAGTAAACATTTAAGCAAAATTCCAACAACATTTTTCCAATATAATACCCCATATAAGATGCAAAAACTCAAAGCTTTTTGTTTCAAAAATCTAGCTTTAGTTTTAGACAAAGAAGGAGGGGCATTTAAATATAAAAGAACATAATTAATGTCAGCATACCAAGGAGAATTCAGAAATGTTTCTTCAATAAAAGGAGCAATATATTCTTCTATTTCTTCCAACACATCTACCATATTCATGTCTAGTGCTTGGAAGTTAGACTCAGCCATAAGTTTTGCTAATCCTTGGCCTTTAACTAGTTTGGTGGACCTGATTTCTAAGTCATACTCAAGAATAGTTGCAATCCATTTTCCCCTTTTACCATTAGGGTCTTAACTTAGAATTTCCTTGACAACAGTATGTGGAACAAAAGAAATTATGTAAGAGTGTAAAATATAGACCCTAAAGTCTTTTAAAGCTTTCACTAATGCTAAGGCTTGCTTCTCCATGATGTTTTATTTGAGAGGAGCATCTCTTAAGGCCCTAATAAAGAAGGATATGGTTTTTCTTGCCCCAAGTAATTCTTTTGAAGTAAAACTGCAGCTATTGTATGCTCAGATGCAAAAGAAAAGATGTAAATTTTTTTGGTAAAATCTGGACTAATCAGGACTGGTGTTTGAGTAAGAGCTTGTTTGACCAGTTTGAATGATTTTTTAGCTGGTAAAGTCCATTTTACACTAACATCTTTCTTAAGAATGTTTGTAATGTTGTTTAGTTGCTCAACAAGATTAGGGATCAACCTCCTCAGAAAATTAATCCTTCCGATGAAAGATTGCAACTCTTTGAGGTTTCTTGGATGACCGATTTGTAATATGCCATCTATCCTTGTAGGGTCTATTTTGATTCCCTCTTCCGAAATTATATGGCCAAGGAGTTTACCCTCTTGGAGACCAAAGAGTGTTCTTTTGGGATTCAATGACAAGCCAAATTTCCTACACTTCTCAAAAACTTTCCTCAAGTGAATCAAATGTTCTTCATCAGTTTTTGAGAAAACAGTTATGTCATCTATTAACCACCTGTAAATTTTGATTATACCAAAGGTGGCTAAATCTGTTTTAAGCCTTCAAGGAAAAATTTTCATTACTAAAAACTGTTGGCTCTTGAAGACTTTTTGAAGGCCTCATGCTTCTGTCCAACCTTCACTGTTGTTCCCATCTTGAAAAACTCTGAAACCCTGCTGATTTCCAAAGACAAAATATTGCTGCAAAACACCATTTTCCCCTTTCCCTTCTTCCCAAATTTAACCTCATCTTTCTATCCCCCTATTTCCCACAAAAATCCCTCATTTTCACTTTTCTGCCTTTTCCCCTCATCAAAATCCCCTTTATAAGGTTTAAGAGTTACTCTTAACCTTATCGGAACCCTCAACCCTTTGAAAATCATGAGAAAAACCATTAAAAACCAATTTTGTTATATATATTGGGCTTAAGCCCCCTTGGGCTAAGTCCCTAGCCTTTTCGCCCATACACCCTGGCGTCGTGACCGCATGCTAAGCCAGTCGGGTGCTTATCTGGTTTAAATAAATATTTCTTCGCAAAACATTAAAAAACATTTTGATATTTATTTAAACCGTTGAAATTCATTTTATTTAATTTTTCTGCCCATGCAAATTATGGAGCGATCTTGATCGTCAATTCAATCCATAGGATCCGACGGTGCGGAGCGCGCCTCCCTGTGGATCCCCCAGCCGCGCGTAGTTTTCCCAAAACCGCGTGGTTTTTATCGCACCACTCTTCGATAGAGGGCGGTTTTTGCCCGATGACCAACGATTCCATATATCGCTTGCCACGCGTCCCATGTACTATTTGTAAAACCGCCATTCATCCGTCGTCCATCGCGCGTTAATGTTCGGACCGGGACGCCCAGCGATATCACTGTGGACCATCCGATCTGGGCCCACTGATCCAGCGATGATCGCTCGCCAAAGTTGCTCAATGGATAATGAAGGTGAGCGCACGATAGCCGGGCCATCATACAGTGGCAAGTCAATCTCTGCCATCGATCTGATCTGCAGATCGACAGCCCACAATTCATCGCCCGATCTCTCCGTTTGACTTTCCATTGCCCAATCCCCACCGTCGATCCTTGCACGATCAATGGCTCAGATTCATCCTTCTCCTCTGACCGCCTCATTCAATCTTAACCGTCGATCTCTACACGATCGACGGCTCGGATTTAATTTTTCTTCTGCCCATTCTATGATCTCCCCAATTAATCCCGACCGTTGGATGATGCCATCCAACGGCCGCGCTCCTTACACACATCCTGTGAAGAAGTCAACCTATATATGGAGGATTTTGTAATAGTTGTTTGTATTTTTGTAGGGTTTAAATGATTTTCCACCATTCTGAAGGAAATTTGCAGGCTGAGGGTGGCGACCCTCCCACTTTCAATTCTTCAAAGGAAATCATTCACATGTGTTAAATGCACGTTTCATCAGTGTTTCATAATGCATTGATGCCATTCAATTCATGTTTCAGTCCTGCACATTTGACATACATAGCAAGTCAATCACAAATCCAGAGTATCAGTATAGAAGACCAGAATGCACTAGAACGGAGGATTAAGAGATATATTTGTGTGGATTATATCTAAGATGTCTATCAAGAGCCTAATCCCTGGATTTAAACACAGTTTTAAGGAAATATCAGAGTGTTTTATCCGACAGAAAGCTCCACTGCCATAGTTAAAACGAATCAATTCTTCTCAGCTACCACAAAGACACCTGTGCCTCAAACAAATCAAATACATGCCAAAGTTATTGAATGAAATCAGATATTTGCCTTCAGCAAAGCCAGGGAGTCACTTCTGCAAGGAAATAAATGAAGAAATATCTGCAAAGTAACCCCGACATCTCACAGAGCCTCAAAGGTCAACAAAAGCTCCCATAGAGCTTAATCTTTATGTAAAACATTTAATACAGAGGATATGTATGTAATTTTCTTCGTTGAGCCCTTCAAAGGCCTAGAAACCATTTAAGTCTGTATTAATTGTAAATTGAGATATTTTATCAGATCTCACCTCCTCATCCTTCTATATATACTTCCTCAGAAGACGAGTGAGGGTTTGGTTTTTGTTTTATCACAAGATGTAATATTGAAACTCTCTGAAATCAATGCATAGTCCTTTGAAGTTGAAGAACAAATTGAAGTCTTGGATATCTTAATGATGTTTTTGCATGTTTGTTCCTGAGAAGGCTCTATCACTAAATTCATGAGCTTGGCTGTTGGTGAATTATCCTGAACTGTTACATGTTTTTCCCTGTTTCCATTATGTTCCATAATTTCTCACTATAGTAGGATAGAAAATATTAGGCTAATAAATGACTCCTGGAAGCACCTTAGACCTGTTCATCCTTCACTGTCTTATGTTTTCTTCTGTTGAAGTATTTTATAGGCTTTAATCTTTCTCTTTGGTCTTCATGCTTGTTTATTTCCTTAATAGTTTGAAAAATTGGTTTCAGCATGATTTATGGTTCTCCCTGCTTGTCTGATTTCCACTTAAAAATTGTTATTGAAGTCTCCCTTTGAAGTTCTTTGCTTATGGTGAATCAGAGAGGACTGTTTTGATCTTACCCTTTTTTCTCACTTAAACAGTTGGCTTAAAGGTCATTATAATTATGATCATAGATGTTTTTAGGTGTTCCCTCTTCTATGACTGTGATTATCAGTAAATTTTATATGTTTTCTAAATTCCTTTAGAATAAAATATTTGAGGAAATAGGGTGTTCCCCAAATCTTATATTTCATTTTGAAAGTTGTCTTGAAATCATTATTTGCTTCAAGAATGTTTGTAGAATTTATGGTTAGCCCTGTCTACCAAATATCTCTTTATTGTTTAAATTATGTTTTCAGGTTCCCTTTGTTGAGAATTCAATTTCTCTTTCTAAATCATTAATGTTCATCCCATTCCAAAAACAAAAGGATCCTATGGCCAAGTTAGATTTTCCCTTTGATATCCCATATCCTTTGATAAGTGTGTTATGACCTCTTTTTGACTCCATTACCTAATGAAACATATATTTTTATGTCCTATATATCTTTCCTTTGATAACTTATTAAATGAAGGATGAATGGAGATCATGCCACATTAATTATAGATCATGGAGATAATGGAGGAAGTCAACTGAGATCATGGTGCATTCAAGGTAATATCATAGAGCACTAATGATGAGATAGTGGAGGAAGTAGTGCATCTAATGCATGCATGATGGAGAGAGCAAGAATTAAATGTAGAGATGATGGAGAACATGGAAAGACATTGCAATCTTCATGGAGGCTAGTGGCCACATGTGCAGTGCAGTTGTGAGGTGGGCCAGGGCTATTGAAGGCTCAGAAATAATATAGGGGAGATGAAAGAAGCAATAAAAGGTAGGCTTTGTATTATTATTTTTGAACTGTTTAGATCTATATTTTTCATTTGACATTTCTACTCATGCTTATGTTGTTTAGCTAAGTCTACAGTGTTGCTTAGCACATGAGTGTTTTTGAGCTGAAATCCCACTGTTACCCACGGGGGACTTTGACTGATTACTTTGGAAAGGTTTCTATTGAGCTTCATTCATCATCAGGCATTGGTGCCATATTCATGCCACTCTCATATGTATATTTAGTCATAGGAATAACACATTCCTACTTCAGGGTTTGAGAGGTGGAGGTTGTTTCTAGCATTCCAACTAAGAAATCGGTGGAGGATTCATCCTTTCACCTTGTGCTTCATGTTCAAACTTTCAAGAGCAACATATCTATGTACGACATTCAGGCCATTGTATTTTACCTCCATATAGCAGCAGTCACCTCAAGGATTACGCAGTCCAGTCCTATATATCCGAAGGAGGAAGGAAGTTTCTAGTATTTCAGCTGGAAATCCTATGAGGGACCATCTCCTCACTTTGTATTAATTGTTTCCACCATTATTGAGCTGATTTTCCATATTTAGTAGCAGGCTAGAGAACCTCCCTCCTTGACAGCACAGTTTTTCTCAAGCATTTTTGTAGCAGCAACGGCATTCAATGGAGAAGGTTGCAGGAGCTAGATATTGAGGTTTTAGCCCAAGGATCTAGTGAAGGGATCAACCCTTCTTACATTGAGCTGATTGTATAACATTTCAACCATCTATTCTTCAGTTCATGCAGTAGATCTGCATACCCAACAGTGTATATGTGCAAGCCCTAAGAGGGTGATTTTCCTAGATTGCTAGATCTGTAAATCCCTTTCTGGGCTATCTTGCATAACCATCATAGAGCCCAAATCTGAAGTTTCAGCATCATCAAAGCTCCAGAACTGCTAGATCTACACTGCTATATCTTTCTAGCAGTTGCAGTCCCGATATTTTCAGTAGGGACAACACATTTTTCCTTCCAGCAGTCCAACAGTTATGAAGCCTCTCTTGTGGGATCATTTTAGGGTCACTCTAGGCCATCTCTTTGGCTTGAGTGTCTCATATTTTGAGCATTGTTGTATTTTTTATCCACCTCCCATATAATAAAATGGCTCAACTATTATGGATATTTGTATGGTGTATTTAGATTAATTTTTTACTTTTCTGTAGTTCATCTATTGTGTTTTAGTATTATTGCATTCTCCCTTTTCGGATATTACAGTGGAATCAGAGCATGATCTTTGGCTCAGCTTATGGGCACTTCATCTCTTGCATGAAAAGAAGAAGTAGATAGTATAGATCTATCATGGAGGAGGATTTTAGTTTTTCAACTCTTCTCTTTAGATCCATGCAAGATATCTCCAAGGAGGCTAATCAAATGAAGAGATAAAAGCAAAGGAATAATCCAAGGAGATTTTAAGAAGAGGAAAGTCTAAGCACTTCCTATCAGCAAAGGAAGCAACCAGAGAAGCAAGGAGCTCCACATCATTCTACTAGATCCACTTCCTTTGAGAAGGAAATTGAATGGTGTGAATATGAAGGAGACTAGGGGCATGAGACCCTAAGTAAATATATTTATGATTATAAAGCACAACCTAGAGAACTAAAGGAGAATCTCTCTCTCCAACATTTTTTGCAACTCAAAGAGGAGAGGAGATCCCGAAGCAGCAATAGAAGAAAGAGGCATAGGTTCTTCTTGCCTATATTTGATGGATCTACCACAAGAACATTTATGGCTTGGAGGGAAGAGTTAGCTACATTATTTCTGTAATATCTTGTAGTAGAAAGAGAGGTTGTGGATATTGCAATGCTGCACCTACAAGGTGAAGCAAGAGATTGGTGGTTTAGTCATTTGTCATACATGAAAGTGTTTTCTTATGCAGATTTCATTCTAAGACTGAAGAATAAGTTTGTTAGAAAGAAACCAGAGACATCTCACATAGAGACATCTCCCATCATTGAGGAGATAATACATGAATATCCAAAGGAAGATGTCATCTTTATCACTCGAGAGGAGGAGCCTCTACCACCACCACCAACAGTAGATGTACTTACATCAAGAGGAGGAACACTTGAATATTTGTAAGATGGTCTTTAGCTCTTGACATTTGGAGCCCCATGCATTTTTCATAAGATGCATGAGGAGGAGGCAGATACCAATGCTGGTATAGTTGAAGAAGAGTAATGATCATCATTACTAGCAGTTGGAGATACCATTACACCGGTTGGAGGAACTCTTGTAGATGTGTAATATGTTCTTGAGATTCAACTTATCCAAGGTTTGCACACACTTTCATCTCATCTTATTTTAGCACCTCATATTGATATTTGTGATACCATGCCATTAGGGCAAGTGCATACCCAAGGATTAGAGCACCTTGCTAATTTGGAGCAGCAAATTATCACTGCATAGAGGACCCTTGATTTGATCAAGGAGAAGATGTATTATTATCCTAGTTTTTCATGGTTGAGATACACCCAAAACTTTGTGTTGAAGTGTGGAGTTATATAAGATGGGAGGAGCACAATCCTATTTAGTACAGTGCCAGGCTATGAGTTTAGCATTGTATGTGGCCATGAGATAGCACATGCATCACTATGAAGATATACAGCACTGTCACTTAGCAACAGTGGTGAGAAGAGGGCCCCATTATTCTTGGAGCATTCTGAAGGTAGGTTCACTCATAAATCACTAGAGGGAAAAATGATAGATGGTAGACATCCCGTGATGGAGAGATATTTCCATTGTCAAGATGAATTTTCCTTGATGGGCATCTCACAACTCAAAGAGGAATCTCTACCTACAGAAAATATGGAGCCTTATGGGTTCCAATGGGCCATTGATGAGAGGATCTCATGGGGAGACCTCAAGGGAGGTGCACTTCAACATTTCATGGAGTGCAAAGCTATTCATATGTAGAATGTTGGTATTCCACATTGGGAGGATACCAAGTTTGTGCTTGGCATGATTCATCATCCACATTGGGATGAATGGATCTATGTGAGGTGCAAGAGGTTTCTAACCTTCCTATAGATCTATGATACCGGGCAACAAGAAGCATGGTTGCGCTGGTTGCTTTTGGGTGAGTATGGATACTACCCAACATATCACATTTGCAAGATCCATGCCATATATATCACTGATGACTTGCAGTAGCAGAATGCATGGCTGCACTAGTTATTCATGAGAGATTTTGGACATCTCATGATGCATCTTATGTCCATGTATTTGATTTTGTTTGGGATATGTATCATGTCTTTACATATACTTCTTTTTTGGATATATCTTATGTTCATGTATGTACTTTGGTTTGGGACATGGCATAAATCTCACGTGATGTGGCAGAAGGAACCTTATTTTTATAGTTCTAATGTGACACACCACATGTCAATCAATATGTTGTTGCTCCATGACTTGGATCATGATGATGTAAGATGGCGGCAAGAATCCTTGTTGCTTTGGTTACTATTGGGAGATTATGGGCTAATTTCTCCCCATACATTGCATGACATTGATGGAGGATGGAAACATGAGGCCTTAGTGTGTTGGCTTCTATTGAGTGGTTATGGTCATTGCACTTGGTATAATGATGATGTGATGGGGAAACAAGATGCATTAATGTGGAGGCTTATCTTGAGAGAATATGGCCACTAAATTTGGTACAATGATGATGTGGTGTGGCACAAAGAGGCATTGCTACGGTGACTTCTTTTGAGAGGGTGTATCTCTCACATGTATATTTGTGCTGATTTGGCATGGCAGAAAGAAGCATTGCTGCGGTGGCTTCTATTGAGAGAGTATGGATCTCTTACTTGTTTTCATGATGATATAGCATGGCAGCAGAAGGCTTTGCTACAGTGGTTGTTATTGGAAGAATATGGTTTGAAATTTCATATGTTCACCCATATGTCTCTACTTCTTGTTTTGCATTATGTTGATGTTATGTTTAGATCCTGTTGGCTCCTCGTGATTTGCAAGATTGGAAAGAACAAACTATGTAGGGAACCACATTAGACCACTTTGGAGTCCATGGACCTAGCCTTTCTGGACTCAGAGAGGGATCTCTCTATGTAAGTGTTTATAAATTATATGTCCTTATACTTTTGTTTTGATTTCAGGCTAGTTATGAAGTTTTGAGGACTTGTTCGTTTTGATTGGTTGGATTGGTTGATAGATATACTAATGGTGTGATTTAAGTGATAAAGTGTTTTAGTTGAATAGATAGACCATGAGAAACATTAGTCTGTTGGGCTATGGATTCATAAAAGGATTTAATCGTTCATCAAATATGCAAGGGTTTTCATAGGGAAAGCTAACTATATCAAGTGGATCTCTTAGATTAGATGGAATATGAGAGATAATAAGTTGTGAAAACAACAAAACTAAAAGTCAGTTAAGAATATTTTAACTCTAATTCAACAAGAAAAAAATTTAGGTAATTGTTTGAGACAAACCAAAGGATAAGGCATGCCATAGACTTATTTGGCCAGACTTTAATAAGAAAACATTTAAGACAACAATCCAACAATCCTAGAATTACTTTCAGACAAAGAAAAAATCTAAGATAACAATGAGTGCAACTAAAGAGCAAGATAAAACTATATTCTTTAATCAAACACTCTAAAGACCTTCAAAGTAATAGTTTGAGACATACCAGAGGACAAGGCATGCCATAGACTTCCCTGGATGGAATCTAGTAATAATAATTCAAAGAAAGGCCTTAAAAACAATATTTCAAGCTACACCAAAGGACAAGGCATACCATAGACTTCTTTGGCTTGAATCTATTAAATCATTTCCAAGACAAAAAGATAGGTGGAACCATAGAGCAATTAATAATTCTCCAATCATACCTTGTAGAAGAAAAAATTAAGATAAATAATGCAGACAAAACTAGGGTGCCATGACAACATATCCTAATCTAAATTTTTTGTTCTTTTATCAGAGAAATAATGGACAAAATGGAAAATAGAAGGAAAAAATTGAAAAAGAAGGAAAAATTCACCATTAACATAGCTCAAGAATCCTATGAACGTTCTTGTATTACTGATGTTCAAAATAGTTACATTACTCCAGCATATTAGATCTCTGCAACTCAGAGCTTTCTCAAATCCAACCTAGCAATCAATCCTTTAATCAAAAGCCAACAACTAACCAAAACAACCAACCCACCAACACTAAAATTGAAGCTTACATGTAGTATTTATCTTTCAAAATGAGGAGATGATCTTAAGATAGGGTTTTAGATTTTATTTATTATATATTTAATGTGTTTTTGACCTTCAAGGCCATGCAAGGCCGCTGGAAAAATATTTGAGACTGATTCACTGTAATAATAACTCCTAACTTAACTTCTAAGCTAAATTTTGGAAATATTTGACTTTAAGGCTTCTTATTAAATTTTTCAATAACTACTGGTAGTTGAGAAATATCTCTGACTGTTTGTAGTAATTGTTGATGTCTTTGTTGAAAGAAAACATGTTGTAGGTGTCTGGATGTCCTTTTGAAGAAATAATTGTTTTTGGTTTAGTCCTTTGAATCTGCTTATGTGCTAATCTGCCTTTGTTTTATCTTTTAAACTCTATTTTAGGCTTTAAACTTGGCTTTATCCTTTTAACTATCTGCCTTACTATATTTTCCTTTAATTATACCTTTATCTCTGATTTGTGACTAATATTCTTAATTTGTCTTTTAATCCTTGATTCAATCTCTAACCCTCTAATCCATTAACCTTCTCTGTCATGGACTTTAACTGTTTTTTCTTCTTTCCCTGTATGTTTGTTCGTACTTACTGTGTAGTGTAGGTGCCTTCTGTTGTTGGAGGGCTTAAATAACCATCAATGGTCATGATTTATTAATGATCAAGCTTGATATAATGCCTCTGGTCCTTTAAATGCACATAGTTTCTCTGGATCATCACCCAAAACATTTGTTTAAACAATTTTGGACACTTCAAATGCATCTCCCGCCTTCCTACCATGAAACTTGCACAAAAAAAATTGTTAGATTAAAACCCACGTTTTAGGGGCTTTCAGGCTTTTGGAACGCTTAAAGTGGTGTAAATGGCAGTTTCGGCTTCATCACAGAGACACAGGGCTCCGGAATATTCAAATCGGATGGCGGTATTAAGATTTAGCAGCAAGGAGGAGAGTGGTTTTCACAAGTGAGGGAGGTGGTTTTCACACGGGATGGAGGCAGATAGTGAAATTGAGTGATCGTATGCGAGTCCACTCCGTAGGCGACACATGGTCGATGGGACCCGGGATGGAGGTGGTTAGCAGAGTCGGGCGATTGCATGCGATTCCACTCAACAGGCGATGCATGGCGGATGGGACCCGAGCGAATACCACCCATTTCGTAGGGTTAGGGGTTGCTTAACCCCTGTGCAATAATTGGTGTGATATGTGATGGGAGCCATCATATCTTAGGAGACATAGATCTACGGTGGTCGGGAGTTTAGGAGCAGTGGGCAGGTAAAGAGGTGGGGCCCGAATTATTTAAATAAGCGGAGGCGCTTATTCTTGAGACAGGGTCGAGATTTTATAGCCGTGGGTTAGGGGTATGCAAGTGGGGGCTTAAGAAGAACGAGTCCAGGTAAAAAAAGGAGCCGGGAGCTTTAGAAATGAGGGTGAAAGGAAAGGTTATATGAGGGTTTTAACAAAGAGCGGGGGTTTAAAAACAATTAAAGCAGAGGGCTTTAAATTTTATGAAGGGAGGGTTTATAAAACAAAATATTTTGGTTTTTTATATTAAAAAGGAGTTTCAATATATATATAAAGGAGGGTTCGAAAGGTTTATATTTTGATTTAAAACAATGTAAAAAGGGGATTTTTACATTGTTTTTAAGGAAATGAGGGATTTTTATGAAGTGAGGGGGTTAATTGGAGTTTTTAGGAATGAAAGTGGGTGTTGGGGTTAGGGAAAAGGTGGGAATGAGAGGATTAAAGCCCAATGTGTGTTTTTAGAGTAGGAGAGTGATTTTGAGAAGGCGAACTGAGAGATAGTGAAAGAGGTTTCATGAAGATATTGAAGGCAGTGATATTTCTGAAGATAGCTGATAGTCTAGAAATGCTATCTTCAGTAGTCTGTAGAAAATCCATAGTCACCTATTGAAACTGTAGAATACAGGAGGATAATAGTGGCTCCAGCTGGGGAGGGAAACTCCTTTAGGAGGTGTCAAGAACCTCAAAGTTCAGATCTCTTAAATTTTGTAGATCAGTGCCTTGATTGTACTTGGCAGATTTTTCATTCTTCAATTGCTGATTTTTTGTTGTTCTTTGAAGCTTTAACTTTTAAAATCTGAAAAAGATGCTTTGCTTCAACTCAAATCTACCTACCCATCATACTTTCCTAGCATTTTTTCTTCATTTGGGTGCATTTTAGACTAGCAAACCCTTAACATCATTTTTCTTTTGAAAACATAAAACTATCTATTTCTACACTTATATCATCCAAAGGCTCAGATTAGACTTATGAGCTCTTTTATTCTCTACTTAATCTAATTATATGTCAAGTTTAAACAGCTTGACAAATTTTCATTCTCTAATATATTAACAGGAAATTGAAAACATGACCAAATCAAAATTAAGCAGTTTGATTTGTCATGAGCTGTGGCATTTTGGACAAGCTACACACAGATTTTATTTATGCAAAATATAAAACTAAACACTGAGGGCTATAATATGGAATTTGTCACTCATCCCTCTCTTTTCTCTTTGGTTCAGATTTGAACTTTGGAACAAATATCTTTTCCAATTTACTAATAAGCCAAGTTTAAACAGTTTGGAAAATATTCATTTCTAACTTATCAACAAAAAATCGTAATTTGCCCAATCATGGTTAGAATGTATGATTGAGAAAAACTTCTTTTTCTCAAGTAGTGGCATTTGTACTTCCACACTTTTAGAAACATTCTTTTTTGGTATGCGGCTTTACCTTTTCTTTTTATCTACCCTCTTTTCTTCTTTTCTTTGTTTTTTTTGTTTATTTTTCTAATATTTTCATTCAAGTAGTGTTATATACAATGAGTGAAGCTTTAACTGATATTTTCAACTGAAGTAATGCATGAGAATCTTTCCATTGACAAGACCTCCAAATAATTATGTTCCGTTCATTTCTTGTAGAAAGAATGCATTGTTACCTCTTGCAGAATGGATGATGTATGGACCTTTCCATATATTGTCAAATTTCCCATGCTTTCCTTTGTCTTCTCTTTTTGAGTTCCACTTCAGCACTTTGTCTTGAATGTTGAAATCATTTGCCTTGGATATTTTGTGAAAAATTTTCTTTATGTTTTCCTGCACTTACTTTGTTCTATTGTATAGTTCTTCTCTAGTTTGTTGCAGCTGGACAGTCTGGTTAATTCTTCTCTGCATATCATTTTCTTCTGACTGTGCTTCTTGGATGAGCTTCATGACTGGCACTCCTAAAATTTTTGGAAAAATTGCATCTACTCCATATACTAGCTGATATGGATACATTCCATTTGATTTCTTATTTGTTAATATGTCTGCCCATAGTGCATGTACTAGTTTGTTGTGCCATGATTTTTTGTTCTCTTGCAACAGATTTTTAATGATGTTTACCAAAATTTTGTTTGAGGATTATGCCAAATCATTACTTGAGTATAATAAGCTGTAGAATGGCCCAATGAAATCTGATATTTTTGGCAAAAATCCACCATTTTCTTGGATCTAAAAGCAGCAACATTGTCAGTAATAATCTTTCTAGGACAACCAAATCTAGATAAAATGTGATTTTGCAAGGAATTTGATAATTACTAAGTCTATGGCAGCTCTAGAAGGGATGGCCTCTATCCTTTTTGTAAAATAGTCAGTTTAGGTGAGGATCCATTTGTGTTAGCCATATGAGGCAGGGTGGATTTCTTCAAGGAAATCAAGGCCCCATTATTGAAAAGGGCATTCAACATAAATAGGATGCAAAGGTAATGGCAACATTTTTCTCTTTCCATCAAAGATTTGGCATTTATGGTAGGAAATTACCATTTTATGGATGTATTGAAAGAGGGTGGGCCAATAATAACCAACTCTAAGGATTTTGTTGACAATAGTTTTCGAATAGAGGTGGCCTCCACATTCTCCTTCATGAAACTCATGCTTGATATTATCTGCATCATCCTCAAGAAAACATTTAAGAAATATACCACTAGCATTTTTCCAATATAAATTTTATCTAAATTGCAAAATTTTACAGCTTTTAACTTTAAGAATCTATCCTTTGTTTTGGAAAAACTAGGAGGAACATTCAGATTAAAAAGCACATATAAAATATTAGCATACCAAGATGAATTTAGAAATGATTCTTCAACAAGTGGAGTTGCCAACTCATCTTGTTCATCTAATGCATCAATCAAGTTCATGTCTAGTGCTTGAAAGTTTTCTTCAACCGTGATTTTAGCCAGTCATTGTCCTTTGCTTAGTTTTCTGGGCTTGATTTCCAAATCATATTCTAATATAAAAGCAACCCATTTACCACTTTTTCCATCAGGATCTTGTGTGAGTATGTATTTTACCACTGTGTGAGGTACAAATGCAATGATTTGTGAGTGTAGAATGTAAACTCTAAAGTCTTTCAATGCTTTGATTAAGGAAAAAGATTATTTTTCCATTATGTTGCACTTTAGAGGTGCATCTCTTAATGCCTTGCTGAAAAATGCAATGGGCTACCCTTGTCCTTTTATGTTTTTTTGTAGTAGGACAACGAAAACTATATGTTTTGATGCAAAGGAAAAAATGAAGAAATCTTTGGTAAAATCAGAGCTAATTAGAACTGGTGTTTGGGTAAGTGCTTGTTTTACTAGCTCAAAAGATTGCTTTGCTTCAATGGTCCACTTGACTCCTATTTCTCATTTCAGCATGTTGGTAATGTTTCTTAGGAGTTCTGTAAGGTTTGGTATGAACCTTCTTAAGAAACTTATCTTCCCAATGAAATATTGCAGCTCTTTGATGCTTCTTGGATAACTAATTTGCAATATTCCTTCAATCCTTTTTGGGTCAATATTAATCCCTTCTTCAGATATGATGTGGCCTAAAATTTTTCCTTCTTGAAGGAAAAACAGAGTTTTCTTGGGGTTCAAAGTTAAACCATACTTTTTACACTTTTAGAAGACTTTTCTTAAGTGAGCTAGGTGTTCTTCATTTGTTTTAGAGTAGACTATGATGTCATCAAGGTATATCAAAATGAAGTAACCTATTTCTTCTGAGAAAGCAATATCCATGGCTCTTTGAAAGGTGGCTCCAGCATTCATTAACCCAAAAGGTATTTTAACATACATGAAGGTGCTCCAGGGTGTGGTGAAAGTTGACTTGTGTTGATCATCTGGGTGTACCAGCACTTGATTGTATCCTGAACATCCATCTAGCAAAGATATTCTTTTAGAACCTACTACCCTTTGTAAAATTTGATCCATTTTTGGTAAAGGGTAGTTGTCTTTTAAGGAGGCTTTCTTTAAATTTCTGAAGTCTATGCATAGCCTAATTTCTTTTATTTTCTTCCTTACTGATACAATATTTGAAACACATTCTGAGTATCTCAGAGGGACTATTATTCCAGCATCATACATCTTCTTAATTTATTTCTCAACCAGGGGTAGCTGCACATGTTTTATTCTGTGTAATTTCTATTTAAAGGGCTTATGGTTTTATTTTAGAGGGATCTTATGCTGGATTATCTCAGTATCATATGCCTTTAAATATTCATAGCTACAGGAAAATACATCAGTAAATTCTTTGAAAAGCTCAAGATATTTCTGTTTTATATGAGCTGGCAGTGTTTTGGACAATTTTATCATTTTGGATTTTTTCTCACTGCCTATATTGCACTCTTCAATTTCAGCTTCAGTGGGCTCCATTTTTGGCTTCCTAGCAACGTAATTAAAGTCAAACAGTTCTTCTAGTGGAACCAGTTCCTTTGGCAAGTTGTCAATATTGGACTGCAGCACTTCAAAGTCTTCTTTTTCTAAATTTGTGCACAGTTCTATTTTATGTGGGTGTTCTTTTGTTAACAGATTTATATCAAAATTATCAGGATGCTCTTTTTTGTAAGCTTGTTCCTCAGCAGAGCAGTCTTCTTCACGATCTGAGTCTGAATTTGGAATTTCAAACTCATTTCTAGACTGTAGGAAATCTTCTATGTGTTTATCTCCTTCAAAAAATTTCCAGTATTTTATGTTATCAGGGACTGTTGGTCTATATTTGACCTGTACTGTGTATTATTTGTTTTGATAAGGTTTTTGACATGTACTGGCTGCAAAGGCTAGACCATTGGCAATAATGATTTTATTTCTAGGGAAAAAAGTAAGATCATATTCTTTGAATGTTTTCAAGAGGTCAATGACATCATCCCTATATGATTTTAATCTAGGATGCTTTGTTGTGTATTCTCCCTTGATCTACCTAATATCTAGCTCAGAATCTCCATGGACAATTATCCTCTTGGCTCCTAATTTCTTCAATAATTGTAGTCCTAGGAGGAGTGCCTCATATTTAGCTATGTTATTTGTGCCTTGAAATTTTAGCTTGTATGAATGATCTTTTGCATGATTGTTCTCTGTGTTATGTACCCATATGCATGCTCCTGAACTAGTTTTTCCACAAGAACAATCAAAGCTCATACTCCAAATAGGTTCAATTTCAGATTCATCATTATGTCGGTTATTATGGCAACCATTATGTTTTTTACTATGTTGTTCTTTAGGGTCCCCACTATCCTTTTCATTTTATTTTTTTTATGATCTGCACTATGTATGTTATTTTCTATTTGGGCCAAGTGCTTTGACTGATCCTCCTCTTTTTCCTCTTCTTCTACAATTGTCTTCTCATTTTCTGCTACTTATTCATTAACATTTTCATCATTACAAAGGATAAATGAATCAATATCAGTGTGGATAGAATAAAGAGGGGTGTTATCTATTTTTTCTTGACTGTTAACCATGTATTTCATGTGATTTTCCCTATAAAATCTCCTTGGTTCACTAAAAATAGGGATGGTAGCATAGGTCATGTCCATTTAGAGAGTGCCTTGGAGTTTAGCTCCCCATGATATTCAAAGGATCATGCCATATTTAGGAGGGATATCAGCCACTACAATATCCATTACTAGGCTCCTCGCTGGTATTTTTTCTAGATTAACAGGGAGATCTTTTATTAGGCCTAGAAATTTAACTCTATTGGAATCAAAAGAGTATAAAACTTTGTATGGTCTAGTTGTCTCAAGGCCTAGTCTTTCCATTACTACCTTTGGTATGAGGTTGTGTGAAACTCCTGAATATAGCATGGAATTGTGAAGGATTTTATCATGGATGTTTAAACTGACATAAAATGGAGGAACACCTCCCTCTTGAAATTTACCTTCCACTTCTGGTCCGAACAGAAGTTCAGGCTTGTCATCATTTAAATTCACAGAATCAACATTTTATCCTATGTTTAAAGCTTTCAAAAGTTGGGATCTAGATATATCTTGAGTGAATAATTCAGTAAGAGGAATAGAGATTTTAATATTGGAAATTTCATTCTCTATACTAAAAGGTGTCTGAATTTTTGAAATTTTTAAATCAACCTTTTTTAGACACTGTTTTCATAGCAATTTCAGCTTGCTGGTTTTTATTAGGAATCTCAGTTAAAATAGTTTTGTTAGGGGCACTAGCTGTGTTGCTAGTGCTGATTTGCTCACCACTTTCCTTGCCACCAAGTTGGCTATTTTTACTTCTAGTTTTATCAAAACTTTCAGCCACTATGTTTGGACTTTCTATTGTATCTTTAGGAATGTTTTCAGGCACCTTCCTAGTAGAAATTTCAAATTTCTTTCTTTTGTGAGTATCTTGGTTCTTCTTGATTCTGAGGTCATATTATGTATGTACTTCCATGATGGAATTTTCCAGGCCTTGATTATAGTCTTCAGATTCTAGGATTTTTTCCTCATTTGGTGCAAATATGCCTTGTTCTTCCTTAGTGAGGAAAACAATATCCTCATTATTTACTTGCATTAAATTGATATGGTTTTCCTCTGTTTCTTCAATCACCCCCTCATCTTCATCAACATATTTGTTTTGGAAAGGAGGCCTATTTTGCTGATCAAGACCTCTTTGTCTTATTTGAGTGGTGTTTCTCCTAAAATTTTTGTTTTGGTTGTGATTTTGATTTCTGTTTTGAGGAGTTATTTGGTTTTCTCTAAGGTAAGCTCTCTAATTTACATTCATCCTCTCCATCATCCTTTCCATGTTTTTTACTATATTTTCAATCTTTGTATCGGATGTGGAGGGTACAACTTCTTCCCTATATGTGACCCTTTTTTCATCTTTCATCCTAGCTCTCTTGGCAATCAGATTGGCTTCTACACTTACTGCTCCCCTTTGCATATATTCTAATGTAAGGGGTTCTCGTTCTCTTAATTGATAAGCCATCTCTGGGTTAAAACCATCAGGGAATTTCATTAGGGATAGACCTTGTGGAGGTTTCATGTGTGTAGGGAGGGCATTTTATACACTATTGAACCTAGTGAAATATTCTTGGACACCCTCTCCAACATTTCTCTTAATGTTTTCATACTCTGATAAGATTTGGAGAGGGTTATTCTTAACTTCATATTTGTTCAATAATAGTTGATTGAAAGCAGGGAGGTCATTTATGCTATTGGGGGTTATACCTTTAAACCATTTTCTTACCTCTCCCCCTAAGCTTTGAGAATTTTTTTTAAGTTTAACAGTTTCATCATCTATTTCTTGTCTGTCAAAGTAGTCATTCATTATTTCCACTGTTGAGCAGTAGTAGAACTAATTGCATCATATAAAGGAATTTTTTACTAGTATTCCTATGGTAGAAAAACTAAAGGAAATGGTAGAACTAGTGGAGCATACCATGTTGCCATGATATGTGGTTGGGGAAACAAATGAGGGTTAACAAGAGGAGGGTTTTAAAAATGAGGTATAGGGTTAAATGGAGGAAGGTGAAAAATGGGGGATGGGGTTAGTACAATAGAATTCTATTGTAAGGTGGATGGGTCTAAAACTATCTGGGTTATCCAACTATTAGATCTAGTCCTAGACAAGATTTATTTTAGGGGTGAGTCAGGGAGGATATTTTGCAAGTTTTTAAGGTTTTCAGGTAGGGAACTTGCTTTGTTGATAGGTCTACTAACAGTTGGATTTTTAGATCTAGGAGACTTCCTAAATATTCTTTTAGGATTGCCAACTATTACAGGAGTGTTTGGGTCAAGGTGGCATCTAGTACAGATTCTTCTAGAAGCTAAAACTTGGACCCAAAAAGAAGAGAGGTTAAGATTTTATGACAGTCTTAAAGGAAAAACCAATATGTAAAAGAGATACTTAATACAAAAAGTATTCCTGACTGGGTTATTTTGATGTTTTTATGATAAAATAAGTTTCCTAGTGGAGTATATGGAAAACCAGTGGAGTCAAAAGGCCTACTGAAAAACTAGTGAAATCACTAGGTGGAGGATTTTCAATTGTTTTGTGGCTGGTTTTGTCCACCATCGGCAACCAGATACCATTCTTGGCTAACACTTGATTCATATAAGTTTAAAATGAGGTTTTCTGAGTTCTTGAGGTTATATTAAGTTTTTTATTACTCAATATCCCCAATATGGTCACCACTATGTTGTCTCCCCGTGATTTGCAAGATTGGCAAGAACAAAATCTGAATGCGAAACACATCAGACCACTTTGGAGTCCATGGACCTAACCTTCCTTGACTCAAAGAGGGCTCTCTCTATGTAAGTGTTTATAAATTATATGTCTTTATGATTTTGTTTTGATTTTAGGCTTGTTATGAAGTTCTGGGGACTTGTTTGTTTTGATTGGTTGGATTGGTTGATAGATGACTAATGGTGTGATTTAATTGATAAAGTGTTTTAGTTGAATAGATAGACAATGAGAAGCATTAGTCCGTTGGGATATGGAGTCATAAAAGGATTTAATTTTTCATCAAATTTGAAAGGGTTTTCATAGTGCAAGCTAACTATATCAAGTGGATCTCTTAGATTAGCTAGAATATGAAATGACAATAAGTTGTGAAAACAACATAACTAAAAGTCAGTTAAGCATATTCTAACTCTACTTCAATAAGAAAAACCTTTTAGGTAAATGTTTGAGACAAACCAAAGGATAGGGCATACCATAGACTTTTTTGGCCAGACTTTAATATGAAAACCTTTATGACAACAATCAGGAATCCTAGAATTACTTTCAGACAAATAAAACATTTAAGATAAACATGAGTGCAACCAAAGAGCAATATAAACCTATATTCTTTAATAAAACACTCTAAAGACCTTCAAAATAACAATTTGAGACATACCATAGGACAGGGCATACCATAGACTTCCCTGGATGGACTCTACTAAGAGTACTTCAAAGGAAGGCCTTAAAAAAAATATTTCATGCTACACCAAAGGACAAGGCATACCATAGACTTCTTTGGCTTGACTTTATTAAATAATTTCCAAGATAACAAGCTAGCTGGAACCAGAGAGAACTTAATAATTCTCCAATCAGACGTTGTAGAATAAAACATTAAGATAAAGAATGCAGACAAAAATAGGGTGCCAAGACAACATATCCTAATCTAAAATTTTGTTCTTTTATCATAGAAATAATGGACAGAATGGAAAAAAAAGGAAAAAATTGAAAAAAGAAAGAAAACTTCACCATTAACATAGCTCAAGAATCTTGTGAACATGCTTGTAGTATCGATGTTCAAAACAGTTACATTACTCCAATACAATAGATCTTTGCAACTCAGAGCTTTCTCAAATCTAGCATAGCAATCAATCCTTTAATCAACATCCAACATCTAGCCAAAACAACCAACCCACCAACACTAAAAATGACGCTTACATGCAGTATTTATCTTGCAAAATGAAGAGGCGATCTTAATATAGGGTTTCATATGTTATTTATTACAGAGTTAATGTGTTTTTTACTTTCGAGATAATGAAAGGCCAAAGGAAAAATATCTGAGACTAATTCACTGTAATAATAACTCCTAAATTAACTTCTTAGCTAACTTTTGGAAATATTTGACTTTAAGGCTTCTTAATAACTTTTTCAATAAATGATGATAGCTGAGAAATATCTCTAACTGTTTGTAATAACTGCTGATGTCTTTGTTGAAATAAAACATGTTGTAGGTGTCTATATGTCCTTCTGAAGAATTAATTGTTTTTTCTTTGGTCCTTTGAATCTTCTTTTGTGTTGATCTACCTCTGTTTTATCTTTTAAACTCTGTTTTAGGCTTTAAACTTGGGTTTATCCTTTTAATTTTCTGCCTTACTATATTTTCCTTTAATTTTTCCTTTATCGTTGATTTGTGTCTAATCTTCTTAATTTGGCTTTTAATCCTTAATTTGATCTCTAACCCTCTAATCCATTAACCTTCTCCATCACGACCTTTAATTGTTTTTTCTTCTTTGCATGTATGTCTGTTCATAATTACTAAGAAGTGTAGGCACCTTCTACTGTTGGAGGGCTTAAATAACCATCAATGGTCATGATTTATTGATGATCAATCTTGATATAATGCCTCTGGTCCTTCAAATGCAAACATGTTCTTTGGATCGTCACCCAGAACATTTTTTTAATCAATTTTGGACCCTCTGAATGCATCTCCCACCTTCCTGCCATGAAACCTATACAAAAAAAGATTGTTAGCTTAAGACCTACATTTGAGGGGATTTTGGGCTTTTGGAATGCTTACAGTGGTGTAAATGGCAGTTTGGGCTTCATCGTAGAGCCACAGGACTCTAGAATATTCAAATCGAATGGTGGTATTGGGAATTACGAGAGTGATTTTCACAAGTGAGGGAGGTGGTTTTGCACATGGGATGGAGGTGGTTAGCAGAATTGGGCGATAGGATGTGATTCCACTCAGCAGGAGATGCATGGCGGATGGGAGCCGCGAAAATACCACCCACTTCGCAAGGATAGGGGTTGCTTAACTCCCATGCAAGAATCGGTACAATATGCAATGGGATCCGTCAGATTCCAGGGAAGATAGATCTATGGTGGTTGGGAGCTGATGAGTGGTGGGTATCTAAAGAGGTGGGGCCCGGGTTATTTAAATAAGTGGAGGCGCTTATTCTTGGGACATGGTAGAATTCATAGAAACCCTGGGGAAAGTGTGCAAGCCTATTGCACTAGATTTAATAGTGTGTCTAATGCACTTTCACCAGAACTAAAACCTCCACAGGGCTCAGCTTTAAATAAATTTCTGGAAGGGTTTGACTCTGACATGACCTATCAACTGAGAGAAAGAAATTTTGCAACTCTGGAAGATATGCAACAGAGTGCTCTTTCTGTGGAAGTAAACTTGATGGAGAAGAGAGCAAGAATGAAAACTGAGAAGAGAGTGTCTTTTAGAGAAGACTCCACTCCTTCTACTTCAAGCTCAAAAATGGAGAGGATGTTGGAAGAAATGATGAAAGAGATGATTATAATTAAGAAAGCACAAGCAACTCAAAACCAAGCTGCTCCTTGAAATAGAAATCAAAATTATAGAAGAGAAAACAATCAAGACAAACAGAATGAAAATGACCAACATATTAGACCTCCCTTCCAACAAAACTATGTAGATCAATATGAGGAAGATAGGGAGTTGGGAAGGTTGGAAGAATCCCATGTAAACTTGATTGGATCAGATAGTGGGAATGATGTTTTCCTCACTGAGGAAGAACAAGATTTTTTCTCTTCTGATCAAAACACAAATACCTATGAAGATTCTGATGACTATAGATTAGGTTTTGAAAATGCAATCATGGATATAGATAAATAGTATGATTTTAGCAGCAAAGGAAACATAGATAATTCAAAAGATAAGAACAATAGCACTGCTGTAAAAAAAAACGCAGAAAATCAGCCCAAAAAGATAACAGATAAAACCAACATTTCGACTAAAAAACCAGATTCAAATAAAGACAAAAGTCTCCAGCCAAATGTTGAATAGAGTACCCCTAGCACCTCAGCTAGTGGTCCTAATAAAACTATCCCAATTACCAGTCCGAATAAAGTTTAGCAAATCAAAGTTGCTGGAAAGAATTCAATTGACAAAACAGATGTAAATAAAAAAAAGTCAATTATTCCTTTCAGCCTTGAGGGAGAGATTTCCAAAATAAAAGTCACCATCCCCCTAGTTGAACTAGTAACCCAAGAGGTGTACAAAAACCAAGTTTTGAAAGCTTTGAACTTAGGAAGTGATACAGACACTTTAAACTTGACAGATGACAAACCTGAGCTGTTGTTTGGTCCAAAAGTTGAAGGAAAATATCAAGAAGGGGTTGTCCCTCCCTTCTATGTTAGCTTGAACATACATGAGAAAATTTTAGACAATGCCATGTTAGATTCGAGAGCTTCACACAATATGATGCCCAAGGTGGTAATGGAGAGCTTAGGCTTAGAGATTACTAAACCATACAAAGATTTGTATTCTTTTGACTCAATCCGAGTCAAATTTTTGGGTTTAATCAAAGATTTATGTGTTACTTTAGCTCAACTCCCTGCTAAGAGTCTGGTTATGGATATAGTTGTAGCTGAAATTCCCCCTAAGTATGGCATGCTCTTATCAAGATCATGGGGAGCCAAACTTCAGGGAAGCCTTCAGATGGACATGTCTTATGCCACCATCCCTGTTTTCAAGCAAAACAAAAGACTATACAGGGAATCTCACATGAAGTACATGGTGAGCAACATGGACAGACCAAAAAATTCTCCAATCTATTCTATTCAATCAAGTTTAGATTCCTTTATCTTATATAACGAATATGACATTATCCAAAGAGATAAAGAAAACATAGACCCAATCAATTCACCACAACAATCCAATCTTCCCTTCGATCAAATTCAAAAAATTAGTAATCAACAGCAACAAGAAAATGAAAATAAGGATGGCATACTTTGGAAAATAAATTTTTATGGATCTTGTAATAAAACAAGTGCAGGAGCAGGTGTGTGGATTCAAAATACAAAACATATTTTTTCATACAAATCAGATTTCCCATGCACTAACAATATTGTTGAGTATGAAGCACTTCTCCTAGGCTTACAACTGCTTAAATAGTTAGAAGCCTAGAGGATATCAATCTTAGGAGATTCTGAACTTATCATAAAACAAATCAAAGGAGAATACTCAGCTAAAAATCCAAGACTTAAGGAATATCGAAACGCTGCCCTTGACCTATTGAAAACCTTTGAAAAATATGAACTTATTATCATTCCAAGAGAATTGAATCATCTAGCAAATGAACTTGCTTTCAATGCCAACAATTGTCAAACACCTGAAATAAATCAACAACTCAGTGTAAAAGTAAAACACAGACCTGTTGTGCCTGATAACGAAGAACACTGGCAGGTTTTTGACTTTGACAAACACATAGATGATTTCTTAAAGTCAGAAAATGATTTCACCATACCAACATCAGAATCTAGAAGTAATCAAAACTGCCCATATATTGTTGATATAAATCACTATGAAAATCCTTTTGAAGTAGAGGTAACTGACAACGCAGACCAAGAAGACTTGGAAGTCTTACAATGCAAAAATGATAAAATTCCAAGTGGTCTAACACCTTTAGAGCACCTTTTTTATTTTAACGATGTAGCCAAAGAACCAAGAATGGAGCCTGTGGAAATAGATGTAGAAGAACGTAACATAGGCAGCCTAGAAGAACCCAAAATGATTAAACTGTCCAACACTCTCCCAGCTCACATAAAATTGCAGTATCTAGAGCTTTTCAAAGAGTTTAAAGATTTTTTTGCTTGGGGATACAAAGACCTAAAATCTTATGATGCTAACACCATTCAGCACAAGATTCCCTTGAAGGAAAATCAAAATCCCTTCAAACAAAAATTGAGGAGAATAAACCCACTTTTATTACCTTTAGTTAGAGCCGAAATTGAAAAGATGCATTATGTTGGCATTATAGTACCTGTTAGATTTTCAGAATGGGTATCAAACTTAGTTTCTGTTAGGAAAAAGACAGGAGATATCAGACTCTGTATTGACTTCAGAAATTTAAACAAAGCATCCCTAAAGGACAACTACCCATTTCCCAAAATGGATCACATACTTCAGAAGGTAGTTGGGTCAAAAAGGATTTCCCTCTTAGACAGGTTCTTAGGTTACAACCAGGTGTTAGTGCTCCCAAGTGATCAAATCAAAACTGCTTTTACCACACCTTGGGGCACCTTTATGTATGTCAAAATGCCTTTCGGATTAATGAATGCAGGGGCCACCTTCCAAAGGGCCATGGATATAGCCTTTTCTAAATACATTGGTCTTTTCGTAATCATTTACCTTGATGACATAACTCTTTTCTCAAAAACTGATGAAGAACATTTGATTCACCTAAGAAAAGTTTTTGAGAAGTGTAGGAAATTTGGCTTGTCATTGAATCCCAAGAAAACACTCTTTGGTCTCCAAGAAGGTAAACTTCTTGGCCACATAATTTCAGAAGAGGGAATCAAAATAGACCCTACAAGGATAGATGGCATATTGCATATCAGCCATCCAAGGAGCCTCAAAGAATTGCAATATTTCTTCGGAAAGATTAATTTTCTAAGGAGGTTTAGTCCTAATCTTGCCGAGCTATTAAAAAACATTACAAACATGCTTAAGAAAGATGTAGGCGTAAAATGGACTTTACCAGCTAAACAATCATTCGAACTGGTCAAACAAGCTCTTACTCAAGCACCAGTCCTAATTAGTCCAGATTTTACCAAAGATTTCTATATATTTTCCTTTACATCTGAACATACAAGAGCTGCAGTTTTACTTCAAAAGAATGATTTGGGGCAAGAACAACCAATATCTTTCTTTAGTAGGGCCTTAAGAGATGCTCCACTCAAATATAACATCATGGAGAAGCAAGCCTTAGCATTAGTGAAAGCATTAAAAGACTTTAGGGTCTATATTTTACACTCTCACATAATTTCTTTTGTTCCACATACTGTTGTCAAGGACATTCTAAGTCAAGACCCCGATGGTAAAAGGGGAAAATAGATTGCAACTATTCTTGAATATGACCTAGAAATCAGGCCCACCAAACTAGTCAAGGGGCAGGGATTAGCCAAACTTATGGTTGAGTTTAACTTTCAAGCACTGGACATGAATATGGTAGATGTGTTGGAAGAAATAGAAGAATCTAATGCTCCTTTCATTGAAGAAACATTTCTAAATTCTCCTTGGTATGCTGACATTATTCATGTGCTTTTATATCTAAATGCCCCTCCTTCTTTGGCTAAAACTAAAGCTAGATTCTTGAAACAAAAGGCTTTGAGTTTTTGCATATTATATGGAGTATTATATTGGAAAAACATTGTTGTAATTTTTCTTAAATGTTTACTTGAAGATGATGCAGGAAAAATCATGCATGAATTGCATGACAGAGAATGTGGAAGACACCTCTACTGGAAGGCCACTGCAAACAAAATTCTTAGATCTGGTTACTATTGGCCTACCCTTTTCCCAGAAATTCAAAAGTTGCTCATGTCGTTCCATAAGTGTCAAATATTTGATGGCGAAAGAAAAATCCTTCCCTTACCTTTACATCCTATTAGAGTTGAGGCACCTTTTCAACAATGGGGGTTGGACTTCATTGGGGAAATTCATCCATCCTCCTAAGCTCAGCATAAGTGGATCCTCACAGCCACTGACTTCTTTACCAAGTGGATAGAAGCTATACCCTCCAGAAATGCTAATGACTCTGTCATTATCAAGTTCCTCGAAACAAATATCCTATCCAGATTTGGTTGTCCCAGAAAAATCATAACAGACAATGATGATGCTTTTAAATCTAAGAAAATGGTAGATTTATGTTACAAATACCACATAACCTTGGGCCATTCCACTACTTACTATACCCAAGGGAATGGATTGGCTAAATCTTCCAACAAGAGCCTCATCAATATCATAAAAAGTTGTTGGAACAAAATCATAAATCATGGCACAGTAAGCTGGTTCATGCCTTATGGGCTGATAGGCTAACTACAAATAAATCAATAAACATGTCTCCCTATCAGCTAGTCTATGGTATGGATGCAGTCTTTCCCACTACATTGGGAGTGCCAGTCATGAAGCTCCTTCAAGAAGTGCAGATTGAAGAAAATGATATGCAGAGAAGGATCAACCAAACAATCCATTTACAATAGACCAGAGAAGAATTTTATGAGAGAACGCAGTTAGTCCAAGAAAATATGAAGAAGCTATTTGATAAGAGGACTAAGGAAAACAATTTCCAATTTGGAAATGTTGTTCTTAAGTGGGATTCAAGAAAGGAAGAGGAGGGAAAACATGGCAAATTTGAGAACATGTGGAAAGGGCCCTATATTATTCATGTTGAGAGGGGTCACAATGCATTTTTCTTGAAAGAACTGAATGGAGAAGACCTATATGGAGGTCCTGTCAATGGCAGGATGCTCAAGCATTACTTCTTCCAAGAATATTAAGTTTCAAAGAATTCTATTTTTTCATTATAAATATCATAGTCTAATCATTGCATTCAAAGTTAGAAAAATCAAAAATACAAAAACAAAGAAAGGAAGAAAAGAGGGCAGTTTGTAAGAACGATAAAGGTATAGCCCCATACCAAAAAAGAGAAACAAATCTGAAAGTGTGCAAACTCAAATTCCACTCCTGAAGAACACACTTCTAGTTAGTCAAACAGCCTAATCTTGACTAATTAGTTTTAAATTTTCTGCTGACAAGATAGTAAATTCGATTTGCCAAACTGTCTAATCTTGGCTTATCAATAGGTATATTAGGATAGAAATTAAAGGTTCAAACATATTTAAAATCTGAACCTAAGTTTCCAAAGAGAGATGACTCAAATCTGTTGTCTTTTCTGAGTCAAAAAAGATGTAAATATGGTTCTAATTAGCTCAAAATCTGAACCAGAAAGCAAGGAAGAAACAACTCAGTAAGAGTCAAATCAGAGCTGTAGAAAAGGGGAGGGAAATGTTTTCAAATTTCAGATATTAAGCCTTCCATTTTTTATTTATTTTTTCTAAAAAATAAATGTCTATGTGCAGCTTGTCTTTATGCCATAGATCACATCAGGTAAAACAACTTAATCTTGACTTGACTGATTTTCAATTTATGTTTTAGAAATTTAGAGAATGAAAATCTGTTGGACAGTTTAATCCCATCAGATGGTAGATTAGGTAGAGAATCATCTGAACTCAACTATTAAATCTGAGTTCAGGGAGAAATAAGGAGTAGAATTGGATTATATTTCCTGCTTTCAAAAGAATAAAATGTTGTAAAAGAGTTTTCCAATCCAAGTGCACTCTAATGAAGGAAAAAATGTTAGATCAGTAGGATTGGGTAGGTAGAAAGTTGTATTGATGAAGATCTATTTCTTTTATGATTGCTAAATATGTTTTCAGAAGATCATCCATAGAAAGAAAAGAAACCCAATGGATTAGGCAACTGATCAGTCTCCCAGAGAACATCAAAGGATGAGGCACATGGTCAGCCTCCCAGAGAATCCAAGTCTGAATTCTTGATGCCTTTAAGAAGGCACCATCCCCAAGTGGAGCCACTGTTAACCACCTGTAAATTTTGATTATACCAAAGGTGGCTAAATCTGTTGTAAGCCTTCAAGGAACAATTTTCATTACTAAAAACTGTTGTCTCTTGAAGACTTTTTGAAGGCCTCATGCCTCTGTCCAACCTTCACTATTGTTCCCATCTTGAAAAACTCTAAAACCCTGCTGATTTCCAAAGCCAAAATATTGCTGCAAAACACCATTTTCCCCTTTCCCTTCTTCTCAAATTTAACCTCATCTTTCTATCCCCCTATTTCCCACAAAAATCCCTCATTTTCACTTTTCTTCGTTTTCCCCTCATCAAAATCCCCTTTATAAGGTTTAAGACTTACTCCTGACCTTATCGAAACCCTCAAACCTTTGAAAATCATGAGAAAAACCATTAAAAACCCATTTTGTTATATATATTGGGCTTAAGCCCCCTTGGGCTAAGTCCCTAGCCTTTCCACCCACACACGCTGGCGCCGTGACCACACGCTGAGCCAGTCGGGTGCTTATCTGGTTTAAATAAATATTTCTTTGCAAAACATTAAAAAGCCTTTTGATATTTATTTAAACCGTTGAAATTAATTTTATTTAATTTTTTCGCTTGTGAAAATTATGGAGCGATCTTGACCGTCAATTCAATCCATAGGATCTGACGGTGCGGAGCGCGCCTCCATGTGGACCCCCTAGCCACACGCTGTTTTCCCAAAACCACTTGTTTTTTATCACACCACTCTTCGGCGGAGGGATGTTTTTTCCCAATGACCAGCGATTCCATATATCGCTTGCCACGCATCCCATGTACTATTTGTAAAACCGTCATCCATCCGTCATCCATCGCGCGTTAATGTTTGGACTGGGACGCCCAGCGATATTGCTGTGGACCGTCCAATCTAGGCCCACTGATCTAGCAGTGATCACTCACCAAAGTTGCTCAATGGATAACAAAGGTGCGTGCACGACAGCCGGGCCATCATACAATGAAAAGTAAATCTCTGCCATCGATCTGATCTATAGATCGACGATGCACAATTCATCACCCGATCTCTTCGTTTGAATTTCCATTGCACAATCCCCACCGTCAATCTCTGCATGATCGATGGCTCAAATTCATCCTTCTCCTCTGACCGCCTTGTTCAATCTCGACCGTCGATCTCTGCACGATTGACGACTCGGATTTAATTTTTATTCCGCCCATTCTATGATCTCCTCGATAAATCTCGACCATTGGATGATGCCATCCAATGGCCCCGCTCCTTCCACATATCCTCTGAAGTAGTCAACCTATATATGCAGTATTTTGTAGTAGTTGTTTGTATTTTTGTAGGGTTTAAATGATTTTCCGCCATTCTGAAGGAAATTCGTAGGCTGAGGGTGGTGACGCTCCTGCTTTCAATTCGTCAAAGGAAATCATTCACAGGTGTTAAATGCACGTTTCATCGGTGTTTCATAACACATTGATGCCATTCAATTCCTGTTTCAGTCCTGCACATTTGACATACACAGCAAGTCAATCACAAATCCAGAGTATCAGTACAGAAGACCAGAATGCACAAGAACAGAGGATTAAGAGATAGATTTGTGGGGATTATATCTAAGATGTCTATCAAAAGCCTAATCCTTGGATTTAAACAAAGTTTTAAGGAAATATCAGAGTGTTTTATTCGACAGAAAGCTCCACCGCCTTAGTTAAGACGAATCAATTCTTCTCAGCTACCACAAAGACACCTGTGCCTCAAAGAAATCAAATACAGGCCAAAGTTATTCCATGAAATTAGATATTTGCCTTCAGCACAGCCAGGGAGTCACTTCTGCAAGGAAATAAATGCAGAAATATTTGCAAAGTAACCCTGACATCGCACAGAGCCTCAAAGGTCAAAAAAAGCTCCCACAGAGCTTAATATTTATGCAAAACATTTAATAAAGAGGATATGTATGTAATTTTCTTCGTTGAGCCCTTCAAAGGCCCACAAACCATTTAAGTCTGTATTAATTGTAAATTGAGATCTTTTATTAGATCTCACTTGCTCATCCTTCTATATATACTTCCTCAGAAGATGAGTGAGGTGTTGGTTGTTGTTTGATCAAAAGATGTAATATTGAAACTCTCTGAAATCAATACATAGTCCTTTGAAGTTGAAGAACAAATTGAAGTCTTGGAGATCTTGATGATGCCTTTGCATGTTTGTTCCTAAGAAGGCTCTATCACTGGATTCATGAGCTTGGCTGTTGGTGAAGTATTCTGAACTATTACATGTTTTTCCCTATTTCCATTATGTTCCATAATTTCTCACTACAGTAGGATAGAAAATATTAGGCTAAGAAATGACTCCTGGAAGCACCTTACACCTGTTCATCCTTCACTGTTTTATGTTTTCTTCTGCTGAAGTATTTTAGAGGCTTTAATCTTTCTCTTTGGTCTTCATGCTTGTTTATTTCCTTAATAGTTTGAACAATTGGTTTCAGCATGATTTATGGTTCTCCCTGCTTGTCTGATTGCCACTTAAAAATTGTTATTGAAGTCTCCCTTTGAAGTTATTTGCTTATGGTGAATCAGAGAGGTCTGTTTTGATCTTACCCTTTGTTCTCACTTAAACAGTTGGCTTAAAGGTCGTTATAATTATTATCATAGATGTTTTTAGGTGTTCCTTCTTCTATGACTGTGATTATCAGTAAATCTTATATGTTTTCTAAAGTCCTTTAGAATAAAATATTTGAGGAAATAGGGTGTTCCCTGAATCTTAGACTTCATTTTGAAAGTTGTCTTGAAATCATTATTTACTTAAAGAATTTTTGTAGAATTTATGGTTAGCCCTATCTACCAAATATCTCTTTATTGTTTAAATTATGTTTTTAGGTTCCCTCTGTTGAGAATTCAATTTCTCTTTCTAAATCATTAATGTTCATCCCATTCCAAAAACAAAAGGATCCTGTGGCAAAGTTAGATTTTCCCTTTGATATCTCATATCCTTTGATAAGTGTGTTATGACCTCTTTTTGACTCCATTACCCAATGAAACAGATATTTTGCTGTCCTATATATCTTTTCTAGACCTTTTATGTTCTGTTGTATCATTTCAACCCAACCAAACAAACAAATACCTGCACTTAATAACTAGTCTAAAACCAATACTCTAAGCACAGAAGATAAACCTTTGCAAAAAAATTTTGAGAGATCCCTCTTTGAGAGTAGGAGGACTAGATCCTGTAACTCTAAAGATTGGTTCTGATGTTGCCTTGTCTTTTTATTTCCCAAACTATCAAAACATGGGACACCAACATAATGGCGATCACGGTGGGACTTTGAGTAAAATCTTCAGAAAACAAAAACACTCACTGTCTAGCATAACATAAGTGACCTTCTTCAAGCACTACCAAGCATAATGGAAATCATGATGGGACCTTTTGAATCAGTGACAAACTAAGTAACCCTTAGGATTCTTGTAAAGCCTTGTCAAACCTTGAAGGATTCAGTTACCAAGCCATAAGAGTGAACACTAGATGTTTTGACACCCTAGCTAAGTGTTAAGACAAATTTAGGACACTCTCATAACCTGTAAGATCATAAAACTTAGAAAAACCCAAAACATTTCAGTTTGGCTTCATAATAAACTTGGTGGTGGACCATAAAACCTTTACCTCTAAAGGAGCTAAAAATTTCCACCTGGAAACTCCACAATCCTAAAAACGGACTTTAAGACTCCACCAAGAAGACCCCAAGTCTTAATAAAAATCATATAAGCTTAGCTAGAAGGCTTTAAGATTAAAATTTTCCTTCTTCTGAAAAGATCAGTTAGCCTCTTAAAGATTGTCATATTTGGTTAAAACTTTTCTTTTTCAACTAGGTCTGAAAAACATAGCATAGTGGCTCCTAGAAAGATTCATACTAGAGCCTACCCTGACCCAAACCCACTGAAAGAAGTTGACAACCTTGAAAGTATACTTAGGAAATCTTCTAAGATAAAATTTTCAATTGTTTTCAGATCACCCTTGAGATCTAATTCAGTCCGTGAAAATCTCGCAGCCTTACACCAATCACAAGTCGACTTGAGAAATCATTTTAGAATTAGGTCACTTGATGATATAATTCAGGTAAATTCTGAGTCCTCATTTTCATCCTTAGAACAAAGTGAACAACCTGGTAGTAGAGAAACCACACCACCTGATTTACATTTCCTTCTAAATTTAGGTGTCTCTCATCCAAGGTCAACTCAACAATCTATCCCCGGTACATCCACATCTGTCCACCCAACATCCACTGTCCAAACCACCCAACTTCAACCCACTTTCCGTTTTGTAAATCCACCCTCACCACCTATCATGGCGGCATGGTATGCTCCCCTAGTCCTTCCTGTACCATTAGTTAACCTTCCATAGGACTATCAGTCCAAAATTCCATTGTATGATGCCAACAATGCTACAACCGCATCACAACATGTAGATAAAATGAATGACTACTTTGACAGAAATGAAATCGATGATGATTCTGTCAAGCTTAGGTTGTTTGCTCAGATTTTAGGGGGGCAAGTAAGAAAATGGTTCAAAGTTCTAGCCCCCCATAGTATTAATGATCTCCAAGGCTTCCATCAAACATTCTTAAACAAATGGGAAGTGAAGAAGAATCCTCTCCAAGTCATTTCTGATTACAAAAATCTCCATAGAAACCCTGGGGAAAGTGTGCAAGCCTATTGCACTAGAATTAATAGTGTGTATAATGCACTTTCCCCAAAACTAAAACCTCCACAGGGCTCAGCTTTAAATAAATTTCCGGAAGGGTTTGACTCTGACATGACCTATCAGCTGAGAGAAAGAAATTTTGCAACTCTGGAAGATATGCAACAGGGTGCTCTTTCTGTGGAAGTCAACGTGATGGAGAAGAGAGCAAATATGAAAAATGAGAAGAGAGTGTATTTTAGAGAAGAGTCCACTCCTTCTACTTCAAGCTCAAAAATGGAGAGGATGTTGGAAGAAATGATGAAAGAGATGAGTATAATTAAGAAAGCACAAGCAACTCAAAACCAAGCTGCTCCTTGAAATAGAAATCAAAATTATAGAAGAGAAAACAATCAAGAAAAACAGAACGAAAATGACCAACATTATTAGACCTCCCTTCCAACAAAACTATTTAGATCAATATGACGAAGATAGGGAGTTGGGAAGGTTGGAAGAATCCCATGTAAACTTGATTGAATCAGATAGTGGGGATGATGTTTTCCTCACTGAGGAAGAACAAGATTTTTTCTCTTCTGATCAAAACACAAATACTTATGAAGATTCTGTTGACTATAGATTAGGTTTTGAAAATGCAATCATGGAGATACATAGATAGTATGATCTTAGGAGCAAGGGAAACATAGATAATTCAAAAGATAAGAACAATAGCACTGCTGTCAAGAAAAACGCAGAAAATCAGCCCAAAAAGATAGCAGAGAAAACCAACATTTCGACTAAAAAACCAGATTCAAATAAAGAAAAAAGTGTCCAGCCAAATGTTGAATAGAGTACCCCTAGCACCTCAGCTAGTGGTCGTAATAAAACTATCCCAATTACCAGTCCAAATAAAGTTCAGCAAATCAAAGTTGCTGAAAAGAATTCAATTGACAAAACCAATGTTAATACAAACAAGTCAATTATTCCTTTCAGCCTTGAGGGAGAGATTTCCAAAATAAAAGTCACCATCCCCCTAGTTGAACTAGTAACCCAAGAGGTGTAAAAAAACCAAGTTTTTAAAGCTTTGAACTTAGGAAGTGATACAGACACTTTAAACTTGACATATGAGAAACCTGAGCTGTTGTTTCGTCCAAAAGTTGAAGTAAACTATCAAGAAGGGGTTGTTCCTCCCTTCTATGTTAGCTTGAACATACATGAGAAAACTTTACACAATGCCATGTTAGATTCGGGAGCTTCACACAATCTGATGCCCAAGGTGGTAATGGAGAGCTTAGGCTTAGAGATTACTAAACCATACAAAGATTTTTATTCTTTTGACTCAAGCCAAGTCAAATGTTTGGGTTTAATCAAATATTTATGTACATTATGTCAAACTCGCAAGAGTTCCAGCAGACAGAGTTAATGACATTCCTCTACAGGCCAAGCTGTCAAGATCAGGGGAGCCAACCAGGAAGCCTCGTATTAGACATGTCTTATGCTTATCCCCCTGCCAACCAAATAGTACCTTACAGTGAACTCATATAAAGCATATGGTGAGAAACATGGACAGACCAACAAATTCTCCAATCATTCTATTCACCTAAGTTTAGATTCTATTCAGGCAATCTAAGATGACATTATCCAACGAGATAAAGAAAACATAGACCCAATCAATCACCATAACAACTGAAATCTTCATTCTGATCAAATTCAAAACATTAACAATCAACAACAACAAGAAAGAAACATGGATGGGCATATTTTCAGAAATAAATTTTTATGATCTTGGGGAGAAACAAGGCAGAGTTGGTGTGTGTGGATTCAAAATACAAAACAGAGTTTTTCATACAAATTAGATTTCCCATGCACTAACAATATTGCTGAGTATGAAGCACTTCTCCTAGGCTTACAACTGCTTAAACAGTTAGAAGCCCAGAGGATATCAATCTTAGGAGATTCTCAACTTATCATAAAACAAATCAAAGGAGAATACATAAAACAAATAAAAGGAGAATACTCAGCTAAAAATCCAAGACTTAGGGAATATAGAAACGTTGCCCTTGATCTGTTGAAAACCTTTGAAAAATATGAACTTATTTTCATTCCAAGAGAATTGAATCATCTAGCAAATGAACTCGCTTTCAATGCCAGCAATTGTCAAACACCTGAAATAAATCAACAACTCAGTGTAGAAGTAAAACACAGACCTGTTGTGCCTGATAATGAAGATCATTGGCAGGTGTTTGACTCTGACAAACACATAGATGATTTCCTAAAGTTAGAAAATGATTTCACCATACCAACATCAGAATCTAGCCGTAATCAGAACTGCCCATATATTGAAGAAATCCCAGAAGCTGAAATAACATATACTGCTGATATAAATCATTATGAAAATCATTTGGAAGTAGAGGTAACTGACAACACAGACCAAGAAGACTTGGAAGTATTACAATGCAAAAATGATAAAATTCCAAGGGGTCTAACACCTTTAAAGCACCTTTTTTATTTTAACGATGTAGCCAAAGAACCAAGAATGGAGCCTGTGGAAAGAGATGTAGAAGAATGTAACATAGGCAGCCTAGTAGAACCAAATATGATTAAATTGTCCAACACTCTCCTAGCTCACATAAAATTGCAGTATCTAGAGCTTTTCAAAGAGTTTAAAGATGTTTTTGCTTGGGGATACAAAGACCTAAAATCTTATGATGCTAACATCATTCAACACAAGATTCCCTTGAAGGAAAATCAAAAGCCCTTCAAACAAAAACTGAGGAGAGTAAAACCACTTTTATTGCCTTTAGTTAGAGCCAAAATTGAAAAGATGCATGATGCTGGCATTATAGTACCTGTTAGATTTTCAGAATGGGTATCAAACTTAGTTTCTGTTAGGAAAAAGACAGGAGATATCAGATTTTGTATTGAGTTTAGAAATTTAAATAGTGCATCCCTAAAGAACAACTACCCATTGCCCAAAATGGATCACATACTTCAGAAGGTATTTGGGTCAAAAAGGATTTCCCTCTTAGACAAGTTCTCAGGTTACAACCAGGTGTTAGTGCTCCCAAGTGATCAAATCAAAACTGCTTTTACCACACCTTGGGGCACTTTTATGTATGTCAAAATGCCTTTCGGATTAATGAATGCAGGGGCCACCTTCCAAAGGGCCATGGATATAGCATTTTCTAAAGACATTGGTCTTTTCATAATCATTTACCTTGATGACATAACTATTTTCTCAAAAAATGATGAAGAACATTTGATTCACCTAAGAAAAGTTTTTGAGAAGTGTAGGAAATTTGGCTTGTCATTGAATCCCAAGAAAATACTCTTTAGTCTCCAAGAAGGTAAAATTCTTGGCCACATAATTTCGGAAGAGGGAATCAAAATAGACCCTACAAGGATAGATGGCATATTGCAGATCAGCCATCCAAGGAGCCTCAAAGAATTGCAATATTTCATCGGAAAGATTAATTTTCTAAGGAGGTTTATTGCTAATCTTGCTGAGCTATTAAAAACCATTACAAACATGCTTAAGAAAGATGTAGGTGTAAAATGGACTTTACCAGCTAAACAATCATTCGAACTGGTCAAACAAGCTCTTACTCAAGCACCAGTCCTAATTAGTCCAGATTTGACCAAAGATTTCTATATCTTTTCCTTTGCATATGAACATACAATAGATGTAGTTTTACTTCAAAAGAATGATTTGGGGCAAGAACAACCAATATATTTCTTTATTAGGGCCTTAAGAGATGCTCTGCTCAAATATAACATCATGGAGAAGCAAGTCTTAGTGTTAGTGAAAGCATTAAAAGACTTTAGGGTCTATATTTTACACTCTCACGTAATTGCTTTTGTTCCACATACTGTTGTCAAGGACATTCTGAGTCAAGACCCCGATGGTGAAAGGGGAAAATGGATTGCAACTATTCTTGAATATGACTTAGAAATCAGGCCCACCAAACTAGTCAAGGGGCAGGGATTAGCAAAACTTATGGCTGAGTCTAACTTTCAAGCACTGGACATGAATATGGTAGATGTGTTGGAATAAATAGAAGAATCTGATGCTCCTTTCATTGAAGAAACATTTCTAAATTCTCCTTGGTATGCTGACATTATTTATGTGCTTTTATATCTAAATGCCCCTCCTTCTTTGTCTAAAACTAAAGCTGGATTCTTGAAACAAAAGGCTTTGATTTTTTTCATATTAGATAGAGTATTATATTGGAAAAACGTTGTTGTAATTTTTCTTAAATTTTTACTTGAAGATGATGCAGGAAAAATCATACATGAATTGCATGACGGAGAATGTGGAGGACACCTCTACTGGAAGGCCACCGCAAACAAAATTCTTAGATCTGGTTACTATTGGCCTACCCTTTTTCCAGACACTCAAAAGTTGGTCATGTCTTTCCATAAGTGTCAAATCTTTGATGGCAAAATAAAACTCCTTCCCTTACCTTTACATCCTATTAGAGTTGAGGCACCTTTTCAACAATCGGGGCTGGACTTCATTGGGGAAATTCATCCATCCTCCTCAGCTCAGCATAAGTGGATACTCACATCCACTGACTTGTTTACCAAGTGGATAGAAGCTATACCCTCCAGAAATTCTAATGACTCTGTCATTATCAAGTTCCTCGAAACAAATATCCTATCCAGATTTAGTTGTCCCGGAAAAATCATAATAGATAATGATGTTTCTTTTAAATCTAAGAAAATGGTCGATTTCTATTAAAAATACCACATAACCTTGGGCCATTCCACTACTTACTATCCCCAAGGGAACAGATTGGCTAAATCTTCCAACAAGAGCCTCATCAATATCATTAAAAAGCTGTTGGAACAAAATCAGAAATCATGGCACAGTAAGCTGGTTCATGCCTTATGGGCTGATAGGTTAACTACAAAGAAATCAATAAACATATCTCCCTATCAACTAGTCTATGGTATGGATGCAGTCTTTCCCACTTCATTGGGAGTGCCAGTCATGAAGCTCCTTCAAGAAGTGCAGATTGAAGAAAATGATATGCAGAGAAGGATCAACTAAACAATCCATTTACAGTAGACCAGAAAAGAAGTTTATGAGAGAACACAGTTAGTCCAAGAAAATATGAAGAAGCTATTTGATAAGAGGACTAAGGCAAAAAATTTCCAAGTTGTAAATGTTGTTCTTAAGTGGGATTCAAGAAAGGAAGAGGAGGGAAAACATGGAAAATTTGAGAACTTGTGGAAAGGGCCCTATATTATTCATGCTGAGAGGGGTCACAATGCGTTTTTCTTGAAAGAACTGAATGGAGAAGACCTATATGGAGGTCCTGTCAATGGCAGGATGCTCAAGCATTACTTCTGCCAAGAATCTCAAGTTTCAAAGCATTTTATTTTTTCATTATAAATATCATAGTCTAATCATTGCATTCAAAGTTATAAAAATCAAAAATACAAAAACAAAGAAAGGAAGAAAAGAGGGAAGTTTGTAAGAACAATAAAGGTATAGCCCCATACCAAAAAAGAGAAACAAATCTGAAAGTGTGCAAACTCAAATGCCACTGCTGAAGAACACACTTCTAGTTAGTGAAACAGCCTAATCTTGACCAATTAGTTTTAAATTTTCTGCTTATAGGATAGTAAATTTGATTTGCCAAATTGTCTAATCTTGGCTTATCATTAGGTAGATTAGGATAGAAATTAAAGGTTCAAACATATTTAAAATATGAACCTAAGTTTCCAAAGAGAGATGACTCAAATATGTTGTATTTTATGAGTAAAAAAAGATGTAAATCTGGTTCTAATTAGCTCAAAATATGAACCAGAAAGTAAGGAAGAAATAGCTCAATAAGAGTCAAATCAGAGCTGTAGAAAAGGGGAGGGAAATGTTTTCAAATTTTAGATCTTAAGCCTTCCATTTTTTGTTTATTTTTTCTGCAAAATAAATGCCTATGTGCAGCTTGTATTTATGCCATAGATATCATCAAGTCAAATAGCTTAATCTTGACTTGACTGATTTTAAATTTATGTTTTAGAAATTTAGAGAATGAAAATCTGTTGGACAGTTATATCCCAACAGATGGTAGATTAGGTAGAGAATCATATGAACTCAACTGTTAAATCTGAGTTCAGGGAGAAAGAAGGAGTACAATTAGATTAGATTTCCTGCTTTCAAAAGAATAAAATGTTGTAAAAGAGTTTTCCAATCCAAGTGCACTCTAATGAAGGAAAAAATGTTAGATCAGTAGGATTGGGTAGGTAGAAAGTTGTATTGATGAAGATCTATTTCTTTTATGATTGCTAAATATGTTTTCAGAAGATCATCCATAGAAAGAAAGGCAACCCAATGGATTAGGCAACTGATCAGTCTCCCAGAGAACATCAAAGGATGAGGCACATGGTCAGCCTCCCAGAGAATGCAAGTCTGAATTCTTGATGCCTTCAAGAAGGCACCATCCCCAAGTGGAGCCACTGTTAACCACCTGTAAATTTTGATTATACCAAAGGTGGCTAAATCTATTTTAAGCCTTCAAGGAAAAAATTTCATTACCAAAAACTGTTGGCTCTTGAAGACTTTTTGAAGGCCTCATGCCTCTATCCAACCTTCACTGTTGTTCCCATCTTGAAAAACTCTGAAACCCTGCTGATTTCCAAAGCCAAAATATTGCTGCAAAACACCATTTTCCCCTTTCCCTTCTTCCCAAATTTAACCTCATCTTTCTATCCCCCTATTTCCCACAAAAATCCCTCATTTTCACTTTTCTGCCTTTTCCCCTCATCAAAATCCCCTTTATAAGGTTTAAGACTTACTCTTGACCTTATCGGAACCCTCAAACCTTTGAAAATCATGAGAAAAACCATTAAAAACCCATTTTGTTATATATATTGGGCTTAAGCCCCCTTGGGCTAAGTCCCTAGCCTTTCCGCCCATACAGCTTGGCGCCGTGACCGCACGCTGAGCTAGTCGGGCGCTTATCCGGTTTAAATAAATATTTCTTCGCAAAACATTAAAAAACCTTTCGATATTTATTTAAACCGTCGAAATTCATTTTATTTAATTTTTCTGCCCATGCAAATTATGGAGCGATCTTGACTGTCAATTCAATTCATAGGATCCGACGGTGCGAAGCGCGCCTCCCTGTGAACCCCCCAGCCGTGTGCCATTTTCCCAAAACTGCATGGTTTTTATCGCACCACTCTTCGATGGAGGGCAGTTTTTGCCCGATGACCAGCGATTCCATATATCGCTTGCCATGCGTCCCATGTAATATTTGTAAAACTGCCGTCCATCCATCATCCATCGCGCGTTAATGTTCGGACCGGGACTCCTAGCGATATCGCTGTGGACCGTCCGATCTGGGCCCACTGATCCAGCGGTGATCGCTTGCCAAAGTTGCTCAATGGATAACGAAGGTGCATGCACGATAGCCGGGCCATCATATAGTGGCAAGTCAATCTCCATTGTCGATCTAATCTGTAGATCGACGGCCCATAATTCATCGACCGATCTCTCCGTTTGACTTTCCATTTCCCAATCCCCACCGTCAATCTCTGCATGATGGACGGCTCAGATTCATCCTTCTCCTCTGATCGCCTTGTTCAATCTCGACCGTCGATATCTGCACGATCGACGGCTCTGATTTAATTTTTCTTCCGTCCATTCTATGATCTCCCCGATTAATCCCGACCATTGGATGATGCCATCCAATGGCCCCTCTCCTTCCACGCGTCCTCTGAAGCAATCAACCTATATATGCAGGATTTTTTAATATTTGTTTGTATTTTTGCAGGGTTTAAATGATTTCTGCCATTCTGAAGTAAATTCGTAGGCTGAGGGTGGAGACCCTCCTGCTTTCAATTCATCAAAGGAAATCATTCATAGGTGTTAAATGCACGTTTCATCGGTGTTTCATAATGCATTGATGCCATTCAATTCATGTTTCAGTCTTGCACGTTTGACATATACAGCAAGTAAATCACAAATCTAGAGTATCAGTATAGAAAACCATAATGCACTAGAACAGAGGATTAAGAGATAGATTTGTGGGGATTATATCTAAGATGTCTATCAAAAGCCTAATCCCTAGATTTAAACACAATTTTAAGGAAATATCAGAGTGTTTTATCTGATAGAAAGCTCCACAGCCTTAGTTAAAATGAATCAATTCTTCTCAGCTACCACAAAGACACTTGTGCCTCAAAGAAATCAAATACAGGCCAAAGTTATTGCATGAAATTAGATATTTGCCTTCAGCACAGCCAGGGAGTCACTTCTGCAAGGAAATATTGATGATGCTGTTGCATGTTTGTTCCTGAGAAGGCTCTATCACTAGATTCATGAGCTTGGTTGTTGGTGAAGTATTCTGAACTGTTACATGTTTTTCCCTGTTTCCATTATGTTCCATAATTTCTCACTACAGTAGGATAGAAAATATTAGGCTAAGAAAAGACTCCCGGAAGCACCTTAGACCTGCTCATCCTTCACTGTTTTATGTTTTCTTCTGTTGAAGTATTTTAGAGGCTTTAATCTTTCTCTTTGGTCTTCATGCTTGTTTATTTCCTTAATAGTTTGAACAATTGGTTTCAGCATGATTTATGGTTCTCCCTGCTTGTCTGATTGCCACTTAAAAACTCTTATTAAAGTCTCCCTTTGAAGTTCTTTGCTTATGGTGAATCAGAGAGGTCTGTTTTGATCTTACCCTTTGTTCTCACTTAAACAGTTGGCTTAAAGGTCGTTATAATTATGATCATAGATGTTTTTAGGTGTTCCCTCTTATATGACTGTGATTATCAGTAAATCTTATATCATATCTAAAGTCCTTTAGAATAAAATCTTTGAGGAAATAGGGTGTTCCCCGAATCTTAGATTTCATTTTGAAAGTTGTCTTGAAATCATTATTTGCTTAAAGAATGTTTGTAGAATTTATGGTTAGCCTTGTCTACCAAATATCTCTTTATTGTTTAAATTATGTTTTCAGGTTCCCTTTGTTGAGAATTCAATTTATCTTTCTAAATCATTAATGTTCATCCCATTCCAAAAACAAAAGGATCTTGTGGCCAAGTTAGATTTGCCCTTTGATATCCCATATCCTTTGATAAGTGTGTTATGACCTCTTTTTGACTCCATTACCCAATGAAACAGATATTTTGTTGTCCTATATATCTTTCCTAGACCTTTTATGTTCTGTTGTATCATTTCAACCCAACCAAAAAAGCAAATACCTGCACTTAATAACTAGTCTAAAACCAATACTCTAAGCACACAAGATAAACCTTTGCAAACAAATTTTGAGAGATCCCTCTCTGAGAGCTAGAGGACTAGATCCTGTAACTTTAAAGATTGGTTCTAATGTTGCCTTGTCTTTTGATTTTCCAAACTATCAAAACACGGGACACCAACAAATGAAGATGATTATGAAATAGCCAATATCTTCAGAGAAGGCTATGTCCATGGCCCTTTGGAAGGTGGCCCCTACATTCATTAACCCGAAAGGAATTTTGACATATATAAAGGTGCCCCAAGGTGTGGTAAAAGCAGTTTTGATTTGATCACTTGGGAGCGCTAACACCTGGTTGTAACCCAAGAACCCATCTAAGAGGGATATCCTTTTTGACCCAACTACCCTTTGAAGTATATGGTCCATCTTGGGTAAGGGGTAGTTGTCTTTTAAAGAGGCTCTGTTTAAATTTCTGAAGTCAATACAGATCCCGATTTCCCCTATTTTCTTTCTAACAGAAACTAAATTTGACACCCATTCTGAATATCTAATTGGCACAATGATGCTAGCATCATGCATCTTTTCAATTTCTTCCTTAACTAAAGGTAATAAAATAGGGTTTATTCTCCTCAAATTTTGTTTGAAAGGCTTTTGATTTTCTTTGAGCAGAATTTTGTGCTGGATGATGCTGGTATCATATGATTTCAAAATTTTGTATCTCCAAGCAAAAATATCTCTAAACTCTTTGAATAACTCTATATATTGCTTTCTTATGTGAGCCGGGAGAGTGCTGGACAGTTTAACAATCTTGGGTTCTACTAGACTACCTATTTTATTCTCTTCTACATTTTTTTCCATAGGCTCTATTCTCGGTTCTTTAGCTACATCGTTAAAATCAAAGAGGTGTTCTAAAGGTGTGAGACCTCTTGGAATTTTATCATTTTTGCATTGTAAAACTTCCAAGTCTTCTTGGTCTATGTTGTCAATTATGTCTCCTTCAAAAGGATCCTCATAATGATTTATATCAGCAGAATATGTCATTTCAGCTTCTGGGAGTTGTTCAATATACAAACAGTTTTATTTTTGGCTAGATTCTACTATTGGTATGTCGAAATCATTTTCTAATTTTAAGAAATCATCTATGTGTTTGTCAGAGTCAAAAAATTGCCAGTGATCTTCGTCATCAGGCACAACAGGCCTGTGTTTTATCTTTACGCTAAGCTATTCATTTATCTCAGGTATTTGGCAGTTGCTGGCATTGAAGGAGAGTTCATTTTCTAGATGATTCAGTGCTCTAGGAATGAAAATAAGTTCATATTTTTCAAAGGTTTTCAATAGATCAAGGGCAGTGTTCCGATATTCCCTGAGCCTTGGATTTGTAGCAGAGTATTGTCCTTTTATTTGTCTTATGATAAGTTCAGAATCTCCTAAGATTGATATCCTCTGAGCTTCTAATTGTTTAAGCAAATGTAAGCCTAGGAGAAGTGCTTCATACTCAGCAATATTGTTAGTGCATGGGAAATCTAATTTATATGAAAAACTCTGATTCATATTTTGAATCCAAACACCTACCCCTGCACTTGTTTTATTACACGATCCATCAAATTTCATTGTCCAAAGTATATTTGAGTCATTTTAATTTTCTTGTTGTTGTTGATTGTCAATGTTTTGAATTTGATTTGAGGGAAGATTTGATTGTTCTGGTGAACTGATTGGGTCTATGTTTTCCTTATCTTGTTGAGTGATTTCATCTTCGTTACATCAGATAAAGGAATCTAAACTTGATTGAATAGAATAGATTGGAGATTTTTTTGGTTTGTCTATGTTTCTCACCATGTACTTCATGTGAGATTCCCTGTATAGTCTTATGTTTTGGTTAAAAACAGGGATGGTGGCATAAGACATGTCCATTTGAAGGCTTCCCTGAAGTTTGGCTCCCCAAGATCTTGATAAGAGCATGCCATACTTAGGGGGAATTTCAGCTACAACTATGTCCATGACTAAACTCTTAGCAGGGATTTGGGATAAGTTAACACACAAATCTTTGATTAAACCCAAACATTTGACTCTGCTTGAGTCAAAGGAATACAATTATTTGTATGGTTTAGTAATTTCTAAGCCTAAGCTTTCCATTACCACCTTGGGAATTAGATTGTGTGAAGCTTATGAATCTAACATGGCATTGTGTAAAATTTTCTCATGTATGTTCAAGCTAACATAGAAGGGAGGGAAAACCCCTTATTGGTATTTACCTTCAACTTCTGGACCAAACAAAAACTCAGGCTTGTCATCTGTCAAGTTCAAAGTGTCAGTATCACCTCCTAAGTTCAAAGCTTTCAAAACTTGGTTTTTGTACACTTCTTGGGTTACTAGTTCAACAAGGGGAATGGTAATTTTTATCTTAGCAATCTCTCCCTCAAGGCTGAAAGGAACAATTGACTTGCTCATATTTAAATCTTTCTTTTCAATTGAATTATTTTCAGCAATTTGGATTTGCTGAACCTTGTTTGGACTGGTAATTGAGACTGTTTTATTAGGACCACTAGCTGAAGTGATAGGGGTACTCTGTTCAACATTTGGCTGGACATTTTTGTCTTTTTTTATGTCTAGTTTCTTGGTCAAAATGTTGGTTTTTTCTGTTGTCTTTTTGGGTTGATTTTCTATGTTTTTCTTGATAGAAGTATTAGTGTTCTTATCCTTTGAATTATCTATGTTCCCCTTGCTCCTAAGATCATATTGTTTGTGCACCTCCATGATTGCATTTTCAAAACCAAACCTATAGTCATCAGAATCTTCATAGGTGTTTGTTCTGTGATCAGAGAATAAACCTTGTTCTTCCTCAGTGAGGAAAACATCATCACCAATATCTGATCCAATCAAGTTTACATGAGCTTCTCCCAACCTTTCCAACTCCCTATCTTCTTCATATTGATCTACATAGTTTTACTGGAAGGGAGGTCTAATCTGTTGGTCATTTTCCTTCTGTTTGTCTTGATTGTTTTCTCTTCTATAATTCTGATTTCTGTTTCTATTTTGGTTGTTTTGAGGTTCTCTTGGGGGCACTCTTTCATTCAAATTAATCTTTTCAAGCATTGTCTCCATTACCTTCACTAGGTTGTCGATTTTTATGTCAGAAGTTGAGATTGAGGGTAGTAGGTCATCTTTATAAGTTACCCTCTTCTCTGATCTCAACCTATTTCTTTTCTCAATTATTTTTGCTTCTACGCTCACAGCTCCTTTCTGCATGTCTTCTAAGGTTAAGTAATCTCTCTCCCTTAGCTGATAAGTCATTTCAGCATCAAGACCTTTGGGATACCTTACCAAGGCCATGCCTTGAGGACATTTCATGTGAGGTGGAATAGCATTGTAAATGCTATTGAACCTAGTGGAGTAATCATGAACACTCTCCCCTTGATTTCTCTTGAGGCTACTATACTCTACTAGTATTTGGAGAGGATTCTTTTTGAGTTCCCATTTGTTGATGAATGTTTGACGTAAGGCAGGGAGATCATTTATGCTGTTAGGAGGTAAGTTTTGAAACCATTTCTTTACATCTCCTCCTAAACTTTGGGCGAAGATTCTCATATTCATAGTTTCTTCTTCTATCTCCATGTAATCGAAAGCATATTCCATCCTATCTACATGATTTTGAGCTGTTGTAGACTCTTTTCCGGTGAAATGAGGGATTTTGGATTGGTAATAATTTGGTAAGGGAAGCATAGGTTGTGGTAACACTAATGGGGCATACCATGTTGCCATGGCTGGAAGAAAGGTGGGTTTACAAGGGGTGGGTTTGCGAAAGGGAAAGTGGGTTGCAATTAAGTGGTTTGGATAGTGGATGTTGGATGGACAGATGTGGATGTACCGGGGATAGATTGTTGAGATGATCTTGGATGAGAGACACCTAAATTGAGAAGGAAATGTAAATCAGGTGGTGTGGTTTCTCTACTACCAGGATGTTCACTTTGTTCTGGGCATAAAAGTGAAGACTCAGAGTCTATTTGAATTATATCATCAAGTGACCTAGTTCTAAAAGGATTTCTTAAGTCGACTTGTGATTGGTGTAGAGCGGCAAGATTTTCAGGAACTGAATTAGCTCTCAAGGGTGATATGAAAACAGCTAAAAATTTAATCTTAGGAGACTACCTAAGTATACTTTCAGGGTTGTCAACTATTTCTGGTGGGTTTGGGTCAGGGAAGGCTCTAGTATGAATCTTTCTAGGAGCCACTATGCTGTGTTTTTCGAACCCAACTAAAAGAAAATTTTAACCAAATATGACAATCTTTATAAGGCTAACTGATCTTTTTAAAAGAATAAAAATTTAATCCTAAAGCCTTCTAACTGAGTTTGTATGATGTTACAAATATTATGGGTCTTCTCGGTGGAGTCTTAAGGTTTGCTTAGGATTGTGGAGTCACCAAGTGGAAATGTTTAGCTCTTTTGGAGGTAAAAGGTTTTATGGTCCACCACCAAGTTTATTATGAAGCCAAACTGAAATGTTTTTTGGTTTTTCTGAGTTTCTTGATCTTGTAGGTTATGAGAGTGTCCCAATTTTATGGCTTGGTAACTAATTCCTTCAAGGTTTGATAAGGTTCTATGAGAATCCTAAGCGTTACTTAGTTTTTCATTGGTTCAAATAGGTCCTATCATGATTACCGTTATGCTAGGTAGTGCTTGAAGAAGGTTACTTATGTTATACTTGATGGTGAGTGTTTTGTTTTGAAGATTTTACTCAGTGTCCCACTGTGATCGCCATTATGTTGGTGTCTCGTGTTTTGATAGTTTGGAAAATCAAAAGACAAGGAAACATCAGAACCAATCTTTAGAGTTACAGGATCTAGTCCTCCTATTCTCAAGAGAGGGATCTCTCAAATGTTTGTTTGAAATTTTTTATCTTGTGTGCTTAGAGTATTGGTTTTAGAATAGTTATCGAGTGCAGGTGTTTAATTGTTTGTTTGGTTGAATTGATACAACAGAATATGAGAGGTCTAGGAAAGGTAGGTATAAATAAGAAGTAGTAGCTTCATTGGGTAATAGAGTCAAAAAGAGGTCATGACAAACTTATCAATGAATATGGGATATCAGAGGGCAAATCTAACTTGGCCATAGGATCCTTTGGTTTTTGAAATGAGATGGACATCAATGACTTGGAAAGAGAATTTAAATTCTCAACAAAGGGAATTTGAAGGCATGATTTGAACAATAAAGAGGTATTTGATAGACAGGGCTAGCCATGAATTCTACAAACCACACTTTAAGCAAATAATGACTTCAATTTTTTTTTTAAAATGAAATCTAAGATTCAGGGAACACCCTATCTCCTCAAAGTTTTTATTTCAAATGACTTAGAAAACATAGAATATTCACTGATAATTGCATTCATAGAAGAGGGAACACCTAAAACATCTATGATTACAACTACAAAGACCTTTAAGACAACTGTTTAAGCAAGGAAAAAGGGCAAGATCAGAACAGACCTGCTTGGCTCACTATAAACATAAATAATTCAAAGGGATACTTCAATAACAACCTTTAAGTGGCAGCAGACAAGCAGGGAGAACCATAAATCATGTTGAAACCAACTCATTCGAACTATCATAGAAATAAGCAAGCATGAGGACTAAAGAGAGATATTAAAGACTCTAAAATACCTCAGCAGAAAAAAACATGAAACAATGAAGGATGAACAGGTCTAAGGTGCTTCCAAGAGTCATTTCCTGGCCTAAAACTTTCAACCTACTATAATAAGAAATTATATAACAGAATGAAAACAGGAGAAAACATTAAACAGTTTAGAATACTTCACCAACAGCCAAGCTCATAGATCCAATGATAGAGCCTTCTCAAAAATAAGCATGCAACAACATCATCAGGGCTTCCAAGACTTCAATTTCTTCTTCAACTTCAAGAGACTATGTACTATTTCAGAGAGTTTCAGTATTACAACTAGTGATCAACCAACCCTCTTCTCATCTTGTACAAGAGTATTTATAGAAGAATGAGGAGGTGGGATCTGATGACAGATCTCCAAGGGTATTTAATACAGTCTTTAAGGCTTCTCGGCCTTTGAGGGGCTTAATGAAGAAGCTTACATATGTGTCTTTTGTATTAAATATTTCATATTAAAATTGAGCTCAGAGAGAGCTTTTGTTAACTTTTAAGGCTCTATTCCAGGATGTAATAACTCTGCTGATATTTTGTCATTAATTTTATTTGCAGAATTAAATCTTTGGATGCGCAGAGGCAAATATTTGATCTTGATCAATAACTTCGGCCTCTGTTTGAACGCTTTGAGACAAAGGTGGCACCGTGGTAGCTGGGAGGAATCAATTTGCCTCAGATGTGGCGGTGGAGGCTTTCCTGTGTGATAAACACTTGGGATTTCCTTTTAACTGTGTATTAATTTGGAGGATTAGGATTTTGATAATCAATATTAGCCATAATCCTCATGAATTTGTCTTCAATCTTCCATTCTGGGGCATTTTGTCTTCGACATTGATACTCTTTGATTTTTTATTCATTTAACTGTGTCTTCTTGATGTGCAGGCCGGGCAGGGCTCGTATGGCATCAATGCCTCATGAAACACTGAAAAATGTGGAGCTTGAACCCTGTGAATGATTCCTTTTGATGAATCGAAGGCGGGAAAATCGTCATTCTCAACCTTCGGTTTTTCTTTTGATATAATGGAAAACCATTGAAAACCCTGCACAATACGAAAAATATTATAAAATCCTGGGTTGTATAGGTTTTACTGCTTTAGAGGGCGTAGGGAGAGAGCATGGTCGTTGGATGGAATCATCCAACGGTCGAGATCTATTTTGGGAGGTTAAAAAAGGAAAGCGGGTGAAAAATAAGTCAGAACCGTCGATCGCGGAATGATCGACAGTCAGGATTGATCGGGAGGAAGTAAAGCGAAGGAGTCACTTTACATAGAAATGGAAAAAATTTGATGGGATAAGGTTAAAAACCTTTGTTATGATACAAAATGGTTAAAAATGGTGTTTTGGGTTCGGCATGATTGTGGGCCATTGGATGAGATCGGCCCACAAGATCAACGGCTAAGGAGGCAAGCGGAAAACGCACATGGAAAGAGGGAAAATGGTTTCAGGGATGGAAACCACCATTTTTGCGTGAGGAAAAGGTGGGTAGGTGGTATTTCCCTTTGGAACGTGATCTGTGTCCCTGCCCAACATGTGTCATTATAAAACCACCCATTTCAAGTGGCCTTGGGAGAAATAAACTTTGCGCTGAAATTCACGCGACTTGGAACGAGGGCCGTCAAATCTGGGGCCTCAAATCTGACGGTGGAGAATGAGCGCGATTCTAGAAAGATGCGTGGGTGGAAGAAAAGGGAGGGGGAATTTATCCCTCGAGCATATTTTGGGTGTGATCACCGTCCAATGAGCCGGCCTCAGATCGGACGGCGCACGTCAATATCGCATCGGGCCCATAGTCGATTTTTAATGCGTGATGAGGGTGGTATCTCCAAAATTCTTGAGGCCACGTGTCGGCCTGTGCCGTTTATCACTGCAGAACGGGGAAACCCGCTTTCCTCTTAAAAGCGGTGCGATAAAAACTTCCTGGCTTTGAATAGTGAGTGACTGTGAGGAACACCGGGGTGATAGTTTGTGAGCCGTCGATCTGCAAATCAGATCGACGGTGGAGAGCGAATGGAACTTTGCACTGGTGGAAAACTTTATGATATAAGAAAACCCAACAAATTAATATAAACGAAGGTTTATACATCAGGGGCAGAATATTTATTTACAATACGGCTTGGCACCTAGTTCCAGCACCAGGGCATGTGTAGTGGAAATGGTTAAGGACTTAGCCCAAGGGGGCTTAAACCTTTACACAAAAATATGTATTTTTTTATGAAGTTTTCAATGTTTTTCAAGGGTTGTGAGGGTTTCGATAAGGCAAAGAAAGAGTCTTAAACCTTATTAAAAGGGGTTTTGAGGGAGGGGAAAGGGGAGAAACATGAAAATGAGGAATTTTTATGAGGAATAAACGGAAGCAAAATGGAAGTTAGTTTTTCAAGTGAGGAAAGGGAAAAAGGTGATTTTGCAGCAGTTTATTCTCATGAAATTAACAGAATTTCAGAGTGTAAAATGGGCACAATATGGAAGATTTTGGACAAAGGCATGAGGCCTTAAAGAGTCTTCAAGAGCCAACACTTTTTGCAATAAACTTTGTTCCTAGAAAGGCTCCAAAAAAAAAAAAATAGACACATTTTGGTATAACAAATTTCATAGGTGGCTAACAATGGCTCCACTTGGTGATGGTGCCTTCTTGAAGGCATCAAGAACTTCAGACATGCTTCCTCTGGGAGGCTGATCAGTACCTCATCCATTGGGCTACCTTTCTTTCCTTGGATGATCTTCTTTTGTTCTGAAATCAGGTTAGCAACCATAAAAACAATGGATATTTCATCAACAAGCTTTCTACCTACCCAATCCTACAGATCTAACATTTTTTATTCTTTCGAGTGTACTTGGATTGGAAAACTCTTTTACAACATTTTATTCTTTTGAAAGAAGGAAATCTACTCTATTTCTACTCCTTATTTCTCCATGGACTCAGATTGAACAGTTGAGCCCATATGATTCTCTACCTAATCTATTATCTATTGGGATTAAATTGTCCAATAGATTTTATTCACTACATTCTACAACAGAAATTTAAAAACATATAAGTCAGGATTGAATAGTCTAAATTGTTGCTGATCTATGGCATAAAAAAAAAGCTGCACATAGATCTTATTTGCAGAAAATTAAAACAAAATGGAAGGCTTAGGATCTGAAATTTCAAAGCATTTCCTTCATCTTTTTTACAGCTTTGTTTTGATTCTTGTTTTGAGTTATCTTTCCTTTGTCAACTGGTTCAGATTTTGAGCTGATTAGAACAAGATTACATCTATTTTTGACTCATGAAACAAACAGATTTGAGTCATCTCTCTTTTGAAAACTAAGGTTCAAATTTTGAGCATGTTTAAACCTTTAATTTCTAGCCTAATCTACCTACTGATAAACCAAGATTAAACAGTTTGGCAAATCGAATTCACTAATCCTATCATCAGTAAATTTAAAACTAATTAGTCAATATTAGGCTGTTTGACTAACTAGAAGTGTGTTTTTTAGGAGTGGGATTTAAGCTTGCACACTTTCAGATTTGTTTCTCTTTTTTGGTATGGGGCTGTACCTTTCTTGTTTTCACAATCTGTCCTCTTTTCTTTCTTTCTTTATTTTTTTATTTTTATTTTTATAACCTTGAATGCAATGTTCAGACTATGATATTTACAATGAAAAAATAAAATTCTTTGAAACTAATGATTCCTGGCAGAAGTAATTCTTTAGCATTCTGCCATTGACAGGACCTCCATACAGATATTCTCCATTTAATTCCTTCAAGAAAAATGCATTGTGACCCCTTTCAGCATGAAAAATATAGGGACCTTTCCATAAGTTCTCAAACTTGCCATGTTTTCCCTTCTCTTCTCTCCTTGAATCCCACTTAAGAACAACATTTCCAGCTTGGAAATTATCTGCCTTATTTCTCTTATCAAATAGCTTCTTCATATTTTCTTGGACCAACTATGTTCTCTCATAAACTTCTTCTCTGGTCTACTGTAAATGGATGGTTTGATTGATTCTCCTCTGCATATCATTCTGTTCAACCTGAAGTTCTTAAAGGAGCTTCATGACTGGCACTCCTAATGAGGTGGGAAAGACTGCATCCATGCCATAAAATAGCTGATAGGGGGACATATTTATTGATTTATTTGTAGTTAACCTATCAACCCATAAGGCATGAACCAGTTTACTGTGCCACGATTTCTGATTTTGTTCCAACCGTTTTTTAATGATATTGATGAGGCTCTTTTTGGAAGATCCAGCTAATCCATTTCCTTGGGGATAGTAAGTAGTGGAATGGCCCAAGTTTATGTGGTATCTGTAACAGAAATCAACCATCCTTTTAGATTTAAAAACAACAGCATTGTCTGTTATGATTTTTCTAGGACAACCAAATCTAGATAGGATATTTGTTTCAAGAAACTTGATAATGACAGAGTCATTAGCATTCCTGGAGGGTATAGCTTCTATCCACTTAGTAAAGAAGTCAGTGGTTGTGAGGATCCACTTATGTTGAGTTGAGGAGGATGGGTGAATTTCCCCAATTAAGTCTAAACCCCATTGTTGAAAAGGTGCCTCAACTCTGACAGGATGTAAGGGTAAGGGAAGAAGTTTTCTTTTTCCATCAAATATTTGACACTTATGGCAAGACATGACCAACTTCTGAGTGTCTGGGAAAAGGGTAGGCCAATAGTAACCAGATCTAAGGATTTTGTTTGTTGTGGCCTTCCAGTAGAGGTGTCCTCCACATTCTCCGTCATGCAACTCATGCATCATTTTTCCTACATCATCTTCAAGTAAACATTTAAGAAAAATTCCAACAGCATTTTCCAATATAATACCCCATCTAAAATGCAAAAACTCAAAGCTTTTTGTTTCAAAAATCTAGCTTTAGTTTTATACAAAGGAGGGGCATTTAAATATAAAAGCACATAAATAATGTGAGCATACCAAGGAGAATTCAGAAATGTTTCTTCAATAAAAGGAGCAGTAGATTCTTCTATTTCTTCAAATACATCTACCATATTCATGTCTAGTGCTTGGAAGTTAGACTCAGCCATAAGTTTTTCTAATCCTTGCCCTTTAACTAGTTTGGTGGGCCTGATTTCTAAGTCATACTCAAGCATAGTTGCGATCCATTTTCCTCTTTTACCATTAGGGTCTTGACTTAGAATGTCCTTGACAACAGTATGTGGAACAAAAGGAATTATGTGAGAGTGTAAAATATAGACCCTAAAGTCTTTTAAAGCATTCACTAATGCTAAGGCTTGCTTCTCCATGATGTTATATTTGAGAGGAGCATCTCTTAAGGCCCTACTAAAGAAATATATTGGTTGTTCTTGCCCCAAGTCATTCTTTTGAAGTAAAACTGCAGCTATTGTATGTTCAGATGCAAAAGAAAAGATGTAAAAGTTTTTGGTAAAATCTGGACTAATTAGGACTGGTGTTTGAGCAAGAGCTTGTTTGACCAGTTTGAATGATTGTTTAGCTGGCAAAGACCATTTTACACCGACATATTTCTTAAGCATGTTTGTAATGTTTTTTAATAGCTCAGCAAGATTAGGGATAAACCTCATCAGAAAATTAATCTTTCCGATGAAAGATTGCAACTCTTTGAGGTTTCTTGGATGACTAATTTGTAATATGCCATCTATCCTTGTAGGGTCTATTTTGATTCCCTCTTCCAAAATTATATGGCCAATAATTTTACCCTCTTGGAGACCAAAGAGTGTTTTCTTTGGATTCAATGACAACCCAAATTTCCTACACTTCTCAAAAACTTTCCTCAAGTGAATCAAATGTTCTTCATCATTTTTTGAGAAAAAAATTATGTCATCAAGGTAGATGATTATGAAATAGCCAATAGCTTCAAAGAAGGCTATGTCCATGGCCCTTTGGAAGGTGGCCCCTGCATTCAGTAACCCAAAAGGCATTTAACATACATAAAGGTGCCCCAAGGTGTGGTAAAAGTAGTTTTGATTTGATCACTTGGGAGCACTAACACTTGGTTGTAACCCGAAAACCCATCTAAGAGCGATATCATTTTTGACCCAACTACCCTTTGAAGTATATGGTCCATCTTTGGTAAGGGGTAGTTGTCTTTTAAAGAGGCTCTGTTTAAATTTCTGAAGTCAATACAGAGCCTGATTTCCCCTGTTTTATTTCTAACAGAAACTAAGTTTGATACCCATTCTGAATATCTAATTGGCACAATGATGCCAACATCATGCATCTTTTAAATTTCTACCTTAACTAAAGGTAATTAAACAGGGTTTATTCTCCTCAAATTTTGTTTGAAAGGCTTTTGATTTTCTTTGAGGGGAATTTTGTGCTGGATGATGCTGGTATCATATGATTTCAAATCTTTATATCCCCAAGCAAAAATATCTCTAAACTCTTTGAATAACTCTATATATTGCAATTTTATGTGAGCTAGGAGAGTGCTGGATAGTTTAATCATCTTGGGTTCTGCTAGACTGCCTATGTTATGCTCTTCTACATTTGTTTCCATAGGCTCTATTCTTGGTTCTTTAGCTACATCGTTAAAATCAAAGAGGTGTTCTAAAGGTGTGAGACCTCTTGGAATTTTATCATTTTTGCATTGTAAAACTTACAAGTCTTCTTGGTCTATGTTGTCAATTATCTTTGCTTCAAAAGGATCCTCATAATGATTTATATCAGTAGAATATGTCATTTCAGCTTCTAGGATTTGTTAAATATACAAACAGTTTTCTTTTTGGCTGGATTCTGCTATTGGTATGTCGAAATCGTTTTATAATTTTAAGAAATCATCTATGTGTTTGTCAGAGTCAAAAAATTTCCAGTGATCTTCGTTATCAGGCACAGCAGGCCTGTGTTTTATCTTTCCGCTAAGTTGTTCATTTATCTCAGGTATTTGGCAGTTGCTGGCATTGAAGGCGAGTTCATTTGCTATATGATTCAGTGCTCTAGGATTGAAAATAAGTTCAAATTTTTCAAAGGTTTTCAATAAATCAATGGAAGCGTTCTGATATTCCCTGAGCCTTGGATTTCTAGCAGAGTATTCTCCTTTGATTTGTCTTGTGATAAGTTCAGAATCTCCTAAGATTGATATCCTCTGGGCTTCTAATTGTCTAAGCAAATGTAAGCCCAGGAGAAGTGCTTCATACTCATCAATATTGTTAGTGAATGGGAAATCTAGTTTATATGAAAAACTTTGATTCATATTTTGAATCCAAACACCTACCCCTGCACTTATTTTATTACAGGATCCATCAAAGTTTGTTGTCAAAGTATATTTGACTCATTTTAATTTTCTTGTTGTTGTTGATTGTCAATGTTTTGAATTTGATTCGCGGGAAGATTTGATTGTTCTGGTGAAATGATTGGGTCTATGTTTTCCTTATCCTGTTGAGTGATTTCATCTTCGTTACATAAGATAAAAGAATCTAAACTCAATTGAATAGAATATATTGTAGAGTTGTTTGGTTTGTCTATGTTTCTCACCATGTACTTCATGTGAGATTCCCTGTATAGTCTTCTGTTTTTGTTAAAAACAGGGATGGTGGCATAAGACATGTCCATTTCAAGGCTTCCCTGAAGTTCGGCTCCCCAAGATCTTGATAAGAGCATGCCATAATTAGGGGGAATGTCAGCTAAAACTATGTCCATGACTAAAATCTTATCAGGGATTTGGGATAAGTTAACAAACAAATATTTGATTAAACCCAAACATTTGACTCTGCTTGAGTCAAAGGAATACAAGTATTTGTATGGTTTAGTAATTTCTAAGCCTAAGCTTTCCATTACAACCTTGGGCATTAGATTGTGTGAAGCTCCTGAATCTAACATGGCATTGTGTAAAATTTTCTCGTGTATGTTCAAGCTAACATAGAAGGGAGGGACAACCCCTTCTTGGTATTTACCTTCAACTTCTGGACCAAACAAAAACTCAGGCTTGTCATTTGTCAAGTTCAAAGTGTCAGTATCACCTCCTAATTTCAAAGCTTTCAAAACTTGGTTTTTGTACACTTCTTGGGTTACTAGTTCAGCAAGGGGAATGGTAATTTTTATCTTAGCAATCTCTCCCTCAAGGCCGAAAGGAACAATTGACTTGTTCATATTTACATCTGTCTTTTTAATTGAATTCGTTTCAGCAATTTTGATTTGCTAAACCTTGTTTGGACTGGTAATTGGAATAGTTTTATTAGGACCACTAGCTGAAGTGCTAGGGGTACTCTGTTCAACATTTGGCTGGACATTTTTGTCTTTGTTTATGTCTGGTTTCTTGGTAAAAATGTTGGTTTTTTCTGCTGTCCTTTTGGGCTAAGTTTCTGTGTTTTTCTTGATAGTATTATTAATGTTCTTATCCTTTGAATTATCTATGTTCCCCTTGCTCCTAAGATCGTATTATTTGTGCACCTCCATGATTGCATTTTCAAAACCCAATATATAGTCATCAGAATCTTCATAGGTGTTTGTTCTATGATCGGAGAATAAACCGTGTTCTTCTTCAATGAGGAAACATCATCCCCACTGTCTGATCCAATCAATTTTACATGAGCTTCTCCTAACCTTTACAACTCCCTATCTTCTTCATATTGATCTACACAGTTTTGCGGGAAGGGAGGTCTAATCTATTGGTCATTTTCCTTCTGTTTGTCTTGATTGTTTTCCCTTCTATAATTCTGATTTTTGTTTCTATTTTGGTTGTTTCTAGGTTCTCTTGGGGGCACTCTATCATTCAAATTAATCATTTCAAGCATCCTCTCCATTACCTTCACTAGGTTGTCCACTTTTGTGTCAGAAGTTGAGATTGAGGGTAGTAGGTCATCTTTATAAGTTACACTCTTCTCTGATCTCAACCTATTTATCTTCTCAATTATGTTTGCTTCTCCACTCATAGCTCCTTTCTGCATGTCTTCTAAGGTTAAGTAATCTCTCTCCCTTAATTGATAAGTCAGTTCAGCATCAAGGCCTTCGGGATACCTTACCAAGGCCATGCCTTGAGGAGGTTTCATGTGAGGTGGAAGAGCATTGTAAATGCTATTGAACCTAGTGGAGTAATCATGAACACTCTCCCCTTGATTTCTCTTGAGGTTGCTATACTCTGCTAGTATTTGGAGAGGATTCTTTTTGAGTTCCCATTTGTTGATGAATGTTTGATGCAAGGCAGGGAGATCATTTATGCTGTTAGGAGGTAAGTTTTTAAACCATTTCTTTACATCTCCTCCTAAATTTTGGGCGAAGATTCTCATCTTCACAGTTTCTTCTTCTATCTCCATGTAATCGAAAGCATCTTCCATCCTATCTACATGATGTTGGGCTGTTGTAGACTCTTTTCCGGTGAAATGAGGGATTTTGGATTAGTAATCATTTGGTAAGGGAAGCATAGGTTATGGTAACACTAATGGGGCATACCATGTTTCCATGGCTGGAAAGAAAGGTGAGTTTACAAGGGGTGGGTTTGCGAAAGGGAAAGTAGGTTGCAATGAAGTGGTTTGGATAGGGGATGTTGGATGGACAGATTTGGATGTGCTGTGGATAGATTGTTGAGCTGATCTTGGATGAGAGACACCTAAATTGAGAAGGAAATGTAAATCAGGTGGTGTGGTTTCTCTACTACTAGGATGTTCACTTTGTTCTAGGGATAAAAGTGAAGACTCAGAGTCTATATGAATTATACAATCAAGCGACCTAGTTCTAAAAGGATTTCTTAAGTCGACTTGTGATTGGTGCAGAGCTGCAAGATTTTCAGGAACTGAATTAGCTCTCAAGGGTGATCTGAAAACAGTTGAAAATTTAATCTTAGGAGACTCCCTAAGTATACTTTCAGGGTTGTCAACTATTTCTGGTGGGTTTGGGTCAGGGAAGGCTCTAGTATGAATCTTTCTAGGAGCCACTATGCTTTGTTTTTCGAACCCAGCTAAAGGAAAAGTTTAACCAAATATGACAATCTTTAAGAGGCTAGCTGATCTTTTTAAAGGAAGAAAAATTTAATCCTAAAGCATTCTAAATGAGTTTGTATGATGTTACAAAGATTATGGGTCTTCCCAGTGGAGTCTTAAGGTCTATTTAGGATTGTGGAGTCACCAGGTGGAAATTTTTAGCTCTTTTGGAGGTAAAAGGTTTTATGGTCCACCACCAAGTTTATTATGAAGCAAAACTAAAATGTTTTTTGGGTTTTTCTGAGTTTCTTGATCTTATAGGTTATGAGAGTGTCCTAAATTTGACTTAACACTTAGCTAGGGTGTCAAAAAATACAGAGTTCACTCTTATGGCTTGGTAACTGATTCCTTCAAGGTTTGATAAGGTTCTAAGAGAATCCTAAGGGTTACTTAGTTTGTCACTGATTCAAAATAAGTCCTATCATGATTACCGTTATGCTTGGTAGTGCTTGAAGAAGGTTACTTATGTTATACTAGACAGTGAGTGTTTAATTTTAAAGATTTTACTCAGGGTCCCACTGTGATCGCCATTATGTTGGGGTCTCGTGTTTTGATAGTTTGGAAAATAAAAAGAAAAGGCAACATCAGAACCAATCTTTAGAGTTACAGGATCTAGTCTTCCTGTTCTCAGAGAGGGATATCTCAAATGTTTGTTTGTAAAGGTTTATCTTGTGTGCTTAGAGTATTGGTTTTAGACTAGTTATTAAGTGTAGGTGTTTGATTGTTTGTTTGGTTGAATTGATACAACAGAATATGAAAGGTCTAGGAAAGGTAGGTAGAAAGAGGAAGTAGTAGCTTCATTGGGAAATGGAGTCAAAAAGAGGTCATGAAAAACTTATCAATGGATATGGGATATCAGAGGGCAAATCTAACTTGGCCACAGGATCCTTTGGTTTTTGAAATGAGATGGACATCAATGATTTGGAAAGAGAATTTAAATTCTCAACAAAGGGAATTTGAAGGCATGACTTGAACAATAAAGAGGTATTTGATAGACAGGGATGGCCATGAATTCTACAAACCACACTTTAAGCAAATAATGACTTCAAAACAAATTTTAAAATGAAATCTAAGATTCGGGGAACACCCTATTTCCTCAAATATTTTATTTCAAATGACTTAGAAAACATAAAAGATTCACTGATAATTGCAGTCATAGAAGAGGGAACACCTAACACATCTATGATTACAACTACAAAGACCTTTAAGACAACTGTTTAAGCAAGGACAAAGGGAAATATCAGAACAGTCCCCCTTGGCTCACTATAAATAGAAATACTTCAAAGGGAGACTTCAATAACATCCTTTAAGTGGCAGCAGACAAGCAGGGAGAACCATAAATCATGTTGAAACCATCTTATTCGAACTATCATAGAAATAAACAAGCATGAGGACTAAAGAGAGAGATTAAAGACTCTAAAATACCTCAGCAGAAGAAAAAATGAAACAGTGAAGGATGAACAGGTCTAAGGTGCTTCCAAGAGTCATTTCTTAGCCTAAAACTTTCAACCTACTGTAATAAGAAATTATGGAACAGAATGAAAACAGGAGAAAACATTAAACAGTTCAGAATACTTCACCAACAGCCAAGCTCATGGATCCAATGATAGAGCCTTCTCAAAAACAAGCATGCAACAACATCATCAAGGCTTCCAAGACTTCAATTTCTTCTTCAACTTCAAGAGACTATGTACTATTTCAGAGAGTTTCAGTATTACAACTAGTGATCAACCAACCCTCTTCTCATCTTGTACATGAGTATTTATAAAATAATCAGGAGGTGGGATTTGATGATAGATCTCCAAGGGTATTTAATACAGTCTTTAAGGCTTCTCGGCCTTTGAGGTGCTCGATGAAGAAGCTTACATATGTGTCTTATGTATTAAATATTTCACGTTAAAATTGAGCTTAGAGAGAGCTTTTGCTGAATTTTAAGGTTTTGTTCCAGGATGTAATAACTCTACCGATATTTTTTCATTAAGTTCATTTGCAGAATTAAATCTTTGGCTGCGCTGAGGAAAATATCTGATCTTGATCAATAACTTCGGCCTCTATTTGAATGCTTTGAGGCACAAGTGGCACCATGGTAGCTGGGAGGAATCAATTTGCCTCAGATGTGGTGGTGGAGGCTTTCCTGTCTGATAAAAACTTAGGATTTTATTTTAACTGTGTCTTAATTGGGAGAATTAGGCTTTTGATAGTCAATCTTAGCCGTAATCCTCATGAATTTGTCTTCAATCTTCCATTCTAGGGCATTTTGTCTTCGACACTCATACTCTTTGATTTTTGATTCATTTAACTGTGTCTTGTTGATGTGCAGGCCGCGCAGGGCTCGTATGGCATCAATTCCTCATGAAACACTGACGACACGTGGAGCTTGAACCCTGTGAATGATTCCTTTTGATGAATCAAAGGCAGGAGAATCATCATTCTCAGCCTTCGGCTTTTCTTTTGATATAATGGAAAACCATTGAAAACCCTGCACAATACGAAAAATATTATAAAATCCTGTGTTATATAGGTTTTACTACTTCAGAGGGCATAGGGAGAGAGCATGGCCATTGGATGGCATCATCCAACGATCGAGGTCTATTTTGGGAGGTTAAAAAAGCAAAGCAGGTGAAAAATAAGTCAGAACCGTCGATCGTGGAATGATCGATGGTCAAGATTGATCGGGAGGAAGTAAAGCGAAGGAGTCACTTTACGAAGAAATGGCGAAAATTTGATGGGATAAGGTTAAAAACCTTTGTTATGAGACAAAATGGTTAAAAATGGTGTTTGGCGTTCGGGATGATTGTGGGCCATCGGATGAGATCAGCCCACAAGATCAACGGTTGAGGAGGCGTGCGGAAAATGCACATGGAAAGAGGGAAAACGGTTTCGGGGATGGAAACCACCGTTTTCGCGTGAGGAAAAGGCGGGTAGGTGGTATTTCCCTTTGAAACGCGATACGTGTCCCCACCCGACACATGTCATTATAAAACCACCCATTTCGCCTGGCCTTGGGAGAAATAAACTTTGCGCTGAAATTCACGTGACTTGGAACAAGGGCCATTAGATCTGGGGCCTCAGATGTGATGGTGGAGAACGAGCACGATTCTAGAAAGAAGTGCGGAAGGAAGCAAAGGGAGGGGGAGTTTATCCCTCGAGCATCTTTTGGGCACGATCACCGTCCGATGAGTCGGCCTCAGATAGGACAGCGCATGTCAATATCGTGCCGGGTCCATAGTCAATTTTTAATGCACGATGAGGGCGGTATCTCCAAACCGCTTGAGGCCACGTGTCGGCCTGTGGCGCTGATCGTTGCCGAACGGGGAAAACCACTTTCCTCTTAAAAGCGGTGCGATAAAAACTGCTCGGCTTTGAACAGTGAGTGACTGCGGGGACCACCGAGGCAATAGTTTGTGAGCCGTCGATCTGCAGATCAGATCGACGGTGGAGAGCGAATGGAACTTTGCACCAGCGGAAAACTTTATGATATAAGAAAACCCAACAAATTAATATAAACGAAGGTTTATACTTCGAGGGCAGAATATTTACTTACAATACGG
>MU968359.1:32542274-32832652 GCA_034641835.2 Pinus albicaulis
GAGAAACACAATGAGAAATTAGAGAGTGAAGTAGTAAGCCTAAGAAAATAACTTGAGAAAGTAAAGACTCTGAATCTTAGATTTTCTAAAGGATTTGAAACCTTAGATGAGATTATCAAGGTACAATGTTCTCCTCTTATAAAGACAAGTATATCGGAGAATCTTCTCAGGCTTCAACACCAAATTATCTAAAAGCATCTACAACTGGTATACAACATGCTGCCATTCAGCAAGGGAATAAAGAATCTTTACAGGTAAAGCATGATCATCTCAAATAAAAGTTGATCAAATGGATGTTAAATCTGCTTTTCTCAATGGAGATCTAGAAGAAGAATTTTATATATAACAACGAGAAGGATTCATTTTGGGAAATGATGAAAATCTTGTTTGTAGACTTAAAAAGGCTCTATATGGTCTCAAACAAGCTCCAAGGGCATGGTATTATCGTCTTGACAAATATCTTCATCAACAAGGATTTTCAAAGGGGTCTGCTGATAGCAACTTATACACAAAAACTAAAAATGACAAACTATTGATTGTGGTTGTATATGTTGATGATATCATTTTTGGAAGTAATGAAGATTCGATGAGTCATAATTTTGCTTCTGATATGAAGCAAGAATTTGAAATGTCTTTACTTGGGGAGCTATCATTCTTTCTTGGCTTGCAAGTGCAATAAGCAACATATGGCATATTCTTATCACAAGAAAAATATCTTAAGAAAATCTTGAAGAAGTATGGCATGGAAGATTGCAAACCTGGAAGTACACCAATGATAACTGGATGTAATCTCAGTTCTAATGATGATTACCCCACAGTGAATCAACCAGAATACAGATCTATGATAGGAAGTCTACTTTATCTCACTGGGAAAAGACTAGACATTATGCATGCAGTTGGGATTGTTGGCCGATTCCAAGCTAATCCAAAAGAGTCTCACCTTCATGCTATGAAAATAATATTCAAATATATACAAGGAACTCAAGACTTTGGAATATGGTATGCAAAGAATGCTGATCTTACTCTTCATGCATACACTGATGCAGATTGGGCTAGAAATGTTGATGATCAGAAAAGCAACAGTGGTGGTGCTTTCTATATGGGGCCCTGGTTAGTATCTTGGTTCAGCAAGAAGCAAAGCTCTATTGCCTTATCTACAGCAGAAGCAGAATATGTGGCTGCCGCATCATGTTGCACTCAACTTCTCTGGATGATGAAAAATTTACAAGACTTTCAAATCAAATGCTCACCTCCTATATCCATTATGTGTGATAACACAAGTGCCATCAGTATCTCAAAGAATCCTGTTATGCATTCCAATACCAAGCACATTCCCATCAAGTATCACTTATTACGTGAAAAAGTGCTTGAACAAAAGGTGAAGTTGGAATATGTTCGCTCCAAAGAACAAGTTGCTGATATATTTACCAAACCTTTACCCAGGGAAGCATTCGAATATCTCAGACAGAAGCTGGGATTAGTCTCTACCATGAAGAAGATCAGACCTACTTAAATACAGAAGGTTAAAATGGATACGCGGATTTCCTGAAGGACAGAAAACCATGTATGGGTGGTTGCTGACAAATATTTCTGGGTCAGCATTCGTCAGCACAACTGCGGTGTTGTTCGGTATCTCTGGTGGTGTTCCTGTTTTCATAATTCTGGTTCATTCTCTGATGTTCTTGATGAATATACCTTGATGTTTTGATGTTGAAAGTGTTCATGATGAAACAAGCTAAGGGGGAGCTTTGGTCATATGGAAAGGATGCATTTTGGGCATTCTAATTATTTGTTGTGGTCTGATCTCATGCTTGAGATTCTTTGGTCTTGATTGTATAATTTATCTCTATAATGTGATGAAAAGGTCATGTTGAAACCTATGATGTAAATTTTTATATTCAATCATGTAAGGACTTCTTCAAGTTTGTAAACCCACTTGGTTGGGTACTTGAGTCTCATGTGTAACTCCGCTTGGTTGGATCCTTGATATGAGTCCTTGGTGATAGGAAAGGACATATATTCACATACTTCATTGAAAAACATGTTTGAAGATTTAGTGTGAACTCGGGGGGAGCATGGTAACTTCAGTGCACATCAGATCTACAGAGCTCTTCTTTCTACAAGAGAAGAAAAACCTTGTTTTGGTTTTGATCCGTCCTTTTCCCTTGATGTCAAAGGGGGAGAGTATCATGGTGTTTGAATAATGGTTATAATCAATGTATATATCTGTTGTGGTGATCAAACACCATCATGGTTTCCATCAAGTCCAAAGGGGGAGATTGTTGGCAATATGAATTGTTGGCAATATGATGCAATGTGTTGTGCTTGATGGCAACCTACTTGATGAAGTTGTTCTTGATGGAAACCTACTTCATAAGTTGCCCATGATAAGCAACCTATGTGTTAAATATGTAAGAATGATGTATCTCCATCAATGCCAAAGGAGGAGCACTTGAAACAACAACAAAGAAAAGAGCAAATGAAATATGAAGCTGAGGCAGTTTTAGAAGGGTTAGTTGAATGGAGATCTGGAAAGGCAGCAGAGACATCAGAGAAAACAGAGTCAAAGGAGATGAAAAAGGAGTAGCACCTGAAGGTTAAACTCTGTGTGGGAATATCTTGTAGTGGTTCTCTATAATTATGTATAGTATGAGTCTCTCCGTATGAAGTTAAAAGTGAAACCCCGTTGAGGAATCATGGTGGTGGGATTCGAATTCCAGGTTGAGACCTTCTTGTAATGAAGAACTGGCTTAGTTTGATATTTGCAGTCATGGAACTATTTGGTTGAATATCTGAGGGGTATCTCGAGTACCATGAGGAGAACTGATATATAAGCCGAAGCATAGATTCGAAAGGAATCAACGCTTTCAAAATCAGAACATCTAGTTCAAGAGCTAGGAATACGTATGGAGGAACTATGAGTTGGAGTATAAAAGAAAATTTTATGTATAATGGGCGGAACCTAAGTGAAATGAATCCTGGATCATATAAAAAATGATCAATGGTGTAGATTCATTGTGGGGGGGGCTACCCAAAGTGTGCCACCGTACTCCAGGAGCCTCCGCAATGACGTCATGAGGCGTGGCGGTTTATGGTTTTCATTGCACCACCTATGCGGAGTGAGTGGTATTTGAGGAGTTGGGAGTGATTCCATAGATAATTCGACACGTGGCGAGGTGGACCCATGGAAAACCACTTGTCACTGTGAGCCATCGTGCGTTATCATTCGACCCAGGATGCCCAACGATATTGATACATACCGTTGATCTACAAAGATTCCATCGGACGGTGGATGTGTTCGGAAGGTGCGCGAAGGATAACACAAGTACGGCGTGCCATCGCGCGTTATTTCCCGTGCAATTTTCCTAAGCGATATCCGTCAGATTGGATGTTGCGGCGCGATGGAACGTGAGCCCTTCGATCGGGTCGATTGTTAGCGCTGGGCCCCAGTTTAATTTATATTTCTTGTTGATTAAAGTTCTATTATATATTTTAAATTTCCAAAGGTTTAGGATAATGTTTATTTATCAAATTCCACGAATTTGATAAATAAAATTTCAATGAAAGAAGGAATACCATCAGCGGTTGGATGGTTTTGACTCATGGTTTTACTAAAGGCAAAAACTATATAAGTAGAAAACGATTATTGTACAATGTGTGCATGCATAAGGGTGGTGAATGAATAAATTTCTCTAAGAAATATCTGCATGGATGAACTCTGTTCTTAATTGATATATCTGAATCTATGATGCACCTATGGATATGATCTAGAAATGATGAAACTCTACGATGATTGGCAAAAGAGATGATGAAGACGTGACAAAATTCTGATGAAGAAATTGAAGAAATCTGATGGATGTAAGGGTTGAAGCCTTCTGTATGAAAGTGAAAGTATCCTATCAGTAGAAGCTGGTGTTAAAATCAGGGGGTTGATGCTCCCTTCCAGTAGTGGCTGGAGAATGAGAGAAAGTTTTAGCCTTTCTGCAGGTGGGTGCGTGCGTGCTAGTATAAGTCTGCGCTAGCATAAAACTGTAAGAAGTTTTCTTTATAATGAATATTGAAGACTGAGATAACAGCAGCGGTGGTTTTCTCCCGAATTGGGTTTCCACCTTAAATACTGGTGTTCGCATGTGTGACTTATGTTTGATGGTTTTTTCTATTATTTCTGTTCATACTTCTTATTCAACATCTGATGAATGAATGATGCAATGACCTAAGTAAATACATAATAAGATCTCTGAACATACAAATTGGATTCAGTAAAGTAGCATATGGTTTTAGGAGAAATAAAAGTAAAAAAGTGTCAGCCCTAAATATTGATTCACCCCCCCCTCTTAGTATTTTTCCGAACACTTTTCTTTTAAAATTCTAACTTACATCTATCCTTATTTCTTCCATTGACTCAGATTAAACTGTTGAGTCAATTTCATTTCTACCTATCTATTGATATGCCAAGATTAAATAGTTTGAAAAATGTTTATTTTCTAACCTGTCAATAGAGGTTTAAAATTATGCAATCATGCTTAAATTTTATGATTGAACAAACCTATCTAATGAGTAGTGGAATTTTGATTTGCAACACTTTCAGTATTATTTGTTTTGGGGTTTTATTTCTTTTTATTTTTCTCTTTTTCCTTTTTTATTTTTTATTCATACCCTCTTTTATTTTCCTTTTTTTCATATATTTTTTGGAAATCACTTGAATATTGAAAATCATTCTCAATATAAAATTTCAAATAAGATGAAATATCCAATCATCTTGAGATCCTATGATTTATAGGGTACTAATAGTGGCTCCAGCTGGGGGTGGCACTTCTTCAAATGAAGTGTCAAGAACCTAAGACCAGTAGCCTTGAATGCTCCATTCTTTGCAAAATCTTCATCTGATTTATTTTTCTATATTATGACTACTCATCAAACCAAGCTTAGGGCCTTCTCTTCTAGCTTCAACCTTGGTTAAATGAATTATTGAAAATGTAAACTGTAAAACTGTGATATTTACAATGATGAAAGACCAACCTGAATTTTTAAGAGAAATAATGTTTCAGTATCCTTCCATTAACATAACTTCCAGGAAACATTGTACCATCCAAATATTTAAGAAAATATGCAGTATTTCCTCTAAAAGCATCAATGATGTATGGCCCTTGCCAAAGATTGTCAAACTTTCCATGTTTTCCTTTATCTTCTCTTCTGGAATCCCATTTCATAACATTGTCTCCTAATTAAAATCATTAGCCTCTGTTCTCTTATCAAAAATATTTTTTATATTCTCTTGAATGACTTGAGTTATGTTATAAAATTCCTCTATAGACTTCTTCAACTGAATAGTTTCATTGATAATTCTCTATATTTAATTTGGTTCAGCTTGAATTTCCTGAATAATCTTCATGACTGGAACTCCTAAGGAATAAGGAAAAAATGCATCCATTCCATAAACCAATTGATATGGAGACATGCCAATTGAATTCTTAGTAGTAAGCCTATCAGCCCAAAGATAATTGATTAACTTGTTGTGCCATGATGTATTGTTATCTTCCAAGAGCGTTTTGATGATATTCACCAAAATTTTGTTTGAAGATTCAACCAATCCATTATCTTGAGGGTAATAGGTTGTTAAATGCCCCAAAGTTATATGATACCTATGACAAAAATCAACCATTTTCTTGGACTTAAATGCTGCAACATTATCTGTGATGATTTTTCTAGGACAACCAAATCTAGAAATGATATTGGTTTCAAGGAATTTTATGATGACAGAGTCAGTGGAATTTCTAGAATGAGTGGCTTCTATCCATTTGGTAAAATTTTCTGTGGGAGTGAGGATCCATTTATGCTCGGCAGAAGATGGGGGATGAATTTTTCCAATGAGGTCTAATCCCCATTGTTGAAAAGGGCTCTCAACAGAAATAGGATTTAAGGGGGAGGGTAGTAGTTTTCTCTTTCCTTCAAAAATTTCGCATTTGTGATAGGCAGTGACCATCTTATGGATGTCAGCAAAAAGGGTAGGCCAGTAGAAACCAACTCTCATGATATTTTTAGCAGTGGTTTTCCAATAACGTTGGCCACTACAGTCACCTCCATGGAATTCCTTCATAATTTTATCTACATCATCTTTTAGCAAACATTTGAGTTAAAGACCTCCAATATATTTTCAATACAATAAATTTTGCAAAATTCCGAATCTGACAGCTTTCAATTTAAAAAAAAAAAATAGTTTTGGATAAACCAAGAGGAGCATTCAAATTAAATAAAACATACAATATATCTGCATACCAAGGAGAATTTAGGAATTCTTCATAAATTAGTGGAGTTCTCAGTTCCTCTCGATCATCCAATGAATGGACTATATTAATGTCTAGTGCATGAAAGTTTGACTCAACCATCAATTTGGTTAATCCTTGGCATTTAATCAATTTTTTAGGTTTGATTTCTACATCACATTCCAATATCATAGCAATCCATTTGCCTATTTTCCCAACAAGACCATTCTATGTTAAGATGTCTTTGACAACTTCATTGGGCACATAAGCAATGATATGTGAATGTATAATGTAAAATCTCAAATCCTTTAATTCTTTGACCAAAGAAAAATCCTACTTTTCCATGATATTATATTTGAATGATCCATCTCTTAATGCCTTGCTGAAAAATGCTAATGTTTGTTCATGTCCTTCACTGTTTTTTTGCAATAAAAGAACAACAATAGTATATTTAGAAGCAAACAAAAAAACTATGAAATCTTTAGTAAAATCTGGGCTAATTAGGACTGAAGCTTTAGTCAATGCTTGCTTAACTAGATTGAAATATTTTTTAGCTTCAATGTTCCATTTAATTTCTGAATCTTTCTTGAGCATATCGGTTATGTTTCTCAAAAGCTCTACAATATTGGGTATAAATCTCCTCAAAAAGCTTATTTTACGAATGAAAGATTGAAGTTATTTGAGATTCTTGGGATGGCTGATGTTGAGTATTCCTTCAATTTTTCTAGGGTTTGTTCTGATTCCATCTTGAGAAATAATGTGACCTAGCAGCTTTCCCTCTTCAAGTCCAAACAATGTTTTCTTGGGATTCAGTGAAATTCCAAACTTTCTACATTTTTCAAAAACTCTTCTTAAATGTGCCAAGTGTTCTTCATCATTTCTTGAATATACAGTAATATCATCAATACAAATCACAATAAAATGGCCAATTTTATATTCAAATGAAATGTCCATGGCCCTTTTAAAAGTAGCTCCATCATTCATTAATCCAAAAGGAATTTTCACATACATGAAAGTCTCTCAAGGAGTAGTAAAGATTTTTTTTGTCTCGATCATCAAGATGTAATAAAACTTGATTATAACCAGAAAAGTCATCTAACAAAGAGATCCTACAGGAACCTACTACCCTCTGCAATATGTGTTCCATTTTTGGTAAAGGGTAATTTTCCTTAAGAGATACTTTATTAAGATTCCTAAAATCAATGCAAAGTTTGATTTCACCTATTTTCTTTCTTGTAGGCACAATTTTGGATACCCATTTTGAATATCTGAGTGGAAACATGATTTTGGATTCATAAATTTTCTTGATTTCCTTCTCAACCAAAGGCATCAAGATAGGATTTATCCTACGCAGTTTCTGTTTAAAAGGTTTTTGATCCTCCTTGATTGGAATATTGCGTTGTATGATACTAGTATCATAAGATTTTAAGTCCTCGTAGCTCCAAGAAAATACATTTATGAATTCTTTAAACAAGGCTATATATCTTCTTTTAGTAATGATAGGGAGTAATTTTGACAATTTTATGATTTTGGGATCTTGTTCAGTGCTTATGTTTCATTATTCAATGTTTATGCCTGTTGGTTCCATTTTGGATTTCTTAGCCACATCATTGAATTCAAATAGTTCTTTTGAAGGGACCAGCATTCTAGGAAATATATTATCTTTGAGTTGTAGTATTTCGGATTCCTCTTTTTCAAAGTCTCTATAAATTTTTGTTTTATGTACAGTTTTATTGGTTGGAATATTTTCATCAGTATCTACATCAAAAACAACAATTTTTTTTCTATAGTAATTTGTACATTGACATGACTATATTCCTCACAATCTAGGTCTATATTTCTATGTTCAAATTCATCCTTAGATTGTAATAAACTTTCGATTCGTTTGTCACTACCAAAAATTTTCCAATATCTCATGTTATTTGGCACAAAAGTATGATTTTTAACCTTTATTTTGTATTGTTTATTTGGGTGAGGCAATTTACATGTACTCGTTGAAAAGGCTAAACCATTTGCTAGGAAATTTTGATTTCTAGGTATAACTACTAGATAATATTCATCAAATGTTCTTAAGAAATAAAGTACAACATTTATATAGGCTCTTAACCTGGGATGTTTCGCTAAATATTGTCCCTTTATTTGTTTTATGAATAACTCAAAATCACCATGCACAGAAATTCTCTTTGCTCATAATCTTTTTAACAACTGTAATCCTATGAGTAGGGCTTCATATTTTGCTATATTGTTTGTGCACTATTTTTTCCTACAATATACACCCAAATACCTGCTCCTGAGCTTACTTTTCCACATGAGCCATCAAAGCTCATATTCCAAAGGGGTTTTAATATTCCCAATTAGTCCCAAGCTAATGGGAATATTCATTTTTGTTTTATTTTTCTGTTTCATGAATAAATGTGTAAAGGAGGATCAATAAAACTCCAAAACAGTAAATAAATAGATGCCACATGTGAACAAGGCTAAATCTAGGCTATTTAAATAAGCACCCTTAACTATGAAAGGGGTTGAATCTTTTGATTGGGTCAACCATGACCAAATCAAACGCGTTGTCTTGGAGGTGTGGCCATCAATGAGGCACAACGTAGTTTTAGTTGGAGGTGGCTCATGTGAAAGGAGATATTTCATTGAGATGGTTTAGGGTTTTGCAAGCTCTCAAATTATAAAAGGAAGAGGATGGTAGTATGAGAAGGTTGTTGATGAACATTATATTTCTGAATATATTATATTTTTAGACATATATCATTCTCTTGTTGTTTAGCACAAGGTCTTCCTATTTAGGAATTCCATCTCTTTCCTTCAGAGGCCTCTTGGAAGAGTTTTCATTTCTTGTCCACTATCAGGCTGAAGGCCAAGCTTCTTCTTCCAAATACAATGCAGATCATGTTGAGGGTTTGGTTCTGTTTGTAAGATGTAGAAAGTGGAGGCTAGATCTACTTAGATCTAGACCATTCTAGTGCTCCTTTTCAATGGGGAAGTCTTCTATCCCATTGGAAAGTGAGTATTGGATCATTTGAGCATCAGATTTATATCTTGGCATGTGGCCAAACATCTCTTAAACCCTACAACACAGTTTTACTTCCAGATCTATGTTTTTCTGTAGGTGATGTTGCAGGGACTTTTGGCATGAATTTTTGGAGGAGTGATTTTCATGTGTTGGGGATCTACCCTTCACCTTTGAGATCCATTGAAGAGGGTCATTATATTGTATATATCAGACCAGATCTGAACATTCCTGAATATCTAAATATTTATGCAGATCTACAACTTTATATCTGATTTCTACTCCATGTACTTCATATTTTGTTGAAAACCCCAAGGGGATTTTGAAGAAGAGTCTTTATAGTGTATGGATCTGTCATAGATCTAAATTTTCATGCATTATTTTTCTCTAGATATAAGTTGTAATCAATAGCTACTGTAGCACAATAAAATAACATTGTCAAGGAAGTTCCTGTTCATATACATGGTTGCAGCACCTCTTTTTGAGGATATTTATTCATTTTAGACTTCTATTTCCTCTTGTACATCTTATGGGATTCATTGTACATCTGATTTTTTGTTGTAAATGTTAAAGAAGTGTCTCCATATTTGCCTCCTAATATAATCTTGATGATTTGCATTATTTTAATGCATAACTATTTATATATTGTTGCAGTCCCCATTTTGTGATATTACAGTGGTATCAGAGCATCATCTTGGCACAGCCTGTGCTTTCTAAGAAGCCAATATGTCTTCAGAAGAAGAAGAGCCTCTTACTAACAGAGAGAAGAGGTATCTAAAAAGAAGATAGAAGAAATTTGATTACACAAATGATGATAAATACAAGGGTAAAGCCCCTGAATACGGAAGTGATGAAGAAGGAAAGGAATTTGAAAAGATTCTTTTGAGAGCCATGCAAGGTCTTGCTAGAGAGATCAAAGAGATGAGATTGGATAGAATCAAAGAATCTCCTAAGATATTTCATCTTGGAGAAAGCTCTGGCATGTCTTACCACTGGAATGATCAACCAGTGAATCAGCCACAAGTTTTCGAATACTCTACCATGCCTACCTTTTTGGCTATGGGAAATGAAGGGTTTCAAGAGCAAGCATCCCTTGCAGACTATTTTGAAGAATATGAGTATCAAAATCATAGATTCAAAGATCACTTTAGTTTTCAAGAGTTTTGTCACCTGAAGGAAAAAATAATACCAAAGCATTAGCATAGAGATGGTGGATTCACTCAGAATCATGATCAAAATCACTCTATGGGAAGATTCTTTTTACCAAATTTTGACGGGTCATCCAAATGTTCTGCCAAAGCATGGGTAGAAAAACTTGATATCTACTTCCAGCTGAACAAGGTTCCAGATATGGAGGCTATCAAGATTGTAGCGCTGCACTTTGAAGGTGAAGCACATGAATGGTGGTTCCATGGCTTGTCTATATTGGGTCATGCCAATGTGACTGCTTATTCAGAGTTCACTAGAATGCTAGTGGAAAGGTTTGAAATAATAGATCCAGAGGCACCATTCATGAGCCTTGCAAAGTTGAAACAATTGGATAATGCAGATTCTTACATTTCTCAATTTTTAAGACTATCTATTATGGTTCCTAATTTGTCTGTAGAAAGAAGGGTGTACATGTTCATAGATGGCTTAGATGAACCTCTTCATGGGTTGGTAAAGTCTACCAATCCACTACTCTAAATGATGCTACTAAAAGGGCTATTGACCTTTAAGATGCCTTGCCAAAATCAAAGGCAAACTTTCAGCACAAGCCCTCTTTCCCTTCTAAAGGAAAGGAAGAGAATTTTCTCCTTCAAAGGAGAGCTCAAACAAGAAGCCTCTTGATGATGAAGTCTGGAGAGATCTAAGGAAGAATAAGCTATGCTTCAATTTCCAAGAAGCATGGGCACCTGCATATAGATGTGCTGATGGAAAAGCACATTACATAGAGGTCTTCTCAGATTTTGAGGAGGAAGAAGAAGATGAACCAAGAAGAGGTCACAACGCTGACACTGCTGGAGGAGATCCAACACCATCAGGAGATGGGAATGGAGCATTTGATCCTATTGGAGGGAATCTTGCATATTTGAGGGGAGTACCTAAGTACTTTACCTTAAGAGTTCAAGGTTCAATCTTGAATCAGAGGGTTTCTGTATTGATTGATAGTGGGGCCACCCACAACTTCATTGATGCTCATCTTGTACAAAGGAGGGAAATACCCACTGATACTTTTGAGGGATTCTATGTTTTGGTCCCAGGAGATAGAAAAATTCAATGCATGCATTATGTCCCATCACTTTCAGTCACCATTGGAACTTACACTTTGGTTGATCACTTCTTTGTGGTTGACATACTGAACAATAATGTGATTTTGGGTGTTCAATGGTTGATTACATTGGCGAAAGTCACCACTGATTGGGAGGTTTTACAAATAGAATGGGTGGAAAATAAGAGTGGTGAATATAAAATGATCAAAGGCATGCATACATATCCCTCACATACCACTTCCACATAGAAATTAGAGATGGATTTGCGCAGTGGAAGCAAGGACTTTACAATCCCGTCTATCATGTTCATGAGATTTTTTCATGGGACACTCTTATCTAGTGGCAAAACACCTGGGAGACCACCTAATTCAGATTTTGTGGGGAAGACCTCACAACATTATTCTCCAATCCTATATCTAGGAGGGATTGGAGCACTAGAAGACAAAGCTATAGCACTAGGAGCCTTGGGTAAGCTCAAGGACGACGGAAATATTCTTCCCTTATCATCATCACCCACTCTCATTTATGGTTCTGTGCCGTGGGAGGAGAAGAATGGGAGGAATTTCCTTCCAACACACACCTTTGGAATGAGAAATGTTAAGGAGAAGAGCAGCAACATGACATACATTTCTGTTGATATACCATCAGCAGTGTCATTGTTGAGTAGATTAGATCTTTATTGGAAATCCCAACTGTTGGTGGATTATTCCAAAGATCTTCACACTTGTATGATACTTGATGACCAACTACATGAAGAGGGATATTTAGTCCAAGAAGGAGTCATCTATCATCGTGGTAGGATATTCTTGTCTAGAGCCTCAAATATCAAGGAGAATTTACTACAAATAGCTTGCAAAGAGTTCTGTTTCAGCACATTTATTCCATGAAGATCTACAACATCATCATGAGGAGCTTTGATTGGGAAAGCTTGAAAGAATAACTACATCAGAATTTTCAAGAATGAATGAACTATGTGGAGTTGGGGAAGCAACATGAATCTATGAGGGAGTTATTTCAGCCATCTATTCCTTCTTTTGAGAGAGGAGATAGATCCATGCACCACTCCATTTGTATGAGGAGTCTTTTTGGTGAAGAATTTGATCATGTAAGGCATGTTTTATTTTCTGATTGTATACATTATTTCACCATGTTTATACAGGACATGGCTCCAAGGAGGAGTAATACATCCTCTAAATCTCATGGCCAACAATGGGCCACAAAAACTTCTGAATTTGGCCATTCCCTTGATGATAAAAGGGATATTTTCTATCATGATGAGTGCTTTCCTAAAGCACCAAACTTATCTCACATTTTCAGCCATAATGTGATAACATGGGAAGCCAGTAAGTGGTGGGAAAACCACTTACCATATCTTGATCTGATGCAGGTAGCAGATGCACTGCACTGGTTCCATATGTGGGACTATGACCCACGTCCACATGCTCAAATTTCTGTTTGTATGTATGTAGTTTTGCTCCCATACATTGATGATATACTTGTCCTTTTTATGGGAATGTATGGAGGGAGGATGGGAGGAATGTATGTACCACATGGGATGGAGACTCTCGATGTGTATTATGCTACATGTTTCAGGGAGAGCATTGGTTTAGCCATGTTTTTTTCATTTGAGTTATTGAATTCTTATGGGATGGACTATTTACATCTCATGAGAACCTTGGAGGAAAAATTCATGGAGGGTTGGATTGGTGAACACTTAGCTTATGGAGGAAGCTTAACACATGATTGTGGTGTCACTAATGGAGGAGGAGAAGAGTTGAAGCACTCACCTTATCAATTGCTTGAGGACAAGAAACATTTTGGAGGGGAGGACTGTAATATTCCCAATTAGTCCCAAGCTAATGGGAATATTCATTTTTGTTTTATTTTTTTGTTTCATGAATAAATGTGTAAAGGAGTATCAATAAATCTCCAAAACAGTAAATAAATCAATGCCACATGTGAACAAGGCTAAATCTAGGCTATTTAAATAAGCATATTTAGGTGTGAAAGGGTCTGAATATTTTGACTGGGTCAACCATGACCAAATCAACAACGTTGTCTTGGAGGAGTGGCCATCAATGAGGCACAACGCAGTTTTAGTTGGAGGTGGAAAATGTGAAAGGAGTTATTTCATTGAGTTGGTTTGGGGTTTTTCAAGCTCTCAAATTATAAAAGGAAGAATATGGTAGCATGACAAGGTTGTTGATGAACATTATATTTCTGAATATATCGTTGGTTTAGACATATATCGTTCTCTTGCTATTTAGCTGAGAATTGTGATGTTTAGCATAAGGTCTTCCTGTTTAGGAATTCCATCTCTTTCCTTGAGAGGCCTCTTAAAAGAGTTTGCATTTCTTATCCACTATCAAGCTAAAGGCCAAGATTTTTCTTCCAACTACAACACAGATCCTGTTGACGGTTTGGTTGTCTTTGTAAGCTGCAGCAAGTGGAGGCTAGATCTACTCAGATATAGAGCATTCTAGTGCTCCTTTTTAGTGGGGAAGTCTTCTATCCCATTGGAAAGTGAGTATTGGATCATTGGAGCATCATATTCAGATCTTGGCATGTGGCCAAACATATATTAAACCCTACAGTGTCATTTTACTTCGATATCTGTGTTTTTCCGTAGGTGTTGTTACAGGGACTTTTGGCATAAATTTTTGGAGGAGTGATTTTCATGTGTTGGGGATCTGCCCTTCACCTTTGAGATCCATTGAAGAGATTCATTATATTATATATATCAGATCAGATCTGAAAATTCCTGAATATCTGAATATTTCTGCAGATCTGTAGCTTTAGATCTCAGATCTACTCCATGTACTTCATATTTTGCTGAAAACCCCAAGGGGATTTTGAAGAAGAGTCTTTATAGTGTATGGATGTGAAATAGTTATATCTAACTTTTCATGCATTATTTTTCTCTAGATCTATTTTGTAATCAATAGCTGTTGTAGCACAATAAAAATAACATTGTTAAGGAAGTTTTTGTTCATATACATGGTTGCAGCACCTCTTTTTGAGGATTTTTCTTCATTGGAGACTTCTCTTTCCTCTTTTAAATATTATGGGCTTCATTCTACATCTGATTTGCTGTTGTAAATGTTAAATACGAGCATCCATATTGGTCTCCTACTATAATCTTGATGATCTGCGTTATTTTAATGCATAACTATTTATATATTGCTGTAGTCCCCATTTTGGGACATTACAGGGGTTCATCTTCAGGATTTGGTTGTACTGTTTGCATTTGACTTTCATTATGTTCTTTAAAATCATTTCCTATATGGGTAACCTATGAATAAATGCCTCCATAGTTATATATAATGAAAGAGTCAAGGTCAGTGTGAACATAGTACAAAGGGTAAATGTGTGGTTTTTCTTGACTACTCACCATTTACTTAATGTTTCCATATACAGTCTTCTTGGTTGACCAAACACTAGTATTGTAGCATAAGTCATGTCCATTTTTAGCGTCCCTTGTAATTTTTCTCCCCATGAGTGAGATAAAATTATGCCATACTTAGGAGGAATTCCAGCTACAACTGTATCCATCGCTAAAATCTTTCATGTTATCTGAGCTAGAGTGACACAAATGTCTTTGATAAGACCTAGACATATAACTTTGTTGGAATCAAAAGAGTACAAATATTTGTAGGGTATAGTGATTTCATGGTCAAGCTTCTCCATAATAGCCATTGGCATAAGATTTTGTGGTGCACCTGAATCCAACAAGGCGTTATGGAGAATTTTTTTCATTAACATTAACACTGACATAAAAGGGAGGGATGCCTCCTTCTTGGGATTTACCATCAACTTCTAGCTCAAACAAGAGTTCAGGCTCATCATCATTTAAATTAACAGTATCAGTAATCTCCCCTATGTTTAATACCTTTAGAACCTGAGACCTATACACATTTGTTTTTATCAATTCAGTGAGAAGAATATATATTTTCAATTTAGCAAGCTCACTCTCAATACTGAATGGTGTTTGAACTTTGAGTAGATTTGAAAAATAAGTTCTTTCATCCACTACTTTTTGGGTGAACTCACTTTGTTTACTTGTACTGGGAACATCAATCTGATCAATTTTGGCAAGAATATCAACTATTTTCTTAATACCATTTTCTGTGTTTTTCTTTTATGAGTTATTTACATTTTTCTTAGAATTTTCTATTGTTTTCTTAAGATCAGATTTAGATACTTTCTTGGCAGAATTTTCGGAATTCATTTTATTGGAATTGTCTAAGTTTTTCTTACTTCTAAGGTTGTATTGTTTATGAACCTCCATAATAGAAATCTCAAATCCCAGTTTATAATCATTAGATTCTTCAGATTTTAATTCAGTTTGAGTTAATAAAAACAATCTGTGTTCTTCTTTAGTGAGAAAAACATAGTCATCTTCATTAATCCCCATTAAATTTATCTGATTTTCTTCCACTTCCTCAAATATTCATTCATCTTCATTGACATAATTCTCTTGGAATGGAGGCCTAATTTGCTAATGAGACCTCTTTTCTCTCTATATATAATTTGAGGAGGATTTCCTCTAAGATTTTAATTTCTATTTTCAAGAGCTAGTTGATTTTCTCTAGGAATAGTTGTCTCATTCATATTATGTTGAGACTCAAAAAGATGATGAGCTTAGTGAAAAGAGTTGCCTTCACTAAGTGGGCCCGCAGGCTATTTTTGGCGCAAGTATATTTTTAGACATGATGATCATATTTCAGAAGTTGCAGGATGTTATGTGTGGATGGTTGATCAAGTTGGAAAAATAGATGAAATTGTATTTTTAGAATACTGGGCAAAGTCTATTTATAGATTGCTGATCTAAAAATAGATGCATGACGACTATTATTAGCTCTTAATAATAATCAGACTCTAAACAACAACTTATTCTCTTGGAGAACTTTGTTTCAGTGCACATATGTGGGACATCAGTGGACTGAGGGAATTACACAATTCCCAAGGGTTTACTAGAGCTAATGCATGGAGGAGTCAGTTAGAACTCAAGTGGTAGAGTTATGACACATTTGAAAGAGTAGTTATGGAGTTGTATTCAGTTTAACTTAGTTAGACTCAGTTGACCTAGTTATATCTAGTCTAACTGAATGATACACTATTGAGAGTGGAGTGAATTAATTAGTTAATTAATTCACAAATAATAACTCATTAATCAACTAAACAATACAACAGTTAACTACAGTGCATGGCAGTTTCAATGGAGACCCAGTGGAGAGGTGTGTGAAAGGGAAAGATAAACTATCTGTTGTGACTATAGTGATGCATTGATTGCATCACACACACATTGGAGTTTACAATGAGGATTGTGCAGTCAAGGCAAGACTAATTCAAATTCATTAAGAGCTATTCTTCACCAGGGATTGCGCAATGGAGGCAGGCTAGCAGGGGGCAGAGATCGGTGCATGGATTTGCAAGATTGTTCCTGATTAGTGTGTGACGATTGTACTGTATTGAGAGCTTGATAAGATTTGTATGAGGATTGTCATATGATTCCATGATACATAATATTTATTTGGGGTTTTCAGCTTTAGGCTTTCCTGGTTAAAAACAACTGTGTTATGTGTGATTATTTTTATTTATGCTTTACATGTGTGTGCAATTAATTTTCCGCAAAATATTAACAGTGGAATGATTTAGTATCTTGCAAGAATTTAAATATTGTGAGATTAGGTGAATCTAGGACATATGCATGCTTAGTGCGTATAATTTATACATGGTATCAAAGCATTGTTAATTAAATATTTCAATTTTAAAGTGAGTTTGTGCGGGTGGACAATTCGAATTTGCTACAGAATATTCTTGGTGCAGAAGTTGAGTATACATTGAAATGGCCTTCAATGGGTTGCGATTGGAGTACGCCCTTGATGGGAGCTCGAATTACATATCCTGGAAGGACAGGATGGAGGTAGTGCTGGAGGATAATGGACTGGAGGAGTTCATCGATAGTGATGTTCCTAAACCGGGATCTAGTGATGCTCCATTACTTGATACATGGAAAAAGAATACAGCAAAGACGAGAATGATTCTGTTGGAAGGTGTGAAGGACCATATTGTTTCCAACCTTCACGGGAAAGCCAATCAATTATTAATGTGGAAGGCTTTGATATAATTTTTCCAAATTATAAGTTAGCAGAGGAAGTTGGGGCTTAAATACAAGCTCATAAAAATAAAAATGGAGAAAGGCGATAGTATTCCAAAATACGTCACGAAGCTTTTCCACTACAAGGATGAACTGGGAAGTGTGGGCGTTACTGTTGATGATGAAGACTTGGTGAGATTACCTCTCCTTGGGCTTTTGAAGAGTTGGCATAGCTACGAAGACTCTGTCAATGGACAGGAAAAAATTTCGGGATGGGAGCGACTTTGGTCGGATCTTGTGCAGGAGGAGATAAGGCAGGGTACTAGGGATGGATCTTCATCGAAGAATGAATATGAAGAGATTTGCACTTTGGCTACCAAAGAAAGGAAGGGAAGGGGAATAAATTTCCTTCAAAATCTGAAGCTAAAGGAAAGAAGCAGGATTTGTCCAAAGTGAAGTGTTTTCACTGTCATGAACATGGGAATTTCGCCACTAACTGTCCACAGAAGAAGAACAACAAGAAGGCTGCTAGAGCTGCAGCTGTAGAGGCCTTAGCCTCACAATTTGAACTTGATTTCTCTTTTATCTCATGCTTGGTTTCAAGATGTATGGGATCGGTATGGTATCTTGATAGTGGTGCATCTTTCCATATTACGGTAGACAAAGAGTTATTTAGTGACTTGGAGGAGAAGGACCTCTAGATGCATATAGAGATGGGAAACGATGGTCGATACAGTGTGACTAGAATTGGGACCATTAACTTTGAGAGGGATTCTGGTAATCCATTATTGTTGAAGAATTTTATGCATTTTCCAGGACTGAAGAAGAACTTTGTCTCAGTCGCAATGCTGGAAGACAAAGGTTATGATGTTGTTTTCAGTGAGGGAAAAGCCTTCCTTCGACATAAAACAACAGGTCAAACCAAGAATATAGGGGTTCAAATTAAGAATATCTACAAGCTAGAGGTAGATGGTTGCGTTGCAATGGTGGGAAAAGCAGAAGAAGTGGTGAGCCGGGATGAGGGTGAATTATGGCACAGGAGATTGGGCCATATTCACCATGGCACTTTGAAGATTTTGCAGCAAATTTCTACTGGACTTCCCAAGGGTATTCTTGTGTGGTTAGATCAGTGCAAGGGATGTACTATGGGTAAGTTTTTGAAGACCACCTTTCATGAGAAGGAGAACCATGCTTCGGTGATCTTGGAGAGAATTCACACAGACGTGTGTGGACATTTCTCAATTGCTTCAACAAAAAAACACAGGTATTATGCTATATTCGTTGATGACTATTCTCATAGATGTTGGATATTCTTCATGCAGAAGAAAAGTGAAACATTCTCAAAGTTCTATGAGTTCAAGGCATTGGTGGAGAAGGAGTCGAGGAAGCAAGTGAAAGCTCTACGGAGCGATAATGGTGGTGAATACATCTCAGGAAAATTCAAAGACTTCTGTAGCAAAGAAGGAATTCGAAGAGAACTCATAGCGCCTCATAACCCACAGCATAATGGGGTCATGAAGAGGAAGAATAGAACAATCGTGGGTGTTGCATGAGCGATGCTGCATGAAGAGGGCCTACCGATGCACTTGTGGGCGAAAGCATGCAACACTACAGTTTATATGCAAAACCGTTGTCCTCATAGAGTACTTGGCATGAGTACACCAGAAGAAGCTTTTACTGGTAAGAAGCATGATATTTCTCATTTGAATATTTTTGTCTCACCTGTTTACATTCATGTGACAAAGGATGCTAGGAAGAAGCTGGAGCTAACTGCAGAAGTTGGGATATTTTCAGGGTACACAGAAACACCCCATAATTATCCTGTGTATTTTCCAGACAGCCGGATGACTGTTGTGCGAAGGAATATAAAATTCAATGAGGTGAAAGCCATGAATTTGTCACTTGAGAGGGAGCTACACTTGCATGCGGAGGAAGAACTTCTTATTCCCAAAGATGAGCCTCTAGATGTGGATCAGCCACAGGAGGAGATTCATGGAGTGGAGGATTCCACTCATGCAGAAAAAAACATCAGACAAGGCAGAAAGCGTACCACAGAAGTTGAGAGACTAAAGCTTGATGCAGCACAAAATTTAGGAGTCCCTACATCAGAGCATAGACAAAGATAGTCACCTGACCGATTTACTGGATAAATGGCTCTTATGAGCAAGTGTATTGTGATAGAGCCATCTTATTTTGAAGAAGCAGTGTAGGATCCCACATGGGTAGATGCCATGGTGGAGGAGTATGACTCCATTGTCAGAAATAGTGCTTGGGAGATTGTTCCAAGGCCAGTGGGAAAGTCATTTGTAGGATCAAGATGTATCTACAAGGAAAAGCAAGCTACTGATGGGAGTGTTGAGAAGTATAAGGCAGTATTTTTTGCCCGGGGCTTCTGACAGATCGAGGGGATTGACTACGAAGAAACCTTTTCACCTGTCGCACGGTATTCTTCCATACAGAACATCCTGTCTCTCTCAGCGCAGATGGGTTGGCACATTCATCAAATGGATGTGAAGCCTGCGTTCCTTAATGGGATCATTGAGGAAGAGGTGTACATTGAGAATCCTGAAGGATTTGAGATCTTCAATAGCGAGTCGATGTTTTCATGCTCAAAAGAGCATTGTATGTGCTAAAACAAGCACCTCGTGCTTGGTACACTTGAATCAACAGCTATTTCACTGGACTTGGCTTCACCAAGAGTGAGGCAGATGCAAACCTGTACCAGATTGTGGTGGAGGATAAGCTTTTAATAATTGTACTTTATGTTGATGATTTAATACTAACGGGTGATGAGCAGTTGATACACTCATGCAAGACAGATCTTGCAAAGGAGTTTGGGATGAAGGATTTGGGCCTCCTTCATTATTTCCTTGGATTGGAAATATGGCAGTGAGAAGGTGAACTATTTGTGTCTCAAGGCAAGTATGCCTGGGAGATACTGGAGAAGTTTCACATGCAAGGCTACAATCCTATCAACACTCCTCTTCCAGGAAATCAGAAGAAAGAGGATGCTACATCGGCGGAGGTAGTGGATGCCATTGTTTATCGACAGTTTGTGGGTTCACTCATGTATTTAGTCAATACAAGATCTGACATATACTATGCGGTGAACCAGCTTTCACAAGCAATGGTTAATCCTACCAAGCTCTTTTGGAAGGTAGGCAAGCATGTCCTGAGATATCTCAGGGGCACATCTGAGTATGGTCTATGGTATAGACAGATGGATGAGGTGAAGTGGCATGGCTTCACGGATGCAGATTGGGCAGGAAACCCAACAGACAGAAAGAGCACATCAGGAGGAATTTTCAGTATCAGAGCTATGGCAGTTTCTTGGTACAATAGGAAACAAAGATCCATGGGACTCAGTTGGGTGGAAGCAAAATACATGGCAGCAAGTCAAGATACATCTGAGGCTATCTGGATAAGGAAAATTCTAGTTGGTTTGTTCGGTTCACACTTAGATCCCACAGTGATACATTGTGATAATCAGATTTGCATTAAACTCTTAGTTATTCCTGTGTTTCATGATAGATCTAAACACATTGATATCCGGTATCATCATATCAGAGATTGTGTTTAGAAGAAGATCATGTTGCTTCAATACATTCCTATGGAGGATCAGGATGCAGATATTCTGACGAAGGCACTCACTAGGAGCAAATTCGAATACCATAGAGGCAGGATTGGGGTGAAGGATAATCCCTATCTTGTTGAGAGGGAGTGTTGAGATTCAACAAGATGATGAGCTTAGTGAAAAGAGTCACCTTCACTAAGTGGTCCTGCAGGCTATTTTTGGCGCAAGTCTATTTTTAGACATGATGATCATATTTCAGAAGATGTAGAATGCTATTTGTGGAAGGTTGATCAAGTTGGAAAAATAGATGAAATTCTATTTTTATAATATTGGGCAAAGTCAATTTATAGATCACTGATACAAAAATAGATGCATGTCTATTATTATTAGCTATTAATAATAATCAAACTCGAAACAACAACTTATTCTCTTGGAGCACTTTGTTTCAGTTCACAGATGTGGCACATCAGTAGACTGAGGTAATTATGCAATTCCCAAGGGTTTACTAGAGCTAATTCATGGAGGACTCAGTTAGAACTCAAGTGGCAGAGTTATGACATAGTTGAAACAATAGTTATGTAGTTGTATTCAGTTTAACTCAGTTAGACTAAGTTGAGCTAGTTGTATCTAGTCTAACTAAATGATACACTAGTGAGAGTGGAGTGAATTAATTATTTAATTAATTCACAAATAATAACTCATTAATCAACTGAAAAATACAGCAGTTAACTACAGTGCATGGCAGTTTCAGTGGAGACCCAGTTGAGAGGTAGGTGAAAGGGCAAGATAGACTATTTGTTGTGACTATAGTGATGCATTGATTTCATCACACACACATTGGAGTTTCCAAAGAGGATTGCGCAGTCAAGGCAAGAGTAATTGGAATTCATTCAGAGCTATTCTTCAGCAGGGATTATGCAGTGGAGGCAGGCTAGCAGGGGGCAGAGATCGGTGCATGGATTTGCAAGATTGTTCCTGATTAGTGTATGATGATTGTACTGTACCGATAGATTGATAAGCTTTGTATGAGGATTTTCATATGATTCCATGACACATAATATATAGTTGGGGTTTTCAGCTTCAGGCTTTCTCGGTTAAAGACAACTGTGTTATGTGCGATTATTTTTATTTATGCTTTACACGTGTGTGCAATTAATTTTCTGCAAAATATTAACAGTGGAATGATTCAGTATCTTGCAAGAAGTTAAATATTGTGAGATCAGGTGAATCTAGGACATATGCATGCTTAGTGCATATAATTTCTACATATTAATCCTCTCCATCATTCTCTCCATAGTTCTTACCGAATTATCAATTTTAGCATCAGAATTATAAGCTACAGTTTCTTATCTTATAGTGAATCTCCTCTCAATTCTCATCCTAGCTCTTTTTGCTAACAAGTTGGCTTCTACACTCACATCATCCCACTACATTTCTTCTAAAGTTGACGACTTTCTCTCCTTGAGTTGATAAGCCATGTCTAGGTCAACCATCTCGGAATTTAACTAAAAATATCCCTTGTGGTGGTTTCATGTGAGCAAGAAGTGTGTTGTATACACTGTTGAATCTAATGCAATAATATTGAACACTCTCTCATGGGGACCTCTTGATACTCTCATATTCTAAAAAAATCTGAAGAGTATTTTTATTAATTTCCCATCTGTTAATGAATGTTTGGTGAACTATAGGGAGATCATGAATATTATTTGTAGTTAAACCCTTGAACCATTTTTGACTTCACCACCTAAAATCTAAGAAAAATTTCTCAATTTGACACTGTCTTCATAAATTTCTTGGAGGTCAAAACAGACATTCATTTTTTCAACATGTTGTTGGGTGGTTACAGGACTAGTACTGTCAAATTTTGGAATTTTAGATTGGTAATCCTGGGGCATAGGTGGCAAAGGTGTTGGCAACACTAATGGAGGATATCTGGCTGCCATGATTGGTAGAGGTGGTGGAGGAAGGTGGATAGTGGATGAAGTAGGATGGGTAGTAGGAGAAGATGTTTGTGTAAAGGTTTGTGTATGGGGATGGACAAGAGTGGTGGTGGGGATTGTGGAAGTAGTAGGACTAGCTGACCTAAGATGAACATTTTGAGAGGTGATTGAAGAAGTTACTATCGTCAATGAAGTTAATTCTATAGATTGTTGGAGGTAGGTATCATCAACAATTGAATTAAAATCTATTACCAAATCTTGGAGAGTATCAAAATCCTAGAGAAGATGGATATCAGATTGAATCTGTGAATAAGATTCTCTCACTGGACTTTGTTGTAAGATAGATGGATCTGTTGGAAATACTGAGGGGGGGGGGGGTGGGGTGATTCAATATTCCCTTCAATTAGAGCATTAGTTAATCTTCAATTATTATCGGTGTTTGTACAATGATAGCAGAAAACAAGAGGAACACAAATGCACATAGTTTTTAAGGTGGAAACCCACTCCGGGACAAAAACCACCTAATTCTTTTCTAATAATTCTTTAATATTCAACTCCATTTGAAAATGAAGCTCCAACTTCCTAGAATCTAGAAAAGCATTCTTCTCCAACTCCCACTGGATGGACACTCCAACGCCCGAGATTCTTCAGTAGTCAACTAAATGGATGCCCCAACACCCAATGAGCTACAACTCACCCTAGCACCACCCTACCACCCTATAAAAGAATAAAAGAAGAATGGACTCCCGTACCAGGGAAAATGGTCCACTTTACAATGATATAGAATAATGTAGAAGAAGAAGATATACTAGACCATAACCCCAACTTTCACACAACCACCTAATGATGATCCTAGACCTCTCAACACTACCTCTTCAACCCTTGGAAGATAGACACTAGTACAATTTTTACAATAATGTATTTACAATGACTTAGTACAATGATACCTTTACAATGATTGTATGTAGTGCTGCCCACTTGAAAAATTCATATGATGAACTTATTGCTGCTGTTATGCACCTTGGTTGATGCTCTTATCATGATACCTTCTGCTGCACCTTGCTTTGCTTTGCTGCCATAGAAAGTCTGGTCCTTTGCAACCCTTGACAACACATGATCTAGCTTTTTGTTGCCTTCTAGGAGCTCGATATTGAATCTGGTTTATCTCTATTAATTCAGATCCTCAATATCTGATTTTCAGTCCTGTATTATTCCTCTAAGTCATATTTCCAATGCCATAGGTCTGATCAAATTTGGATTCTTCAAGAGAGAGCTATACCCAATCTCTCACAATGCCCTAATTATGGACTGTTTCAGCAAAGCAACCTTGTATGGCGTGCCACGTGTCACTGTTTCTTCATTTGGCTATGAAATTGATAGAGAAAAAACTATATTCAGTGCACTATCTATACATTTTTATGTAATTCCAATCCGATACTTAGAGAGAGATTTATGCCGATTTTACCAAGGTCACTTCTTTGAGATTAATTTCAGGAGCCTACAAAAACCCTGACTTCCACAGATCATATATCCAAAAAAATTGTGCACCTTGATCTGAAATTTTTACAGCAGCTTCCTTAGGATTTCAACTTTGTTTCATAAAAATTTCAGCTTCTGAATCTTCGTAGAAAAAACGTTAGAGTGAAAATTCCACGATGACCTGTTTCATATGGCGAAACCCCTTGCCTAAGGAGGAAATGAAAATTACAATTTATATAAATGCTTAGGTTGAGAGGGGCTTCAATAAGTGAACGTGTGAGGGATTTTAGGAGCTCAAAAAATATTAATTATGAATTTTCAATGACCCATGCCCCAACCCCATGGGTTTTTAGCCGACTAACTAGGGGTACAAACTTCAAACATGAATATCTCTCAAACCATGAAGAATTACATGGCATGCCATATATCAACGGAAACATCTCGACAAGTAGAAACCATCAAAAGAATTATTGACCCAGAATATATGAATTTGGTAGGTCAAAATTCCCATGCAATATTGGGTTATCCTTTGGTGTTGCTTGGGTTGACTTCAATGACAACTGCTGATCAACAGGATCAAATACTATATGGTTAGTCCAATTCTCAGATTTGGTCCTGAAAAAATCCTGTTCAAAATATAAATCAAATTGAATGTCTTGTCAAGTAACAAAGTTTTCAGGGAGGGAATTTGACCTATGGATAACTCTGCTACTCGTTTAACTTTTAGTTCTAGGAGTCTTTCTTATAATCTTCTCAGTATTTTCCACTATAGGAGGAGGATTTGTATCAGGATGGGATCTAGTAGATATTATTTTAGGAGCCAAAATTCAGATCAGAAGCTTAAACAAAATGATTATTTTCAGAAAATTAAACAAACCAATCTTAAAAAATACTTCTATAATACAATTCCTTTAACTAGGGTTTTTGAATCCGAATGAAAGAATTTTTTTCAGTTTATTCCACAATATGGTTGCCGCTATGTTATCATTTTTTAATTTTAATATTGGCAAGAATAATCATAAAATGACAACATCAAACCAATTTCGAGCCTAGGATCTAGCCCTCCTACACTCAGAGAGGGATTTCTCTATAAGATTTAGCTTTAATTATAATGCTTTTTGATATTAGGCTAGTTAAACTAATTATGAAGGTTTTTTTTTATTGATAGTTTTGGTTGGATTAAGGGATCTCTTTAAACTATTTCCATTGGACTATGGAGTCAAAACAGGATGGGTGGCTGCATCAAATTTTCCAGAGAAATTGCAAGCAAACTAACTGTATTTACTAGACCTTTATAGCAAAGTGAATTGCGGAATGAAAAATAGTGATTTCAGTAGTGGTTTAAAAGCAATTAAGTATTCTTAAACCAGACATCGAAAGAAAAACACTTATATTATAAAAACAACCAGAATTAAGGTGCTCTATGCAACAAATCTCAGTCTTCATATTTTTGTTTTACAATTAGAATTTAAATGATACATTGAAAGAAATAATAGTGGAAAACATTAAACATAGTAAATAAAATACATCACCAGTAAAATACAAAACAAGAATCTTGCAAAATGGTATTTTATTATTGATGCTCTTACTCCAAAATGGAAATGCTCCAACGTAAAAGATTCAAATCTAAGGTCCAACCCCTAATACTGAATAGAAATGTAGTTTTTAAGCTAATTCCTAGTGATTGTAGTATCAACATAGGCAATCTTCTATTTATTACACTAATAACTGCAAATTGACAAATGTGACCACCACGTGGACACATTAGAATAGTTGTGACAAGTGGCTCCAATATCCATGAAGCCATTATTGTGTCTTGTAGTCTATTGCTGTGCTAGCAGATCTGAGGCTAATTTGTGAAACTGATACACTGGTCTGCGGAATTAATTAATGAGCTAAGGTGGACGTTCCTCTGTTGTGTTGAGTTGTTACCCTTCTTGGTAGTCACATAACTTCTCCCATTACTTTGGAATCATAATATTGATTCTAATTAGTTTCCTGTAGATTTCATCAGTCTCGGTATATTTCATGAGTGTTGGCCTCAACTGAAAAATATGTTTAAGTTCATGTTGAATGTATATATCATTATCCATAGCCTTTAATAAGGCTCTTCCAATCCTTTAGCCTTTGATTCCTACAAATTTTGTAGTATGTTTGGAAATCTCCTTCAATTTTTTGACATAATCAAACCTTTGCATGAACTTGTCATTGGTCACAAAAAGAGAAGGCAGTCCTCTTTTTATCAATGGTTCGATTCTATTGAAGAATATTCTGACACCAATCTATAGCTGGTGACATTTTTCTTCTACCTGTGTAACCAAAATCTTTTTGTTTAGTACTTTCTTGACCTCCAAGATGGTTGTTGTCTAGTCCTCCACTCCAAATGGTTCCAATTCAAAATTTCTCTTGGAATTCAATAATTTGATGATGTTGTTGGTAGTTTCAGGCATCTGTGTCAGCTGTTTGTTGGATTTATCAATGGGAATACTCACTAATCCAATTTCATATCTCTGTTCAAAAATTATTTGGATGGAGGGCCATATGTCATTCATGGACTCAATAATACGAGTAAAAATAATTTCCTTGGCCTAGCCAATGGTCTTTCCAATAGTGGTTTCACTCTTTGGCTTGATCAATTTCTTCATCTACTTCTGGGCCCTCTGTATCTCAATCTCCCAGCCATTGTATAATATTTTCTTCAAATCCTTCATATTGTTGATTTCTGCTTCAAGATTTTTAATCTCTATTGTTTGAAGGGTCATGTTCTCCATAGATTTTTCTAACTTCTATACACCACCTAATGTGTCTGTGGTTGATCGTGTTGCTATAGGAATGGATGCAATTGGAACAACCTCTAATGGCACAATGGCCATTTTTTCACTCTCTTTCTCTTTCACTAGTTTTTCCATCTTTATCTCCATCTGTTTCAACTGTGCAGACTACTCCATGATCAATTTCATCATTTCAGCCTTATGTGATTCATTTTATTCAATTTTATTTGTCAAGGGGTCTTTAGTTGCTGACAGTTTGAGCTATTTCCTGAGGGCTTCAATATCAACATTATTTTTCTTCAATGTTTCTTCTACAACCTCCACATTGGTTGGGTCATACCCAATATTTATCACTAAGTCCTCTAAATATTTGATCCTGAAATCCTTGGCTAGAGAAGAGATCTTGTCCATATTTAGATGAGATTGGAATTTGGCTAAAGATACATGAAGTTTGGATAAACTCTTGGTAGTGCTAGTCAAAGTGGAGGAAATCATTTCTCCAGTTTGCTTATGAACCTCCATCTAATATATGGGAAGGATATCCTTTACATCAAACTAAAATTCAGTGTGTTTGTAGGTTGGAGGTGCTTTGGGCTGAGTTATCTATGCCTGTAAGAAGGCCATTCTCATTTTCCTTTTCTTCAAATCAAAGGCTGATAAAAGCCTACTCTGTGTACTGCTTCTCTATTTCTAGAACTGATTATAGGTGCTAGTTTTGAGAATTTCATTCTTCCTTTTGATCTCTCAAAATGTATCAAATATGTCTTCTTTCTTTCTCCCTGTAGTAGCAGTGGATGTGGGAGATTGTAGATTCTACTGCTGGAAATGAATGATGGTTGAAGATGTTGAAAATATTGTTTGGTCACTTGCTAGAGAACTGTTTGGAGAATCTCTAATTGTAATGATTGTTTGCTTCTCCTTTTCACTACACTGGTCAATGTCCATGTGGACTCTAGATCTCTTTCTATACTTCATCTTAAATTATTTACTTGATGTATCGGTCCCCATATAATATTTCTCATCTCTTGAACTCTTCCCTGCTGTCTCTTTCTCTGGTTTTTTCCCCTTATCTTATGTGTCTCCTATAGTCTTATTTTCCTGTGGAGTGGGGGTTTGAATGCTGGAGGTGGATATTATTTGTTCTTCAGCTTATTGCAGTGTATTGGTTTCCCACTCAGTTTGATTCATGTATTGTTCTATCTCATGACTGTGTGTATGGATGTATGGTGTTGATTTGTTCTCCACCCTTTTCTTGGAGATGATCCCGAATGGGTCATAAGAAGTGTTGAAACTGTGACTGAATTTCATATCCTTCAGTAGCTTATTGTCATCCTCCCTTGCTGCTCTGTTGTTGCAAATAAAAGGACCAATTTGGGACTTGATCCTAAATTTGGATTTCTCTTGGCAGAGACAAAGTGGACTTCATCTTCATTTATCATTTGTATTATGTATTCCAAGGCAAAGATCCTCATGGGGGGGGTGGACTTTGGCAGCTTGTAGGTGGCCAATTCACATCCATAGATTTTGATCTTTGTATAATTTTGGTACAAGTACCAATATCCTATTCTCACTTGATCTGACAACTGCATAATCTTCTTGATTTCTCCACTAGCCCTTAGGTCTGTTGCACTGCTGAGCACATTCATTGTTGGATGCACAAATGAATCCACAAAACTATTATATGTATAATTCTTCGGCTCCTTCATTAGAAAAGTGGTCCAAAATATGACTAAATAAGGATGAGAATCATCATTAAGCTTTGTCATCTCAAATTGGAATCTTCTGGCCTGAAAATTAAAAAACATATATACCAAAACGAAAGTGTATTTGAACACTTCCTGTATGTGAAACTTTAATAACTGATCATGGATGGAATCATCAAGGAATTGTAAAAAATTGAACATGATTGAAGACTTAGAATCTGAATAAAGAATGGATAGGAAACCAATTATGGTCTCATCTACCCACATATCTATATGATACCCTAGAAAATATGAAAAGACAGTAACAATATGTTGGGTCCTATCAGGGAAAGTATATGAAGTATATGGAGGATTATTTTTTGGCATTGGGCCATCAATGGCCATGAAAAGATCTAGTGTTTTAGCTCTACTAGAAAAGTCCACTTTATGATATAGTTCTCTAAGAGCTTAATAAGAGAAAGGGATGGTTTCTTCAACAATGGGGGACTGCATCATCTGCTAGATTGATTGAGCACTTATAATAAACAAAACCTCTCCTGCTTGGGTGACTACAGTTCTTTGATTGATGTCATAAAATGCATGGAATTTCCTTATGAACTCAGGATGGCTATGGGTCTTGGGGAAAATATAATAAGGAAATTTTGTTTCTCATAGGCCTATGTCATCAACTTCGGCTAGAAATTTGTCGTCCATCCAGTAGTAGAAATTTTATAAATCGAATTCAGACTCTGTCTCATGGATATTATAATCTATATAAACTAAATCCACATGATCCAAGTCCACCTAAGGGTATACGATAGGATTAAAGGGTTGTTGATCCTTCTTTGGAGGCATTTTGTCTTCTGTGAATAATCTGGTATGATTGTGACTCTTGCATATAAGAATGGGAGAAAAGAAATAAGGAATTTAGAAAGGGAATAGATGTAGATCAGAAATGGGGAAGGGAAATATTAGAGAGGGAGTTTTGATCGATCTGTAGAGAACTGATAGCTTTCCACACACTTGTTTTTGCTGTGAATGATTTGAAATTGAACACCTGCAATAGTTGGATAGAGTAACAATGGTAAACCTTACCATCGGTGATGCATTTTGGTTTAATAGAATGATTTGGCGATTGTTTGATATGGCGCGAGGCCGTTGGATAATGGCCTAAGCCATTAATGGTCCAATGGGTTCTTTAGCGGGAGAAAATTTAAGTGGTCAGAGGTTACAGGCGGGATCTTATGTGGCACATCGATAATGGATAATTGTTGATTAAACTGTCAGAGGTGCAACGGTTTGGATTGAAGTGGAAACAACTTCTCATGGGTGTGTTCATGGTAAGTGGTATCGGTCAGGGGGTGCGCAAAGATTTTTGCGTGAGACGTAGTAGTGGAATTGGTATCAGATACCATTTATTTTAGACCCCCCCCCCCTCCCTGACGTTAACATTTGAAGGCTGAGGGGGGGTGAAATGTGTCGTGGGTGGTCAGATGAAGAGGAGAGCGTGAGGATGAGTTGGAAAGTGAGTGTTGTTTAGTGGATATGTGACGTGGGACTTGATGGCGGGGTCAGAGAGATTTAGTGTGTGGCAGGGTATAGCTTAGGACTTAGGATAGGGAGAAAATACAATTTTAGGACTTAGGATAAAGGAAAATAGGAGGTTTTTAGGACTTAGGATAAGGGAATATAGAACATAAATATGTCACAATAGACTTTCAAATGAACATTAATTCCCGAACTTAGGAAAAATTACCCCTTTATCCTTTGATTTTTCTCCTTTTGTTCAAGAACAGATGAACACATGATCATTTTTTAGGATAATCTTGGAACAAATTTCATTTTTCCTCCCTTCTTTCTTCTCTTCATGTCTACCAACCCATGTCACTAATCTAACATTTTTTGTTCTTTTGCAGGGTGCATTTGGACTTGCAGACCCTAAATCATATTTTCTTTTAAAATTATAATCTACATCTATCCTTATTTCTTCCATTGACTCAGATTAAACTGTTGAGTCAATTTCATTTCTACCTATCTACTTATATGCCAAGATTAAACAATTTTATTTTCTAACCTATCAACAGAAATTTAAAATTGTATAGTCATGCTTAAACTATATGATTGAACAAACCTATCTAATGAGTAGTGGAATTTTGATTTGAAACACTTGCAGTATTATTATTTTTTTGGGTTTTCTTTCTTTTTCTTTTTCTCTTTTTCATTTTTCATTTTTTATTTATACCCTATTTTCTTTTCCTTTTTTTCATATATTTTTTGGAAATCAATTGAATATTGAAAATCATTCTGAATATGAAGTTGAAAAGAAAATGAAATATCTAATCATCTTGAGATCCTATGATTTATAGGATACTAACACAAACTCCTGAGCTACTCCTAAGTGAGAGCTTCCCAATCTTGCACACAATGGATACCAACTTTCTTGAACATTCAACCTTATCACATTCGAATTAGCATCCACTAGGTTAGCTCCTTGGGGTTTAATTTGTTTTAGATTTCCTCCTATCTTAGTCGTCTTCAGTAATAAATAAGCTTGTCCATGGAAATATGATCGGTGGCAAGGCTAGAGGAGCTCACCTAACAGGTGTTGTTGTTTCTTCTATGAGATATTGTTTGAAATTTGAGACTCCTTTATCAAGATTCTCATTGGAAAAACTTGTTTAGCAACAATTAAACTCAAAACTGATACTCTTCCTTCCTTCTCGGTGGTTTAAAACAGATACATTGATTCACCTTCCAATGCAAGAGATTTTTCATTGTGGTAAGTATCTTGGACCATAGCATACACCCTGTGATATTCATTTTGATCTTCAGTGGGCTACAAAGATTCAGATGGTCTGCTACAAGTGGCTAGAGATGAGAGGAGTTGTAACTGGAAGTCACCTCCACTGAATCTTTATTATTGACCTAAATTTATGGTAGCGTATATGTGTGATCAACCAAATGGTGATTGTATTAAAACTACAGATCCATGATCTATTCCAACAAAAATCACATACTTTGGAATTAATATGAATTCACTTAGGTGACAAATAGGACGGACAATGATAAGCTCCTCTTGACTGTGGATTGACACCTAGATGCTACACTTATAACCATGACTCAACTCAACATTACCGACCATAAAAATTTCCTATCACGTGACCTAATCTCATGATAAAATATTTAAAACTTGTTTTATAATAGGAACACATGGCTTGACACAAAGCAGACGTGATTTTTTTGTTTTTTCTAAAACTAGGGGAAGTTATCGGAATTTCCGATAGAATCTAATTAAATAAAAATTACACAAAACATAATTAAATAGACTGTCCAAAAAGGGATAAAATAGACGCTAACAGAAATTTTGGTAGTGTTAAAATTTATTTTTTGAAATTTACAAATGCTATCCTAAAAAATAAAAAATTTAAAATAGACTCATGACTTATCATAGAACTGTGCTAACAGGTGGAACAAAAAAGGCGGTTGTCACGAAGTGACGACAACGTGTGGTTCCTGGTATGTTTCTCAAGCCTTCCTAGTTTATGAACTGGAGGTTTTCTTTTAGAGCACGATGAATTCCTCGCAGGTTTTAGTGACTTTGTTGCACTGGATAAGTGGGTTGATGATTATTTTGTTATTGTTAGCATTTCACATGTCAATTTTGGTATTTTTATGGAAATTTGATCACCTATATGGGAATGCATGGGAATTTAGGGTCTATCATTTAAAATTATGTCTGTAAATACTATATGTGAACTATTTATTCTGTGGTGTATGTTTCTTCGGTGGATTTGGGGTAGAATAGTGATTGTGGGTTTCATAAGGAACCATGTTATTCAATTCTAGGTGTTAGCTCTAGATGAGTTTACTGTCACTTCAAAGGAAAAGCCTAGTGATATCAGAAAACTCTGTGCTTCAAATAGGCAAAGCAGAGAATCTGGGGAAAAGTGTGTCCCTCACTGGAAAGAGGTGGCCATGATAGTTTTTGAATGGTTGTGAAAACTTAATTTTCAATTTGCATGCACTACCTTTTTAGGTCTACCTAAACTATAACCCCCTCTTGTTCCTGCACTGTTTATTTACACTATTGTGTGGGTATGCTATGCTCCATAGTTGTTGGGTAGCCCAATATTAGGAAGAATGGTAAAGGTAGAGGTTGGCTCGGGGAAGTGAGGGTGTGGTCGCAACAACAATCAAGATAGAAAAAAGGGTAAGGTGAAGAAAGCTTCGATTAGCAAGACACAACACAGAAGAGGCAAGAAAATTAGTGAGGAGAACATGCAAAGTCTCTTGCATGCATATATTTTTGGGACCCTGACACATGTGAAAACTGTTATTTCATCATGGGAGGCTAAATTAAATTCAAAATAAATAATAGAATAGCCTGTACTTAAGGACTAGGAACCCTTGCTCTCTGACCTTGGGAACAGCTGCCGAAAACTCACTATGTTTAAGCAGTCAATCCATATATATTGGTTACTAAAATGTTTGATGGAAAAATCCATAGTGGAAATGCATAATACTAAAGGTAATTCGCAAGATGAGCCGAGCTTGAAATATATTCAACGAGAAATTTATTCCATATAACTACAACTGCACGACCAAAACGTCTGCCTTGGTCGAATTAAAGTCAACTTCAAGTTCTGCACCAAATCAAATTTCTAGGGTCAAGCACCAAAGAACTTGCTCTGATAGAATCGTCTGATGACTAAATATTGGGAAGACAAGTTAATTTTTTTGTTATTTTTTTCTAATGATATGGTTGGATAACATTTACTTTATTATTTTCAAGCATAGATGGGTAACATACATGATGTCTTATAAAAATTGGATGGACAGACTAGAACTACTTATGTTTTTTATTGCTTATAATGTCAATTAGTGGCCAACACACCTGGTTTCCTTCGTGCAGGTTGAGGCCATTGAGCATAAATTTTATAACCTACTGTATAAATGATTGAATATAAAGGTACTTCCAAGCTTACAAAAAAAATGGAGCATCTAAATATAGCCCAGAGATGGTAGGAGCAGGGTGGGGGAGAGGGGGGGGCGATATTTTTCCCCGATGGAGAACTAGAAATTTCTAATTCTTAGGGATTGGGACCAACATCTAACAATTAGGATGAATCTTATGATTTATATTGAGGATTGATCCAACACTTCAAAAATAATTTCAACAAAATATTGATTCCAGGGAACTACCAGCTTTTAATTCAAAATATCAAGGTGGGATCCAATTTAGAGGATATACAATTAAATATTCTCTTCAATAGACTTAGAGTTCATATGAATTAGTTTTCAAGTTTTTATTTCTATCATGTTCTGAGACAACAAAATATATAGGTTGATCTTCAAGTGAATGCAAGAGTTAGGATGGAAGAAGGGCATCTTATACTTAAGGGGACGAATTTTCTTTCTCCTATACCCTAATTAGGTTAGTCAAATTGTTTTATGGAAGAAGAATACACACATGGTGGACACATTTTCCCATGTATGCATTCAATAAGGCATGGAGTGATGGGCTTAAACAAGGTGGGGGGTCATCAATACAACCTTTGGTTATGGTAGATTTGAATATAAGGGATGAGATTACTATCATGATTTTCAATGGTGAATCTATCATCCATCTTTGTCTCATGTTGATATTCACCATGTTTATCCATAGAAGGATTAGGATTCAATGCTATCAAGCTTGGGAATATTGGTTGAGAGGATAGGTTGAGGTAAATTTGGTGTGGTGTGACATAATTTCATCATATAATTTAAAAGATGGCAACTAAATGAAGTTATTACCCCTTGGGTAGGGAGGAGGTGTTCTCTAGCTCTACCTCTCATATTGAATCCAATCATTAATGTGAATTTTGGTGGATGCAACTCGAGACAAATATTAAGCTTACCAAGAAATAATTTACACATAAACTTATAGTGGAGGCAAATTTGGATGTCACATTATGATTGCAAGTCATGGGATCAAGCCATATATTATCCTGTGGATGTGTCTTTGATGTATTATCTCATGCGGGTAAGTGTGCAAATGAGTAGATCAACAAATTCATGCTTGCAGAAATACCTATCCTCATTTGATAGATTTTGGGGAGGTTTGAATTATATTTCCAATATCTAAAGTAATTTCTATCTTAGGATTCTCTTTGGGAATCATATAATAATAATGTACTAGTTTGGAAATGTGCGGGATATTGGGAAATGATTTTGGTGTATTTTTGTAGAGTTATTCTAAGTATCTAGGTCTGTGGGGAGGTCCTAGAAGTTTTTCGTGATTTTTATGGTGTAGTAGATCTTTTTGTAATTGGGATTGGTCCTTTGTTATGGGATAATAGGATCCTATCCAGTTGGGATTGGCTATTAAATTTACCCTAGTTTCATGATAATGTATATAGTGGAATATTAGTTTTTGGATCGATATATAACAGTCTCAAAATGTTGCATAAGGACAATGGGGACATACAAGACATTCATGAAGATGTCCTCTAGCTTCAAATATGAGATATTCAACTTTCCTCCACTCTAACAACAACCATGTAAATATTGATAAAAAAAAGTAAATAGCTACAAAGGATGGAAGATGAATTGGAAAGCATCAAGCATCACTTACAAGAATTTCAACAAGAATTGGTGCAAACACAACATGGCTCCTTTCCTTAGGAAACTCAGTACGTGAAGTTACTTATCTACTTCCAGACTTGAATGCTAGTGTAGATGATGAAATTTGGGAGGTAAATTGGGCCAATAGCTATCCAAAATAGCCTAATTATTTATGAGTTTCAAAATTTGTTTCCTACTATGTTTTTTTTGGAAAGCATACACTTTCAAGTCTTGTAGTTTTGGGATGTTTTTCATGAGTTTTATGTTTGAGTCTTGGCGATTAAAGAAGGAAAATTTTGTGTCAAAAGGATTGATTATCATACCATTGAAAATATTGATGTAATTTCTTCACCTCCATTTGTACATTTATAATATAAATTTCACAGTGATGGTTTAAAGAAAAACAAGGAAAGCACATGAAAAACAACAACCAAGGATAAAACACCATAATTCAACCAAGGAGAAGTGAGAGTACCCAAACCAAATATCTCCTTCGATATAGTGCATCATGAAGGGAGGGGGATTCATAAATATGATTCATCTAAACTTAGTGTAGAAATGCCAAGAAACAAGAGATAAACTCCATCAATGTGATGAAAATCACAAGTGTTTGCCTCTCTCATAAAAAAATAATAAATCCAAAAATAAAATAAATAAATTAAATATTAAAAGTTAGGAATTTATGCCTAACTCTTTAGTTTGGGTTGTTCCTCTAAGATAGGAGTTAGTTTAGGTAGCTCCTATATTGGTGTGTGTTTGGTTGAGAAATTATCCCAACCAAAGTGTCCAAGATAGCACACACTATCTTGAGACACTATCTCCTCATCTATTTAATTGTAACACTACATTCTTTTAATAATGAGAAAAAATATGAGGAAGCCATGAGGCTGAAGCCTTTTCCGCCAATATTTAGTCTTTGGTTTATTATGTGTGTTGTATGTACTTTCTGAATGGTTTGATTTGCAATATGTGGTATCAGAGGTTGTAAGATGTCTGTTTTAAATCTGCAAGTTTTTATATATACTATGTGTGCAACTATGAATGAAAGAAGAATTCACATCAGAGGAGGCACCATAGCCAACTCCAAAGATTCCTCTCTGCGTTAGTCATAGAGGAGGAAATTTACATCTCACAACAGACAAGGCAGTGTGATCAATTTTGAAGGGATCACACCTAGCAAACAAAGAGAATCTGCATACGTGTGAGGAGTTGTGACTCCATAGCAATGACGAGCCTGTGTGGTTCGACGGCCCATGGATCTAACCAGTAGCCCATTCATTACAATGTTCATGAGCTCTAACTGGTTATTGTTTGACCCACAAGTGTCGACATCAGTCAACGCAAGGAGGAGGGCGGTGACATTATAATGATAGTAGAGTTTTATAACAACGTGGAGAGGGCAATGAAAGCCTGCGGAAGTTGTGAATGGAGTCAATGCCATATGTAAACAACGATAGTTGTTGCAGACGATCTAGCAGTGGAATCGATACTGAAGTTAAGTGGTGAGTTAATTCAACGAAATTGCAGTGTTATAAATCACATAAAGTCAAGTTGTGAATTAAGATACTGTTGCACGGTAAAATGGATCCAACACAGAGTTTAACTCTCCGTGTTTCGCAAACACCTTGGCACCTGCATTGAAGCTACAACAGTCATGTTGTATCATAATTGCGCAGCCACAACAGCGTTGGACCTCTTGCCATGATTGCAAGCATAGTTGTAAAGCGCATGGATCATGGTAGCAATGTCGAAATGTTTGCAACGTCTACAACGAACTACCAAATGCAAAGCCATGACGCATAGTTGTTTTGATTGCCTTGTTGAGAAGGTTAAAATGTAATAGTATCGGTTGTGATAGGGATAACATGAAACTTCAGTTTTAAACAAATGGGTTATTTTTTAAAATAACAAGCACCAACGGTAAATTCCAATGACAGTATCCACATCTCTTTCATCTACTTACCCTCGCTTATTTATTTTCCAAGTGATGGTATCCACATCTGTGGTTTCTCATGGTCAAGGTCTTCCTCTCCTCTGATTCACCTCCATCTTTCCAAGCTTGTAGATCACTTTTGGTTCATTTTAAATTGGTGGAAATTTCAGAAATTGAAATGCATAAGAGAAACTAATATTTATTCACAATAATCACTTAATATACGATTTGGAGGTGTAGATTTTTAGCAAGTTTCTGAGATTTATTTTCGGTATGTTTTTCACATAAATTTTTTCACATAACATATATTTCTGAAAAAGAATTTGAAAATTTTGAAAAAGAATTCATAGGGCGCTGGAGAAAATTACAAGAGAGGAGGCCATGCCATCAGTTTTCTGACTTTGGTTCTTTACTTGGAGCGGCACCATGGTAGCCATCACTCACACGATATCCTCATTATGAATGCAGAAATTTCCATTCCAACGTGAGCCAGTTAGCTTGAGACAAAACAGCAAGAGTCAGCTAGCATGAGCTAGCATGAGGACAAATTCAAGTTGTGTCTAGAAATTCGCCTTCAACATTTGTGAAATAGACTTCAATGTTTAAAAATCATCTTCAGCAATTGTGAAATCCCCTTCATCTTTGTGATCGAATGCCCTTTTTTAGACAGAAACCTCTTCTCTACATCATTGAACCAACTAGAAGGTAACACAAAATGGACCAGTGTTGAAGCCACTTCAACAAGAAAAAAGAAATTATGCTTTATAAATGATCTGGAGTGTGCTCCTTTTAAAGAAAGTAAACTTCTTCACTTTTGTAAGAGAAACATGAAATTCACTTTTTACAAGAGGACTTCATGAAATTCACGATAGTTTTCAAATGGGGGTTTAAAAGAAATAGTTAATTGAGTGGAAAGCTTAAGTGGAGAGGTAGTATACATTTTATGAAATAATTTAAGTGGAGTCATTTTTTTAATGAAAGTTTGAAAGGGAGTTAAAAGGTACTCGAGAGGTACTTTATCTTTTTTTGAAATAAGTTGTTTTCTTTTAAGATTGGAGAGATAAGGAGTTAAGAGGTTTGTAAATGGATTTTTTTTTTTTTTTGGAGACATAAGTGATGAGATAAAGGTTAATTAATTTTTTTTGTTGAGATAAGAAGTGCTTTTTTTTTCTGAGTGATAAGTTGCTTTTTGTAATTTGGAGAAATAAGTGATTTTTTTTTTTGAGACATAAGTGATCATAGAGATTTTTTGGAGTAATAAGGTGTGGCATTTGAAAAATATTTTTGGCAATTGATGTCCTCCAAAGTCAAAAGTCTTATAAGTCAAAGAGGGTATATTTTCCTTCGAAAATTTCTTGTAAAGAGTCAAGGAAAATCAATTCCTTTTTGAAGTCAAAGTCAAAATTAAAGTTGTAATTGAGAAGTCACAATGACAAGTGAGCAAGTTCAAGTGAGAGTTGATGATAATTAAAGCAGATATTGAAGTTAAATTTGTAGCTAGAGCTTGGCATTATCATTGCTTCAGATGCTAAAAGATGTTGTACTCCAGTAATTAATAAAGACATATTTTTTGGTACTTGTGTCCTAGATCCGCCCGAAATTGAATAAGGAGATCTTAGTTACACCATGTGTGTGTTTGTGATGGTGCATTTTTTTATGGCTTCATGATTTTTTATTCTAATTTGTGTTTATTTTTGACACATAAATGATCTCATTTAACACACACATAAAGTTAAATGAAAGCAAGCACAACACGTGTAACGAAGTAGCTTCAAGGAAGGATAATTAAGCTCAACACATGCATCTGCACACCTACAACACATAATCAAAGTTTTCAACATCAAAATTCTACCTCAACAAGAAAATTCACTTAATACAATAAAGTTCATGTACATGCAAACTCTAGCATTTCAAAGAAAATTCTACATCACTACAATCAAGTTAATGAATCTGCAAACTTTAACGTTTCAGAGCACAGTCTACATCAACATTATTGAACTTGTAATCTAACTCAAATTTCATTGAATTGTAAGGGTGAATTCTCGGTTGAAACTGACACCCGAGTTTTGAATTAAGTCTAATTAAGTCAAATTGAATTCATTGTATTGAGTCATTAAAATCATTAAGCGTTTTTGGGTGCATTTTTGACATTGTTCGACACCCTTTCTTTAAGCAGAATCAAGTGAATGCGCGAGTTTAACTCTAAAGAACACTAGCAACAAGTTCACATCTCCTGCATGCGAACGTGAATATTCATTCAAGAAATTTCCATCAAGTCAGTACAAATTTCAAACCATCAAGTGAGCTAGCGTGAATTTCATTACAGCAACCAAGCAAGTTCAACTCTAATATCAATGAAGCAAGTTGAAATCTACATCAATTGAGCATAAGTATTCATTAAACTGAGTGTGAAGTAATCAAGAAATTCAAGTGAGCATTCAAGCAAAGCGATCGTCATCAAGCGAGCGTGAATTCAAGAGTTCAAGCAAGAAATTTCTACAACTTTAGCAAGTGTTACAAGCAAGTGCAATAAGCAACAAATCAAGCAAGTGTGCCATTCAATCCACATAGTAAGAGAGATTTTCATTCAAGTAACAAAATCAAGTGAAACAGTTCAAAGCACGGCATCTACAACAAGAGAGCCTAAATTCAAGAGAGCGATTTCAGATGGCATAACACATCCAGTTGTTAAAAATTATTCACAATTTGATACTCTCAAGTGATGAAGACATGGTGCAAGTTAGCAAAGAAACTCTTATGGATCTTTCACGGCATCTACAACAAACAAATGAAACCATTGAGTTTCTTCAAATAGAGTCGCAACTACAATGAAATGAGTTGCAAGAGAAGAGTGATTCTTTAGAGTCTTTGAACCATCCAGCTAAACATGATTCTAAGTCATTCATCCAAACAACTTCTAGTGTTGAAGTTGTTCCAATTCAACTTTCTTCCAAGCCAATCATCAAGCCATGGGAAGAAATTCAAGGTAAAAACGAATCGACGAGGCTTAGGATATGTCAACGACGACACCAACTTGCATATCCCAGATTATTCCAAGCCAATTAAGTTCGTTAGTGCAGGATTTCTTGAAAAAATCACCTTAGCAAGTTCTGAGAAAGTTGCAGACAAATAGAAATGCACGCAACCCGAAGTTGCAGTAAAACTGACATGTTCTCATTGTCAAAGAACCAGTCATATGGAAGAACAGTGTTTTGATCTCCATCCTTGTCACCATTGTGGCAAGTGCAATCATTACTCAGAGAAATGTTGGAACCACCAACAATCAGCCAATTTGAAGATACATTATCAATGGATCAATCCTAGGGAATGGTCATCCACAGTCAAAAGATTGTCTCAGTTCTACAACCGAATACAATCACACATAGTGCAGCCGACAGTGAAAATAAGATGGTACTCTCATGCAGTTGAATGGGGGAGTACACCAGTGCAACACTCCTAGACCTAAAGGGGGGAGTTCAGGAATAATTCACAAATAATTGTCTCTCCTTTCATATCACAAAGGGGGGAAAATGTCAATGAAATTGACGATGGTTGTCAGACTGAAATTCTGGAAAAAACCAAGAAAACTAGCCAGTGGGAAGATTTCGTAGCCAGTGGGAATCTTCAATAGCTGGTGGGCATCAACAAATTCTCCAGTGGGCAGTCGACAACAAAGCAGTAGTGAGCCATTTTCCACACAACAAATGCAACAGTGAGTTGTTTTTGATATCATCAACCATTGGGCGTTGAACAAATTTTTTCAGTGGAAAAAGGATGCTGATTTTACGAAAAGGATAGATGGATCCTTTTGCAACTTGGTACATGATTGAGTTTTCAAGAAAAATTCAGAGATGAATCAGACATGCGCTGATTCATGGTCTCTTCAGATTGCAGTTTTTCAGCATCCAGCTTTGGCAGTTTTTAAGGCAATGTTTTTTAGGATCAACATGAGAACTTGGAAGATGGTTCCTCGTTCTTATTTTGGATTTATCATTGAAAAGGAGAATGTTAGCCTCTCTCATAAAACAATAATAAATCCAAAAATAAAATAAATAAAATAAATATTAAAAGTTAGGAATTTATGCCTAACTCTTTAGTTTGGGTTGTTCCTCTAAGATAGGAGTTAGTTTAGGTAGATCCTTTATTGGTGTGTGTTTGGTTGAGAAATTATCTCAACCAAGGTGTCCAAGATAACACACACTATCTTGAGACAATGTCTCCTCATCTATTTAGTTGGAACACTACATTATTTTAATAATGAGAAAAAATGTGAGGAAGCCATGAGGCTGAAGCCTTTTCCGCCAATATTTAGTCTCTGGTTTATTATGTGTGTTTTATATATTTTTCTGAATTAATTTGATTTTCAATAACAAGGTGGAACCTTTTACAATATATGTGTAACAAAAATAAAAAAATTGTTAATTATAACTAATACTATAATATAATTACTTCATTTGAGAACTATGAGTGTTAATGAATTATACTATGCTTGTATGAAACTTAAGATTTCATGTAAATAAAGTGCATTAAATATTAATTAATTTGAATGTGAGGCTAAATAAGAGGGAGAAATTCTTGATTGGTGAAACAGATGGCTTTGTATATTATATTGGTAAAAAATGTTGTTCTTTAAATTAAATTAAAACATAAGATAAAAGATATAATGTTTATAGGTTTATGTGAAAAAATAAATAGAAGCATGCTAAAATAATTCATATAGTCTTCCCTGTAACTTGAAAAATAGGGACTAATAAGCCTCTTACATATTTTCACTAAAATTTATTATTTAAGAGAAAATTATATTTCATGAGATTTTCATTATTCCATATTTTCTTCTTTAATTGTTGTAGTTTGAACATATTTTTAAAACTATTTTTATATATAATGTTTTGTCAAATATTTTACGTTCAAGTTATTGAATTATGATTTATTTTAGATGAATGCTATCTTTTAATGACTAATATTAAATATTTGAATATTTTATTTGACATTTGTTGCATTATATGATGCTCACACCAATGAAGAAGTGAATTTTGAATCATAAATGCGATAATTTCACTTAGCACTCACTACATTAGGTGATGCTTACCTGAAACGAATTGCATCACATTAACGGTCATCTCTAATTAAAAATAAAATCACTTGACTTTGGCTCAAGTGTTAGTGTGAATTCCAATCGCAAGCATACAAAAAAAGCTCCATTTAGTTGTGCATAACAAACAACCCTAACATCAAAGATGGCTACCAATTTATTTAGATCTACAGTTATTTGACCAAGACAAATGCTACAAAATCTAGATCTATGAAGTTAAAGACATTAAATAGAAAATAAAAGCAAGAGTTTCTCCATGCATCTAATAGACAATACACGAATATTTTTAAAGAATTTTGTATTTATGACACCTGGGAAGGGAACATAGAAAGATGTTACCAGTCTCCCTCAATGGGATGGCTTATTGTATGTCCTTAGCACTTCAGATCTAAGATCTATCTCTCTTAATGGAAGACCCAGACAAAAAATGAACTCAAAAAGAGCTCACAAGCAAAATGGTAGAAAAATATAGATCCAGAGTGATCTTTAGGCAACAAAAGGTAGTGAATGAATGGAAAAACTGTTCTATTTATAACAAAATATTGAGTTAGTCTAGATATTGGTGGATAATTAAAATATTATTAACCAAATCTAGATCTAACTTTTATGGAATATTTTATTATTTTTGTTGGAGGGAAAAAGAATTTGAATTTGGTCAAATCCCTTTATTTGTAAATAATAAATAAATAAATGATTTATTTATTATTTTAAATAAATAAATGATTTATTTATTATTTTAAATAAATAAATAAATCATGCAGGGTCAAAGTTAGACCAAAAGTATAGATCCAGAGTGATCTTTAGGCAACAAAAGGTAGTGAATGAATGGAAAAACCATTCTATTTATAAAAAAATATTGAGTTAGTCTAGATATTGGTGGATAATTAAAATATTATTAACCAAATCTAGATCTAACTTTTATGGAATATTTTATTATTTTTGTTGGAGGGGAAAAGAATTTGAATTTGGTCAAATCCCTTTATTTGTAAATAGTAAATAAACAAATGATTTATTTATTATTTTAAGAATGTGTTTTCATAAAAATTAAATAAATAATGATTTATTCAATTATTTATAAATGATTTAGTCAAATTTAACAAGGAATATTATTTAAATAATGTTTTAAATAATTATTCCTAGAAAAAAATAAGATAAATAGTGGTTTATCTAATTAATTTTCCTATTTTGGGTTAAATATGACCAAGAATATTAATTAAACTGATGTTTAATTAATTATCCCTAGAGGAAAATCAATCAAATCAGTATTTATTTAATTATTCCTCACGGGGTTTCGTGTTTAGACCATAAACAAATTAATAAATTATGGATTACTAAGTTATTTTTCATAGTGAACGAAATTACTAGGGTAAAATTGGTCTTACATGGTGTACTTTGGTCCATCTAATAGTAATAAGTTAGATGACCAAAAATTGGTGTAACAGATTTCCCCCCAGCATGCAAGCATTAGGAGCGAAGCGTATGACCAAAGTACGTTGTAAGAAATCAATCACTAGACGTTGAAGGGCGAGTCAGAGAGAGAGAAATATAATGTAGACTAAATCATAAGAGGACAAGACCTTGAGGAGGAGAGATTTAGAGGTGTGACAAGTATCTTTTATAAGTGATTACATGTTCTACATGAGGCAAGGGAGGCATACCTATGCCTGCCGAGATAACAAAGTACAAAATAATTCGTCCAGTAAAAAAGGGATTGAACTATATAGTACATGTTGGCATAAACATGGGCCAAATAAAAACATCATAATGGATCCCACATACATATTGTGCCTGGGACGACAGCTAGGACTTATACAATAGTATCTAAGTACATGAGATATATGTTCAACCAAAGAGGCCTTGTAAAATAGGAAAGGGCTCTGAAAATCTGAATGATACACGAAAACTAAAAGGTGCTGCAAGTGGCTGAGGCCGAAACCATCAAATCTATAGAGATGCATCCAAGGATGTAATAGAGAATTCATTTGGGCATGTGGAGGTCTACCTGAAGGGCCACCCCCTCATGAGGTTTGAAACACCTCACACACACCCAAGAATCATCAGTACAATCTGTTGCATCACTGAACCATCAAGTATATGGATCTCGATCATGCTGTAAGGAGCTAGAGCTAAGAAAAAATCAAGTCAAAGGGAAATAAAGAGTCCATTTTCTTGACGTGAGGCACCGAACAAGAGTGGAAGCTAAAACCAAGGTACATTGCCCTCAAGACCTGTCTTCTGGAATGAATGAGATGATGTCGATAGAAGGATGTCTACCATAGGTGAGGCAGTAAGGGATCCTCAACTAAGGTATGAGAGATAATAGTAAAGAGACTGATAGAATGACACTAGGGATGATGATGGAATGGGGGTACTAAGTAGCGGGCTGACGACTTCCCTTGTTAGAGCATGAAGGGCATGGATGACCTAGCAGCAACTAACACGATATCAAAGGGGATAGGGGACAGTATGACTAAAGGCCACAATGAATGACACGAGAGAGGAACCAAGAAAATGAAGGATGGAGAACTATAGCGGGATACAAAGGGACTCGGGATAGACTCCATGGATGCGATGACGACTCAACTCAGATGCTTTAAATAAGGGTGACTCGATGATGCTGCCACACAAAATAGGACCTATGGGGACCTTAAAAACATGAGTACAATATGGTTACTCAAGACAAAACATGAGTACAATATGGTTACTCAAGACAAAAATCAACATGAGCATGGAAAAGTATGAAGGAAAAGTGGTGCCCCATGTACAAGTGTTTCAAGTGAATAAATTTGATTTTAAGGAGTGATGAAGCGGCCCTTCTTGGAAAAAATGTGTCCAGGTGAAGTGTCAAATCACAAAAAACTAAAGGATACCCATTTGAGAGCTCAGTGAGATATTTCCAATGGTGCTAACGGTTTTTCAAACTGAGCTATGGTTTGGTTTCCGCTAGCGAAATAAAAATATGGGGTTTCTCTTTTAACAAGGCAAATTCCCTCCAATTTGATTCATTTTCAAGTGTACCTATGGTGAATGTAGAGAGGAGAAAATGCCCTAAATCTTGCAGTGATCATAGCGGAGAAACCAACAGATGGAATTGAGATCCGTGAGTTGCAGGTAAGAGGCCTAACCATACTCCTTCAATTAAGGGGATCAAAATTTCAGTTTAGCCACCCTGAGCTCATTAACAGGCTAGGTCGCACTTTTTGGGGTCTGATCTGTGACCTAGGTAGCAAGTACTGGGCAGAAAACTACGACCTATCCTGGGAAATGACCTAAAAAGTGTGACCTATCAAAGAAAGCAGGTTTCAGTGTTGTGTTTGGCTGAGAGCTGGGATTTTTATGGTTGAGGGGCATAGGTTCCCCCAAGTATGTTATGGTCATGCCAAATTGTATTTAGAAAAGGGGAATCTAAACACATTTTTATGATGTGGTGTGCTATTTGTTTTTATTATGGTTATGCAGTTCGAGAAAGGGAATGGAGGATTACCAATCTCTTTTGGTACTGTATATATGAAGAAAGTGGACTGAGTTTCGGGGTTGGCATACATGGTGTAACTATCCCAAAGAGTGGATTTGGATATAATGAATTGGTGTTCACCTAAAAACACACAGGTTGGTCAACAACAATGTCTAGGGGACTGGGTTACTGATGTAAGATAAAGGAATGATGAGGGGTATCATCACTAGAGTGATATGGAGTGATATGGGACTCTAGAGGTTCTTCTAAATGGGTAAGAATGATGGTAGTAGAGTCGACACGACCAGATGCACTATGAGGGTTGTGGAAATTGCTTCTCGTGGACTCTCAAATATGGGTGCCCTCGTACCAAAACATTGTGTGTCAATTTAATGACCACAAGGTGTATGTGGTTAAAATGTATGGTTTCGATGTAAGGGGGGATAGATAAAGTCAGGGGTGGTGATTTCTTCCATAATGTCCTCATCGTAATAGAAGATGGAGTGACTAGTGGAAGAAATACCACCTGACGCAAAGCACACCAGGTAGTACGATTTGGAGGCTGAGGAGGGGAAGTGGTTGTTTGGGCAGCCTTTTCCTTAGGTTCCTTCTTGCGAGCTTTTCCCCCCTCACCCAAATCTTTCACAACAAGAGTAGGTTCCTGTTGAGGTGGCTGAGGCACAGAAACAAAGGGAGGGGTCATAGGGACCGGTTGGAACAGGGTCAAAGAAGTATAACATTTGGGCTGACTAGGCAGGATAGTGGCTGGAGGATCAATGTACTAGACTGGGATCCCCAGGGCCCTATTAGGAAGAGATAAGGTAGCCATAACAAGTACCGAAAATACTCCAGGAGGGGAAGCTAGAAACGGTATGAGACCGGAGGGGTAATGGCCAGGTAGAACAACTTCGAGATGGTTAAGGCCATAAGGAACCATACCAGGAGGGTAGATAGGCTCATGGATACCAGCTACAGATGATGGGCCTTGAGGAGGGGGTCCTGAAGGCTGAGTGGAGGTGCTAGGAGCAGGTTGCAGAGGGAGGAGCTACAGACTAGTGGAACTAGTCCACTTGAGGTTGGACCGAGACAATTGCATCATGAAAACTTTTGATGAGCTGGGATCAGAGACAGGAGGAGAAAGACCATGGAATGAATGAAAAAATAGGATTATTTGTAGACTTCGAGTGAGGCACTGGTCAAATTTTCGAGTATTTGTTTATTGGCCACCAAAGAGATGATGGACTCAGGGGATGTATGAGACTTTGGTTTGTAATATGTCAACTGGTCGATGGTGACAATATTTCCATTGTGAGGAAAGAAAATCTTGTAGTGAATTGCAGATGGGAAAGTAGACATCACATAAGTGTAGCTACGACCCAAAAGAATGTTGTAATATAAGGGGGAATCAATGACTTCTACGTCAACACAAACAATATTTCCTGCAAGAGTACTAGGACAATTGTGGAATAGGCCTATGGGCTAGGAAGAGTGGCCATCCCACGCTCAGAGGGTGATAGTGGAGGGGGCCAACTCTAAATATCATAGTTGCTTCCAAACCGAATCAAACATCACACAGGTGGATTCCCTCTTGTCAATGATACAATGGGAGATGTTGGAATTCTGAATCTTGACAGGGATTTGGAACGCGACGGAAGTAGGAAGAGTGGAATGCTCTGACCAGTCAACATCGAAGAAGATCAAACGATCATCTGAAGGATGAAGGATCCACAATGCCCATGGCAGTTAGGATATCTTTTCATTGTGAAGGGCGCGACTGGATGAGTTCCAGTGTTGAGATGGAAGCAGGGGATTGCACGAAATCATCTACTATACTATATGAAAGGGAAACTTTACCATAAGCAGCGTTTTGGCATAATGGTCTCTTGGGGATATTGGTATGAACCTCTGCCTTTGGCTGAGGGATCAGTAAAGGACCATTAGTTTTTGAAAGAGGCTATATGGAACCTGAAGAAGGGGGCTCGGGGGGAGATATATCAAGAGGCTTCTTGTACTAAGGGGTCCGAGTCTGAAGGTTAAGGTCAACGATAATGGGTTGGTCAGAGTTCATCATGAGAATTTAGTAGTCAGAGGTACCAAATAGAGGAGGTTGAGTGGTCGCCTGACCTTCAGGTGGTTTGGTAGCCATGAATCCTTATTGGGGGAAAGGATTGGTAAACACGGCCAGCTGGATAGGTGCAGCATGGGGAGGAACTGAAGGGGAGGCTTGCTGTCTTCGAGATGTTTCTTGAGCTTCCCACATCTGCCGCATCTAAGGTAGAAGAGGAAAATCATGGGTATAGTGACCATAGGCACTGCAAAAATAACAAGGTTTCTTCGTGAAAACATGCCTGTCCTGCTTGGGGTGAGTGCCCTGTTGCTGGTTAGAGGTGTTAGGTGTATTCCCTTGGGGATTGGGTCCTGGATTACCTGGGGTAGATTGGTTTTGGTTTCATTTTCTCTTCTTTTTGAAAGTAGGAGGATTAGTCACACCCTGCCATGTATACACTTACCCCTGTCGGGGTGGTGGCTGATATTGCGAGGGTTGAGAAGGAAAGAGAGGTTGAGGTGCTAATGATAGAGGAGCTAGAGCACTAGATTGCATATGCAGATAATAAGGAGGTTGGGTAAAATTGTGGTAAACATGTTGGGAAAAAGGAGGAGGCGTGACGTATCCTAGATACATGCTACTGGGAGGGAGAAAAATGCTGGAGGAGCTGGCCCCTTCTCTGAGGGAAACCATAACCCATGACAGGATGAGTGTACAGATGAGAAAGGGCTCCCACGACACCGGCAGTGGCATGGGATGCCCCCGGTGCATTGGCACCACCGAGTCTAGGGAGGTAAGATAAAATGGTATAAACATAACCAAAATATGCATGGATCAGGTCATATTTCAATGCAATCAGGAGGGCAGCTTCTTCAGTCTGAGGGAAATGAGGTGCGACATATTTTCCAATAGCAGGGAAAAGGGATCTGAGAAACCATTCCATGTAGACACGGTCTTCGAAGTTAGGGGCTTGACATAGGCTCTTTATTATCCGCCATTCCTGGACATGATCAGATAGGCAGGTCGTAGGTGATTGACGGAGAGAGGTCAAAAGTTCCATACTAGTTTCATAACGAAGGGGAAGTTGGAAGTAAGATAGAAAAGCCCTAGCAGGTGTTGCAAAGGTAGTATGAGAGGAGGAGGCCTGGTCAACATACCACTTAGAAGCTTCTCCAGTAAGCATATATTGTAACAACCGAAGACAGACAAATTCATCAATGATGAAGTTAGAGGAACACCACATGTGAAAATATCGAACATGGTTTGTAGGATCTTCTCCAACAAGACCTTCAAACTAGGGGAAGTTGGAAGGGAGCTTGGTTGACATAACAAGACAACCAGTATCATGGTTTATGGGTTCATTGATCAACTGGTTAAAATTGGCAAGACTGAGACCAGCCATATAAGGGAGAAAGGGAGCAGTCGGGATAGTTCCTGTTGTGGTCCCACTAGTAGCATTCCCAACATTAAGGCCGGTGATACCACTAGTGGTAGGTCCTGAACCAGACATGGTGAAGGTGAAAGGAGGATAACTAGGGATAGAACCAGAAGGGGAACTTGATGAACTAGAAGCAGAGTCATAATGAGGACTCGGTGGAGGACTAACTCGAATCCTACGTGGAGGAGTAAGTCTCCATAACCAAAACTAAGGATGAAAGCCAAGAAGTCTCCAGGATAAATGCCTTGGGGACGCAATGATAGAAAAATAGACATGGATCACTGAAGGAAGAGAGAGCAACAAGGGAAAGGAGGTGTAGGATAAAATGATTACAATTTCGAAACAAGGGCACAGAGGTGTGGGATAAATTGAATACAATGTTATAGTCTTGGACTGGTGGTGTAAACCAGACACTCTTCACTTATGGTGTGTGTGTTAAGTGTGTTAATTTTAATTTTTAAACCTAGACGTGTGTAGAGAAAAAAAAAAATGTGTTGTATAACTATAAATAAATCTGAAAATAACAGTAAATATAACTGAATATAACAGAAAACAAATAGCTAAAGACGAATCAATTTCAACCCAAGAAGGAGGGTTTCCCAACAACTAGTCTATGGGTGGGAAAAATCTAGTCAAAACACACAAAATGGACAATGGATCTAAATCCGGGTAGGACAAGGATCTAAAGGTCATATTTGTTGGTAATAGGTGTAGAAAAAAATAAAAAACCAGAGGGAAAAGTGTTGCAAATGAGGTGGTGAAAGGCTACAACCTGAAGGGAAATGGAGGGGACCCTAGAGGAGGACCAAAAAAAATTGAAAAGAGGTGTTTTGGAAGGATGAATATCCAATCTAAAATGGATCTGAAGGTACAGGATCAGATCTGAAAAATGGCTGAACACACTTAAATCTCAGACAACATGCTTCAGCTAAACTCCTCCTAGAAAGGTGGAAGTGTACTGAAGCCCTAGGGGGCTAGGTTCCTACTTCTACAAGTAAAAAGGAGCATGTATAGGTCTAATATGGGTTGAGACAGAGGTCAGAAAACCATGAACAGTACCCCAAACAAACCCAGAAAAATTACTGCAAAAAGTATAGGTCGTAGTTTTTGACCTATTTTCAGTAGAGGTCATAGGTTTGAGGATGTTTTCTACATCGTGAAGGTTGAGGTTGCAGGTTTTCGCCCAAAAATTGTGACCTGAACTTCTAGCACTCTCGAGAGCATGTTTAAAAAAAAAGTGCCATCTCAGTTGCGGTTGATACTTGTCACCTGCGCAATAGGCCTAGAAGCACACGGAAGTTATAATTTTTACAGTTTTAGGGTTTTAAAGGTTAAAAACAACATCAAGAAAATTAAAACAAGAAGCTAAAGAAAAACCATATGGGTTGAAGCAGCTGGTCATGCATGGATCTGAAAAATGACACTGGTCATAATTATAAACCCTTGTGGAGTCGCGAGTTGTTAGTGTGAATTCTAATAGCTAGCGCATGAAAAAAATCTCACTTTAGTTGTGCATAACAAACGACCCTATCATGAAATATGGTTGCCAATTTCTTTATATATGCAATTAGTTGACCAAGAAAAATTCTACAAAATCTAGATCTATGGAGTTAAAGACATTAAACAACAAATAAAAGCAAGATTTACTCCATGCATCCAATAGAAAAGAAAATAATATTTTTAAATAATTTTGTATTTATGACACCTGGGAAGGGAACATAGAAAGATGTTACCAATACCCCTCAATGGGATAGGTTCTTGTATGTCCTCAGTGCTTCAGATCTAAGATATTTCTCTCTTGATGATGCAGAAAACCCAAACAAAAATGGAGCTCAAAGGGAGCTCACAAGCAAAATGGTAGCAAAATATGACAATGATAGAGGATCAAAGTCAGACCAAAAGTATAGATCCAGAGTGATCTTTAGGAAAAAAAAGGTAATGAATGAATGGAAAAACCCTTCTATTTATAAAAAATATTGAGTTAGTTTAAATATTGTTGCATAATTAAAATATTATTAACCAAATATACATCCAACATTTATGGAATATTTATTATTTTTATTGGAGGGAAAAGGAATTTGAATTTGGTCAAATCCCTTTATTTGTAAATAATAGATAAATAAATTATTTATTTATTATTTTAAGAACGTGGTTGAGTAATAATTAAATAAATAATTATTCATTCAATTATTTATAAATGATTTAGTCAAATTTAACAAGGAATATTATTTAAATAATGTTTTAACTAATTATTCCTAGAAAGTAATAAGATAAATAGTGGTTTTTCTAATTAATTTTCCTGTTTTGGGTTAAATATGACCATGAATATTAATTAAACTGATGTTTAATTAATTACCCCTTGAGGAAAATCAAACAAATAAGGATTTATTCAATTATTCCTCATGGGGTTTCATGTTTAGACGATAAACAACTTAATAAATTATGGATTACCAAGTTATTTTTCATAGTGAACACAATTTTACTATGATAAAATTGGTCTTACATGGTGTATTTTGGTCCATCTAATAATAACAGGCTAGATGACCAAAAATTTGTGTAACATCAAGTGTCCTTAATCATGGATTTTCTCTGTCATAGTCAAGGCCACTTAGCTTGCTATCCCATTTAGAATACCTTAATAGTATTGTGCAATATGAACCATTCATTCAAATTTTCTTTATATTTAACTAAGCACATGGGAGGCTTCTATTGTCCAATATTATGAAATATTATTTTTTACAATTAACTACGTGGAATATTTAACACTAGAGCCATTCAACTATGATAAATATTACACGTGTATCATTAGGAAGTAATCAATTTCTTGTGAGCTTGAATAGTCCCCTCAACACTTGTTTTATTAGATGTTTCTCACATGTGTTACGAATTGAATCACAATTTTGGTCATCACTTTTGACTTCCAGTAAAAAATCCCAAGAAGGCCTCCTATCCTAGTATGACTATGGGATTCTCTTATTAATATTTAGATTTATGAGCTAAAAAATAAAATGAAAATTAGTAAAATTAGGAATGATGGTCATGATGTAATTTGTCTTTGAACAAAATCACCAATACCTTGGGTAATAAATTTGTAAAGTTTAGTGGAAGTTATTATTATTATGGGGCCTATTAAGATTAACAGTAGCTCCATGCTTGAAAATGAGTATGTCATGGTCATACTATAATAAGTTTTATCTAATGTAATGACCTTGTCGAGGGCCTCATTTAGAGTAGTAGGGTGATTTTTATAGCACTCAAGTCATAGGTCACAACATAAGGCCTCCACAATGATATGACATAGCTCATTATTCTTTATTTTTATTTGACAATATCAACGGTACGATGTTGCTTGTCCACATCAAGCAAGGGTAAGTTAGAAGTTTAATATAAAGTGGTTAGCCATTTTTCACTCTCCCTAGTAGATACGATAAAGAGTTAGCACCTTTAAGGAGTTATCACCTTTAAATGTTCATATGGAAAGTAATTTGTTTTATAGCTAGTCAAGGAGCTTAATGGAGCTCTATGGTAAGTGTTGGAATGACTCAAAGATAACACTGAATAATATGCCTAATATATTAGCCACAAAATATATGTACCCTTACAAATCCTAGTATATATTGGTGAATTGAGTAAGGTGAGCTTTAATATCTATTATCCCATCATAGGTAGGCAATAATGGTATGGGATCTTGGAGAATTTCTCATAATGGAGACTTGTTGAGTGCATATTGCATATCTTTTGTCATCTATTGTTGTTTCCTACTTGTGGTTATATCTCTACTTTACTTTTTATTTATTGGATATTGGCATAAAAAAATGGAATAATATTATTCTGTAAAAGTAATTTACTTTTCTAATTTGTATAATTTACTATCTCTGTTGAATCTTACATTTTACTTGTGCTACACGGGGTTTTATAATATCTCTTTTGAAGCTACTATTGTACTTTGTGAAGTCACTGTGTGTGTCACTTCAATGTGTTTTGAAACGTGTCATGATTCTTGCTTTGTTGCTATTGGTGCTCCTACCCTTGCTTCTGTAGGAACTGGTTCCTTATTTATAATATCTGGGCAATGTGATGACAGGTGACAGGAGCGAATACTGGTGCAAATGATGCAGATGCACTTGCACCATTCCCATTGATGTTTTTTTGATGGATTGATTCACGAAATAACGTCTATGACCATTTTCAAATTAGTTCAAAAATATCCAGATGCAGAACCTAGCATATTAGCAAGGTCGAAGAAGCATGTCAATATCCTTGTATTCAATGCCCGTTCTAACATTGAAATGGTGGTAGCCATGTCAATAAGTGAAATCGAAGTAGCACATAACGATTCCATTCATCAATTAGCACTGTTCCTATTTTCTGTACATGCCCAGAGGATAGTTACGGGTAACACAAAGACAAAGACATCAACAACAGAGGTTGTGAAGGCAAAGGAAGCTAGAAAGGAATCTGATCCAATTCAATATCCTATTCCCTGGATACAGATTCTCTAGTTACAGAGTTAGAGGCAGTGGTTTCATCCGTTGATTAATAACCAGTAAAAGCAAGGGTAGAAACAACATAAGTAGCATTATTTAACCTAGTTGAAAAGCAAGTAGTTTGAAAAGAGATTTGAGAGATGCCAATGTTGAAGTTTCACCTGTAGCAGTAACAAAGTCAGCTTTTGACCCTGTTTTCGAATGTGCATTGGTAGGCGGTGGATAATTTTATTTTAAGATACACTAATCTTAATAATACATACAAGGTACACCTTAATTTTATAATTAAGTTACTTAATCATTCATAAATACTTTTATGTATACTATATTAATATATAATTTTTTTAATATATAATTTAGTTTATTTTCTTGTATTTATTTAATAATTTTTTATTCATTTTAACAACTAATACATTACCTTATTTTTATAAAAAAAATAATACTAAAGACTAAATTTTTAACTTTCATAAATAATGTTAAAAAATAGAATGTTACCCAAAAAATTTAGAATGGATTGTTTCATGAATTTAAAGATAAATAAATTGTATTCACTTTATCCACAAGAAAGCGAATAACCACTCTCATTGAAATTTAAAGCACTAGAGATCAATTGAGCACATCCATATATGTGTATAATATTGTTACTTTTTGTTTCATTTTCTCTATGGAATTTTCATATACCTATGTAATGTATATGATTGGGCCATGTTTCACTTTGTTTAGTTGAGTATATTAGATGGGGAAGTTACTCAATGGGAGGAAACTCTTATAAGTACTAATTGAGTGGATGAGAATGAATTTATTAATGAGAGGGATCTCTCATAAGGGAGGAATTACTGCACTAGGCATTTATTGAATATGTGTGTAGATGTGGATAACATTGTTACTTTTTCTTTTATTTTCTCTATGAAATTTTCATTTTCCTATGATATATATATATATGATTGGCCCATACTTCACTTTGTTTGATTAAGTATATTTGATGGGAGGAATTTATTCAATGGGAAGAAACTCTCATAAGTAATAATTGAGTGGATGAGTGTAACACACCCTGTCCTAATCCTAATCCTAACCTAAGTTAGAAGGAGGTGGTTATTGTGATGAACCAACCTCCAAGGTACAATTATGGAAATGGGGTATAAATTTTTGACATCATTCAACTTCATAAAAAAAATGGCATCGTTGAGTTTGTCTCATCGAGACCTTTCTAATGACATAAATTTCACCTCAATATGACTTATATATCAAAAGATATAGCCCTTCGAAGATAGTTCATTTACCACTTTGCCACATCGTCAACACTTCCCACATGGAAATCGAGTGAAAACCCACATGGTGCCTTGCGTGGTTGCCCCACCACCGTGGCACTCCACATGACTAAGAACACTCCTCCAAGTAATAATAGGCTAGCCTAACTCCACAAATCTGTTCTCAATTTATAAAAAGGGTGTTGACTCCCAACATGGTGGTCAATCCGACCCTGTGACATAAAAGGGTCTTCCCCAACCTGGACGTCGACCCAACACCTGACCTAGCCATCGAGCCTGATCACCCGACTTCGACCTGTGTCTCCCACCAACTTACTTCCATGACACTCCATTGTTCAAGTGTAGTCTAAGTTGAGATTCGACCTTTCCATATAGACTCTCAACACCTGACTTGGCGGGTCCCACATGCCTTCAAGCCTATTTTACAAGCTTCTAACACTTTGAAAATTTCATGAATTTCTTCCTTTTGGTCATTAGGTGCTACGACCTGCAATTAACTCACGAAAATACACAGAATTATAGTTATGAACTTAGAAAATAATACATGACAACATGATACACCCTGTAAAGATGCACTTAAGTGTATCCCTTCAAAATAATAGGATACTTGCCTCCTTGCATGTCATAACAATGCAATTATTTTTAACAAATCGGCTCACATACATAGAGCAATTGAGCAATACTCAATCAAAAAATAATAATTGTAAAAATAATGAAAGAAACATTGAAATTCGTGCTTACGTGACATTTACAAAATTCAACCATGCCTTAACCATGCATACAAGAAACCAATATCCATTAACCTGCATGTGAATCATATTCCTCATTAACAATAGAAACATATAACTAGTGCAATGACTAATATAAAATATTCAATGTAAGAAGTATGAGGAAGTACTTATATTATATAGCCAAATAATAGGAAATTGAGGTTGAGACTTTGACTCTCCACCTAGCCATAGACAAGCTACAACAACTATTACATGTAAATGTCACCCCCAAGCTAGATTCCAAATATTTAGTTGGACTAATTTTAGAGGGAAAATTCAATAAAAACCAATAGCTAGATTAGGATGTCTCAAGGCCACTCTGCCTTCATCCACCAACTACATAAGTTCAACCAAAATAGTTGTTTAAATAATATCTCTTAAGGCCACTCTAACTTCATCTACCAACTACATAAATTCAACCAAAAGAATGGCTAAAACAAGACATTTCAAGGCCACTCTACCTTAATCCACCAACTACATGAGTTTCCACTCCTTCCTCTTAGAATTTTTCATACCTTATGAACATCCATGCCAATACATTACAGTAGAGAGAGTTAAACTCACCTTCAAGGGAAGAGAGTCCACAATAAGGAAGGTTCATCAATGGCTAAGTTATTGATGGATAAATAAATCACTCTCCAAGTGGTTCATCAATGAATCAAGCACCAGAGCTTTGGTCCCAAGGAGAATCCTAGTGGTTCATCATCCCTCACAAGCACCTAAGTGAATATTTCCAACCCGGTATTTTCATCAATCCACAAGCTTCCAGTGGTTTATTCAACCTCACGGGCAAGCCACTACTCACTATAATTCTTGTACCCAACAAGCCTCTCTAAGGGTTCTTCAGCTAGTTTATAGCTCTCCAAAGCTTAACAACAATAAATTATGCTATCATGTTGTCTAATTTTCATTCTCACCTATGTTCTTGGAGGAATTTCATTTTTAATATCAAGGGTACAAACATAGAACATTTCCCTTGTTTCTGCATGATCCCATAGAGCTCCTTCTCTATGCATAACATTATTTGCATGTTTGAGAGAGAACACTTGTGTGAATGTCGATCCTTATATGATGAATCATTTTTTTCTTTTCCAATAGACTAATTCCCCTTTGTTTCCACAATTTCACATAAATATACTTCCTTGTACATCAGAACCCATGCTACCTTTAATACTTTTTTCCTCTTCCTTGCTTATGGTTGGAGCTAAAGGACACTGGGAACTGTCCTTATTTCTTTAGTTAAATTTAATTCACAATCAAATAATTTAATCTTCTTATCCAACCCATGGATGATATTTAAAAAAACCATTCCCTCAAGAAATCTCCTACCTCAAGAAATGGAATCTATGTCCCTCCCCCATCCTTTTAAATAATTACAATTGTTTACAATGAGAGAAATATTAACTAGGGGATATCATAGTCCCATCCCTCTTGAGGGGGAACAACATCCTTAGTGTTCAATAACCATATACAACCAAACATTCTTTAGACCAAGCATTTGTGTTAGTGGAGCTTTATATACATAGCTCTATACAACACTTACTATGTATTACATTTTCCTTACTCAAAAAATAAGAAAGGGAATGTTTTCCACATCAGGTGAGTCATTTCCCATGTGGCTTCCTTGGGCCCAATGTGCCTCCACTACACTTTGAATTTCTCTATTACATAGTTCCATAGCATGAGCTTCCTCTGATCTATGATTCATAGAGGTTTTTGTTGGAACTATTATTTTGGTTCTACCTATAACATAGACCAATAAATTACATTATAAACATCCCGCACATATATTTTAAGAAATGAAACATGAAAAAATAATGCACTCTAATTATTGGCAGTAGATCTATCTTGTATGCCACTAGCCCTATCCTTTTGAGAACTTCAAATTGTCCACAAAATGGTGGTGCAAAATTGGCACATAGCCCAATTTCAAGGAAATTTTCTTAGGTTTAATTCTCAAGTAAACATGTTCCCTGACCTGGAACTCCCTATGCACCCTATGTTGATCAACATAGATTTTCTTCCTATCATGTGCCATATTTAAATTTTACCTAATGTTCTTCATTTTCTTGTCCATCTGTTTTAGGATATCAGGCACAATAAAGACTCTTCTAACTGGATCTCTCCTACTAATAGAAGTATTTCAACTCCTTCCATAAAGTGCCTTAATGGGCTTATATTTAGAGATTCTTGGTACCCATTATTTTATGCAAATTCCACAAGTGGAAGATACTCTTCCCACTACCTAGGTCAATGCATTACATACATTCTTAACATATATTAAATGATTCTATTTTTTCTATCTATTTTCCCATCAGTCTAAGGATGGTATGTTGTGCTAAATGTTAGCTAAGCTCCCAATCCTAAAAATAATTCTCTCCAAAAATTTTAAGTGAATTTGGCATCTCTATACGAGAATTTTTTTTTTGGGAAATCCATGCAATCTCACAATCTCCTTTATGAATATTTGAGCCATGTTACTCAACTTGTGGACCACTACCATGATTGGATCATGTTTTCTTGGTGTATTTGGTAACCATGTAATAAATTCAATGGAAATCACTTTCCACTTCCATTCCAGAGTAGGAATGGGTTGTAACAAACCAGTTGGGTGCTTGCACTCATCCTTGACTTTCTGACACACTATGAATTTGGAGATGAAATCTTCCACATCCATTTTCTTAAATCAAGAAAAAAATAATGTTTCTTAATAGTTATCGACATCTTTTGGTAACCTAGGTGGCCATAATACAACATGGCATGAAAATCCTTTAATATGACCTTCTTCAAGTCATTGTTATTTGGTATATAAATTATTCTTTTGAATTTAATCAACCCTATTTTTGTAAGACAATAGCCCTTATTTTCATTACATTAAGAACCTTATTGTAGCTTTTCTTTTCATTATTGATACTTTTTGTGTTTCTACCCCATTTTTTTGATATTTTCCTCAAGATAAGTTCTATATAAACTTATTACTGATAAATGGTTTAACTACACCCTCCCGTTCAGTGCATCAAACACTATGTTCCCCTTTCCCTTTATATATTTTATTTCAAAATCAAATTTGTTGAGAATGAAAAACCATATAGCTTTCCCTGAATTTAACTTGATTTGTTAAAATAAATAATTAAACCCTCCAAAATCATTCATTAGGGTAAATTTTCTACCCACAAGGTAGTGTCTCCACATATTTAACACATGGATGATGGAAGCCAATTCCACATAATGAGATACATAGTTTTTTTCATGCTCATTTAACTTTCATAACTCATAGCACACCACTTGACATTCCTGCATTAAGACTCCAATGGATCCCTCCTTGTATGCATTCATGCACACAATGAAATCATTTTCAAGATATGGTATCCTTAATACCGGTGCCTTGGTCAACAACCACTTAAACTAATTAAAGCTTTCTGCACAATTGGTTGTCCATTCGAACCTCTTCATTTATTTTTGCAGAGCAGTATTTAGAAAACCAAACTTGGAGAAATTATTAATAAATCTATTATAATGGCCTTCCAGTCCCATCAAGGACCTAACCTCAACCACATTTTTTGGTGTTGGCCATTCCTTGATGGCCTTAACCTTATATGGGTTAACTACTGCCTCCCATGAGATAATATGTCCCAAGGAATGAATCTCTGATTGTAAGAACTCACACTTACTAAGATTTGCATAAAGCTTATGTTTTCCTAGAAATTTTAGTACTACAACCAAATTATCTTCATGCTCCTCCTTGGTCTTTGAATACACTAGAATGTAATCCAGAAAGGCTATGACAAACTTATCCAAATAAGGGTGAAATACATTGTCCATAAGGCACATAAAGGTTGTAGGTGCATTGGTAAGTCCAAAGGGCATGACCACAAATTCATGATGCCCATATCTCATTCTGAAGGTTTTCTTATAGATGAACTCATTCCTTATACATATCCAATGATAGACTAATCTCAAATGAATCTTGGAGAATATTTTTTATCATGTCAGTGGGTCAAATAAATCATTAATTTGTGGCAATGGATACCTTTTCTTGATGGCGAACTTATTCAATTTCCAATAATCAATGCACAAATTTGGTGCACCAACCTTCTTGTTTATGAATAGAATGAGTGATCCCCAAGGAGATACACTTGGTCTTATATAACCTTTATCCAATATCTCCTTGAGTTGTAGCTTCAAATCAACTAATTATGGAGTGCTCATTCTATACAATGCTTTAAATGTTTAAGATGTTCCTAGTATCAATTATATATATAAATACACTTTATGAGGTGGTAAACCAAGAAATTCCTCAGGGAATATATATGAAAAATATTGTAGAATAGGGTACTCCCTTGAGACATTGTTTACTTTATCCTTAGTACTCTAATTAGCTTCATCACTGCTATATATTTGTACAACAAATAGAAAACATTTTTTTCGGGTTCTTTTGGCTTGCATAGCTAGAATTAATCTCACAAAGGTAGCTTTCAATTTTCCCTACAATATCCTATGTTATTCAGCTTCATAAAGAAACTTAATGATCTTATTAAAGAAATCAACCTTGGTTTGATGTGCATATAACCAATCCATTCCCAACAATACACGATATGATCCCAATGGTAACACATTGAGGTTTTACACTATCGGTATACCACTTAATTTGATTGGGTAGGCCTTTATCAAGTTCTCAACTCTTCCTTTTGTCCTTTTGGCTAGTTGAACTCTCTAAGACTCATTGTGTGCTTCCTTATTTAATGTGCATTCATCAATAAAAGTCAGACTGATGTAACTAAAATTTGAACCAGGTTCAATAAAAATCAAAATGCTTTGATCATACTTTCCATCTCTATACTCATTCCTTAATGATCATCTTGGAAATTATCCATGGATGCATAAATTATAGGTATACTTTAAGCTACATCCTTGACTGTCCTTTCCTCCAACACATTATACAGTCTCAGACCAATGTACTTGTGTTGCTAAAAATACTTCCTCAAGTATGACACTTATATGGACCTTTCTCATAACCCTTGAATTCCTCTTTAGTTGGAAAACCTTTGTTGGCTGCATTGGACCTCTTTTTATTCTCTTGATTAATACGTGTTCCACCTGATCCATTAACTGTATTTTTCCCTTTTAGTTTAAATTTTACATTTCCTTTGGATCTCCAATATGATTTAGATTTAGGCCTATGCCTAGATTACTCATAAAAATGCTTGAATTTTTTTAATTGCATCCTTCAGCCTGGGGTTCATGAAACTCAATTTGATCTCAGAATGATAAGGGAAACCCATTGATGAATCTTTGGACCTTTTCCTTATCATAATTAAGATATGGAAAATATATCAACAACTCTATAATCTCAGTGATATATTCTTCATCTGACAATTTTTTCTTTTTTGAGATCATAAAATTATTTGTCTTTGCTATCATAGTATATATTCGTTAAATATTTATTTCTAGGCAGCCTTTCAAACTCACTCCAAGTAAACTCGTCTTTAGTTATACCTTTGAGATAATTCAAATATTCCCACCATATAACCTTTTTTCCTTTCAAACTATAAGTGGATACCTTCACTTTCATGTTCTCAGAATAGTTGTGGATTTCAAAGAATTTATGCATTCCAAGAAACCATGATTCTGCATCTTCAAATTTATTCATTTATCTATCAAATGTGGGAATTTTTTCCTTCTTAAATTCCCCTGGAATATAGTCCCTTTATCGCTTTCCCTAATTATGATGATGATGATGCCTTATTGTAGTGGAACTAGATGGTGTACGCGAGTGATGCCCATGAGTACTATCTCTTCTCTCTTTGGTGCTCAATAGTGAATTTTGTCTTATTATGTCTTCACTTTCCTTTCTATTCCTCTTCTTGGAATTTCTACCAGTTATCCAATTTGTTCTCTCTTCCGGTTCTAAATGGATCTACCTCTCTCTGTGATTCACCCCCAGCTCATACTTCCTTTATCTTTGTAAGTTAGAAAGGATTTACAGTATGTCTGCATTTACCTCAGCTTATCTTTCATAATCCCTTATCATCCTTTCATTATATACTTTATAACTCCTTATTTATTCTTTCAAGCTTCTCAAGGTATCCATCTAATCGAGAGACTTTTCTTCTCCCCTCTTCCCCACTGAATCTTCTTCAAGTAGAGTTACTTCTTCATATCCATGTTGTGATTGAGGAGAATTATATTACACCAGTCTTGTGCTCATCTATGAAATAATTAATGTATTCTTGTCTTATGTGTTCTTATACACACACATAATTTTTATATTTAAACAAAATACATAATATGTTCCATCATCTTGGCTTTTTGTTGGAAATATGCTAGTGCATAGCTAGATACAACTAATCATATTAGTTTAACACATTAATATCAATAATTAGTACCATGGTACCTAATTTAAACCAAGTTAAGCATGCCAATCGTGCAATCAAGCATCCATAGACCAAATTTTGACACCTTAAAATTTTCTTCATCCATTTTCTAAAATTCCATATGAAACCCTTTTGCAGGATCCTTGTTGTTACTTGCCCATGGTATATCCCATCTATTCCAAGTGTTGAAATTGGAAGTTATGATACCACTATGTAATGCACCCACTCCTAATCCCAGTCTCAGCCTAGGTTAGAAGGAGGTGGTTACTATGTTGACCGAAGCTCTAAAGTATATTTATGGAACTGTGGTCTAAATTTTTGAGATCATTCGACTTTATCAAAAGTTAAAATGAATGAAATTGTTTTTTTCCTCTCAATGATACCTTTCCAATGAAATAAGTTTCACCTTAATCCGTCTTACATATCAAAATATATTTCCATCCGAAGATAGTCGATTTACAAATTTTCCATGTCATCCACACATCCCACGTGGAAAGCCGATGACAATCAACATGGTGCCCTATGTGGCTTCCTCACCACCATGGCACTCTATGTTACTAGGAAATATCCTCTGAGTAATTTTATGTTGGCCTAACTCCACAAACATGCGCTTAATTTATAAAAAGAGGCCCGACCCTCGACCTCGTGGTCGACCGAACCCCGCAACATACAAGGGTTCACCCCGACCTGGAAGCCAGTAGAACCCTTGACCTGGCCATTACGCCTGATCCACGTAACTTTAACCTACGAGTCCCACTGAATAACTCCCATGTAACTCCATTAGTCAGGGGAATTTTAAGCCAAGACTCTGCCTTTCCATCCAACCTCCCGACTGTTTACTTGACGATTCCCATGGTTCCTTCAAGATTTTTTTACAAGCTTCTAACACTTAGAAAATTTCATGAATTTCTTCCTTTTGGTAATGCAAGTGCCACAACCTATGACTAACTCACTAAAATATACATACGTGTAGTGACGAAATTATAAGATAGTACATGACAACAAGATACACCCAGTGAAGATGCACTCAAGTGTATCTCTTCAAAATCACAGGGGACTCGATCAATTTCCTCGCATGTCCTAACGACGCAATTATTTTAAGAAATCAACTCACATACATAAATAAATTGAAAATCAACCAGTAAGCAACTTATAATTGTAAAATTAATGAGATAAACACAAAAATGCATGCTTACGCGAAATTTACAAAACTTAACCATGCCTTAACCATGCATACATGAAAACAATGTCCATTAACACAACAAGAATCACATTCCTCATTTGCAGTATAACAATATAACCAATGTAGTGACAAATGCAAAATATATAATGTAAGAAGTATGAGGAAATACTTATCTTATACAACCTAATAACAAGAAATAAAGCTTGGGACTTCAAATCTCCACCCAACCATAGTTAATATACAACCATTGTTACTCATAATTGTCACTCTTGATCTGGATTCCAAATATTTACATGGAGTTATTCAGAGGGAAAACTAAACCAAAAGCAACAACTTGACTAGGATGTATCAAGCACACTCTTCCTTCATCCACTAGCTACAAAAGTTCAAAATAAAATTGGTGAAACAAAATGTCTTAATGCCACTCTCCGTTCATCCACTAGCTACATAATTTCAACCACATAAATAGTTGAAACATGATGTATCAAGGCTACTCTTCCTTCATCTATTAGTTACATGAGCTTCCACTCAGTCATCTCAGAATTTTTTAGACCTTCTGAACATCCATGTCAATACATTACAGTAAAAAAAATTCAACTCACCTTTAAGAGAAAATATTCCAAAATAATAAAGGTTCATCCATGGATAGGCTACTGATGGATAAAGAAATCACTCTCTAAGTGATTCATCAGTGATTCAATCCCTAGATTTTTTTTCCCAAAGGAAACTCCTGGTGGTTCATAAACAATCACATGCACCTGAGTGAATATTTCCAACGTAGTGGGATCATCAATCCACAAGCTTCTAGTGGATTCTTTAGCCTTACACGCAAGCCACTTCTCTCTATATTTTTTGTACCCAAAAATCCTCTGTAAGGTTTCTTCTGATGGTTTACAACTCTCCAAATATTAACAACAACAAATTACTCTATCGTATTTTTTATTCAACATTCTCACCACTGATATTGGATTAATTTCCTTTTTCATAGAAATGGTACACACAAATAACCTTTCCCTTGTTTCCACATGCTCCCAGAGAGCTCCTTCTCTCTGCATAACCTTTTGCGCAAGCATGAACGAGAGCACCTGTGTGAATATCGATACTACTATGATGAGTCCTCTTTGTTTTTTCTAATACACAAAATTTCCATATTTTGCGTGAATGCATAGTAGTAAACTTCCTTGGACAGCCTATCCTATTATGTGGGATTTATGATTGCAAACAAAAGTATCTCCCATAGGTTTGGTGGCCAACCTAGAACAATAGAGAGATAAGGAACCCAATTATTTCCTTAAAGTAAATAGATGACAGAATTAAGCCTACCTGGAATCTGTCATATGCTTTGCTCTTTCTTTATGTTGAATTCTCCAATTCCAGCTTCGATTGCCAAAATTACAACATGCATAGTCAAATAACAAAAGCCAAGAAACTAAGAAATATGTGCAGCATCATCTAAGTACACTATTCAATAGATCAACATGGTATTGAAATACATGAAATGACGACATCACATACAGTAAAACATAAAACTCTTTGAATTAATATAAATGGAAGGATATTATAACCACAAATAGGTGTTGATATTTTAGAAGAGCTCCTCCAAGTTGTCTTGTCATTTCCTTGTCACAATGTGCACCTCCAATCCCCTTAAATGTGTAGAAGGATACCTCTCGCCCAAAAAACATAAGGGTAGAATCACTCTCCAAAATCCACCCTCTTACATATGGAAGGTTTTAAATATATAGAGGAGTGGGGTAAGTTGGAAATTATTATCCAATTACCAATATAAGGTTTTATATACACCTTTTATGGGAGGATGGGATCAAAGGATAAGGGATTGAAACTACAAATTAGGGTAGGATAGGATCCGAATGTTTTATCTGAGGTAAATGGTTAGAATAGATCCTAGAAGCTTCTAGAAATGAATTCTTCAAGATTCTCTCTCTTTTTCTTGAATCTCTAGAAATAACGCAAGTGCAAAGGGGAGTGACATGTAGGTGATCAATGCATACCACAATGGAGAAACCTGTAGGTGAACACTATCCAACAAGAGGCCAAGGATCATTGGTCCTAAAATTGGCTCAGATGATGTAGTTTCAGACATAAAATCTGGGAAATGAAGGAGGCATGCTTAGGGCTTTGTGAAATGATGATGAAAAGGGAGAATAGGATTTTGATTGATCCCATTAGGAGGATTATTGACTGGATGTGAAAAAATGGCCTATAACAGATTCCCCCCTAAAGCACAAATTTAGAAATGATGACTGATGACTGAAGTGCTTTACCTTGTGATAAGTTAGGATCAAGAAAAATCGACAAGCTTCATCTGTTACAATACATTTATATCATGTCGTCTCTTTTTTGAGGGAGGAATACTCATACTCAGAACAAAATCTAACATAACATGTATAATGATAAAAAATACGCATCTACAAATGCAATTGGTGGACCCAAGACTGGATGATTGTATGCATGATCATGGCCAGAATACATTGTGATCTCTATAGAACTCCTAAAATTGCAGCCTGAATGGATGAAACTATATCTAGGGTCTTTTATCACATTCACACAACCAACCAACGTACGATTATAACCATGTGAATGAATGAGATGAGGTCGAATATGGTAGGCACCATCCGATTACTGGCTAATGATGTAAGCTGTTAACATACACAAGAAAAACCAACAATGATGTTAATGGATCTTAAGTTAATATAGTACAATATGTATGGTGTGAATAAATGAGTTGATGTCAAACACCAGACAAAGTCTGTTAGTATGAATCTTTTGTCGAAGTGTACGAAAAAATACCACTTTAGCTACGCATAACTAATATCCCTAACATCAAATATGGCTGCCAATATCTCCAGATCTACAGTTAGTTGATCAAGACAAGTGCTGCAAAAACCAGATCTAGGCATAAAGAGACATTAAGCAGTAAAAGTAAGGTTTTGCTCCATACATCCAATAGACAATACAAGAACAATTTTTTGAAAGAATTTTTGTATTAAGGGCACCTGGGAGGAAAACAAGAAGGTGTTTCCAATTCTTCTCAATGGGATGGGTTCTTGGAAGTCCTCAACACTTCAGATCTAGCATTTCTCTCTCTTGTTGGTGTAGAAAACCCAGAAAAAGATAGAACTCAAAGGGAGCTCACACAGCAAATAATGGAAAATATGACAATGATAAAGGCTCAAAGTCAGACCAAGAGTTTAGATCCAGAGTGATCTAATAGGCAACAAAAGGTGAAGAATGGTAGGAAAAACCCTCCTATTTATAACAAAATATTGGGTCATTCTAGATCTTGGTGCATGATTAAAATAATATTAACCAAATCTATATCCACCTTTTATGGAATATTTTATTATATTTGTTGGAGGGAAAAGGTATTTGACTTGGGTCAAATCCCTTTATTTGTAAATAATAAATAAATAAATGATTTATTTATCATTTTAAGGAGGTGGTTAAAAGATAATCAAATAAATAATGATTTATTTAATTATTTATGGGTGATTTAGTCATATTTAACAAGGAATATTATTTTACTAAGGTTTAAATAATTATTCCTAGAAAATAATAAGATAAATAAAGGTTTATCTAATTAATTTCTTTGTTTTGGGTTAAACATGACCAGGAAAATCAAACAAATATAGGTTTGTTTAATATTTCCTTTTGGGGTTTCCTGTTTAGACCATAAACAACCTAATAAATGTGTTTTATTAAGTTATTTTACATAGTGAAGGCAATTTCACTTAGGGTAAAATTGGTCTTACATGGTGTACTTGGGTCCATCTAATGATAGTAGGTGAGATGACCAAAAAATGGTGTAACAAAGTCTATCAGTCGAAGGTCAATGATGTAAATCTGTTTCTGAGAGCGAGGAAACTTGCCATTGATGTATGAAAGAACTAATTTACCAAAGTGGTGTTTCTAAGTCAACATCCTAGATAATATGTTGATGTCGATAGGAAGCAACCCATCGCAGGAGGGTCATGATGTATCCCCCATCAACAACACGAAATGGGTATCATAAATGAGACAAGATGATGGAAATAGATCATGAAAGGGAAAACATGCAATGAAGGCTGAAGAGTATTGTAAAAAATATCAACTGAATGACTTCTCTTGAAAAAACCAATGACGCTGAATGAAGTTGGAATCATTGACCCAAAACTAAAATGGAGGCTTTGAAAATGTATGATGAACTGAATGAAAAGCATATTACCCAAACCAACAACCATGAAGATGAAGTGGAAGAGTGTCATATTCAATAGTGACTCATTGCCATTAGAAAATGGAGTACCTTGTTTTCCCAATTTTCCCAACCATACTGGTCCATACCTCTTTATTTTTTAATTATCTTGAGTAGGATAACATATTCTTGATTCGTATGTTCATCCTTCAGATGAATGAATTCAAGTATTCTTAATGAACCTTAAGAATTAGTGGTTTAGCCATGTCATGTTCGATAAGTCCATCATTGTTTGATGTTTTAACGATCCCAATGAAGGTAAACTCAACATATTTTTCATGTTTAGAGAGTTTGAAAAAGAGGAAGAAAAGAAAATTCTAGAGGCCCCTTTTTGTAGATAGTGTCTTAAGTACAAAAGGGTAGAAAACAATACTCAAGAGAAGTTCTTAGCCATGTTTGACTAACATATTCATTTTTTGTAGATAGTTTATCTTAGTCTAGAAAACGGTTAAACTTATACTGAGGTGACATATTTTCATTTACTTTTATGAGTTTGAAAAGACAAGTTCTTGAATATCTTTTTATATTTTGGGAGTCTAAAAAGTGTTAAAGAAAGACTCCAAGGGATTCCTTTTTCGGAGGTTTATAGAGCTCCAAAAAGTTATAAAAGTATAATCCTTGGTCAAAATAACCTGTTTAACGCATGATAAAACATCGTTAACAACTTTTGACCTACTTAAGACATTACATAAAGGATTAAACATACCTATTTCATAGTAAAAATGAAGCATATCTAGGTTAAAACATTAAATATGAATAAAATAATGCAATACATGAGGTCGTAAATACTCAAAATGACTATTCATTTTCACCATTTCACATTTACCTTCAATAGTGATAATTCTGAGCACTTTTTCCCTCTATCTTTTGCAGCTAATTGTGGCATATCCAGTGGACCGTTTCAAGTACTGTCACTTCCAAGCAAGAGCTAAAACCATTATCTTGATTTTCACAGTCTATTTTTGTGATTTCATGAATTTTTTTTGAGGTTTTGAGGACCCTAGGTTCCAAAAACACGCCCTAGGACAAACGCACCCCCTAGTATCAAAATCCGCATTGCGCCTAGGAAGATTATCACTACAGCGATAGGTGAAACACTCTGTCTTGCACTACTGGGGTGCGTTGGGTGAAAATGGCTAAGTTATTTATTAGTTTTCCCTCAAATTTTGTCAATTTTGTTGCATGGAAAGGAACCTAATGAATCCCTTGTTGATGTTTCAGGTGTTAATTGCCACAAAATCACATTCATTTTCTGAGCAGTAGAACACAAAGAAAAATATTTAAAAGAAGCAAATTATTGTACTACCATCCAGGCACTAAAAACTTATGTATTTCTAAAATTCATCTAACTTCCTCATATGATAAAACAGATAGAATTGTTCAAATATCATTTTCATTCATGGGATGTTTAGACAAGCATTGAGGTTTGGGGACACATGCGCTAGAGATAAATGTAGAATATATTTAATTTATGACATCTTTATCAAAAATATTTTCCCCGTCTCTCTCCTAGGTGGGATAATGTAGTAATTATACAAACATATGTATATCAATGGATTCAATCCGATATAACAATGTACTGAATCTATATACTGAATTGCTTCAACAAATTAATTGTGGAATTTAAACACAATCGCCAATCACATGAAGCAAAGAAAGAATCAAATCAAACCATAACACAGATAATTTCCTAGGGAAATCTTGCTACTCAAAACCCCTCTATCTTCTATTGTATATTAACCATGGAATTATGAAAAAATTACAATGCACTCTTCTAACAAGAGTCTCCTACACTCTACTAACTATCTCACACTGTCCTGAACAAAATTCGGCAACACTTACCCAATTATCAGCCTCTAAAAAACATAACTTGCTTGCATAATTCCTGATGAATGCAATCAATATTCTTTAGGAATTTTGGCCTTCCTAAATTGTGCAAGGATCATGGGCACTTCAATGGATGTCTGGTTGCATGCAATCAACCTACTAATCACGCAATTCATATTTAACCTCCCTTTAACCTTTGTCTCAACTGGGTCTCCACTGGAATTGACATGCATGCAGCTATTAATAGTAAATCATCAGTTGCATCGCAGATCACTAATTGTGAATTAAATAATATTTAATTCACTTGATCTCTCACTAGTGCAACAAATAGTTACAACTAGTTCAATTGACTTTAACTCACCTAACTGAGTTAACTGATTACACATGCATTAAAATAATGCACCAACTACATTTCAAACTACATAACTAATAGAATTACTCTGCATGCCTCACCAACCACCCTCAACTTGAAATACATGAGTTAAATGAGTTTACCACACTCAGTTAACTATTACATGTGATCATGAGATAGTATTACATTTTATTGTCCAATTTAGTTAAGGGAAAATTAAATTAGACACTGCACCAAATTAATTTATTAATGTTTCCATCACACTAATGTATCGCTAGGACCTATTGGTCCCACACTAGTGTGTGTGCTGCAATTTATTGTTGGACTTCAACACTCCCTCTCAACAGGAAAGGGATTATTTTCCACTCCGATCCTGCCTCTATGGTATTCGAATTTTCTCCTGGTGAGCACCTTCATCAGAATATCTGCATCTTGATCTTCCGTGGGAATGTACTGAAGTAACATTATGAACCTCTCAACACAATCTCTGATATGGTGGTACCATATGTCTATGCTATTATACCTATCATGAAACACTAGATTAACCGAGAGTTTAATGCAACTCTACTTATCACAATGTATCACTATCGGATCCATCTAAGAACCAAACAAACCAACCAGAATATTTGTCATCTAGATGACCTCAAATGCAGCTTGAATTGCTTCCATGTACTCTACCTCGGCTGAACTGAGTGCCACAGATCGCTGCTTCCTGTTGTAGCAAGAAGCTGTTGTCGATCCTATGTTAAAGATCCCTCCTAATGTGCTCTTTTTTTCTAATGGAATTCCTTCCCAATCTGCATCCATGAAGCCTTGAAGCTTCACTCCCTATGTCCATCTGTACCATAATCCATACTTTTTTAGTTCCTCTGAGATATCTCAAGACATGATTCCCCGCCTTCCAAAAGAGCTTCGTCGACTTAGCCATAGCTTGACTCAGCTGGTTAACTATGCAGTAAATGTCTGGTCTAGTGTTCACTAAGTACATCGGTGAACCCACTAACTACTTAAAGACAATAGCATGCACTACTTCTCCAGAAGCAGCATCCTATTTCCTGTAATTTCCTGGAAGAGGAGTGCCCATGGGTTTACAAATATCCATGTGAAACTTACCAAGTATCTCTTTGGCATACTTTCCTTGAGAATGAAAAAGTTCACCATCATGCTGCCATATTTCCAAACCAAGGAAATATTGAAGGAGTCCCATGTCCTTAATTTCAAACTCCCTTGCAAGATCCTTCTTACATGAGTTTATCAGCTGCTCATCACCTGTCAAAATTATATCGTCAACATAAGTTATGATAATCAAGAGCTTACCATCAACCACAATCTGGTACAGGTTTGCATCTGCTTCACTTTTGGTGAAGCCCAACCTAGTGAAATAACTGTCAATTAGTGTGTACCAAGCATGAGGTGCTTGCTAAAGCCCATACAGTGCTCTCTTGAGTTGACATACATGTGAATCACTGCCAAATATATCGAAACCTTATGGCTACTCTATGTACAATTCCTCCTCAATAACTCCATTGAGAAACACAATTTTCACATCCATCTGATGAATGCACCACTCCATCTACGCTGAGAGTGCAAGGATAGATCTAATGGAAGATTACCTCGCAAGTTGTGCGAAATTATCTTCATATTCAATCCCCTCAAATTGTGAGAATCCCTGAGCTGCAAATTTGACCTTATAATTCACCACACTCCCATCAGCAGTTTTCTTCACCTTATAGATCCATCTAGAGCCAACAACTGATTTACCGACTGGTCTTGGGACAATCTCCCATGCATTTTTCTTGACGATGGAGTAATATTCCTCTTCCATAGCATCAACCCAAATTGGTTTTTGCACTGCTTCCTGAAAGGAAGATAGTTCTGTCACAATACACTTTCTCATAAGATCCATGTATCTAGTAAACCTGTCTGGAGATTGTCTCTATCTTTGTAGTGAAGTAGGGGCTCCCACATTCTCTGCTACATCAAGTCTCAATATATCATCTTCTGTGGTGCACCTTCTACCATTTCTGGTGGATGGATCTCCATGAGTGTTTTCTGCTACTCCATGATCCTCCACATGTGGCTACTCCACATCTTGAGGTTCATTCTTTGGAACCAAGAGTTACTCCTCTACATGCAAATCCAACTCCCTCTAAAGGGACAATCGCATATCTTTCTCCTCATCAAATTTTATATCCCATCGCACAAAAATTATTCTAATGTTTGGAAAATACACTCGATAGTTGTGGGGAGTTTCAGTGTACCCCACAAATATCCCAATCTCAGCTGTTGGTTGCAGCTTCTTCCTGGCGTTTTTTGTCACATGCACATAAATAGATGAGCCAAAAATCTTAAAATTTGAAACATTAGGTTTCTTACCAGTAAAATCCTCTTATGGTGTAATCATGCGAAGTATCCAATGAGGATAATGGTTTTTCACAAATACCATTGTGTTGCATGCTTCTGCCCACAGATGCAACGGTAGGCCCTGATCATTAATCAACGCTCGTGTTGCACCCACAATTGTTCTATTCTTTCTTTATATGACCCCATTCTGATGTGGTTTATGAGCCACAATAAACTCTCTTTGAATTCCTTCTTTGCTTCAAAATTTATTGAATTCATTGGAGATGTGCTCACCACCATTGTCACTCCTAAGAGCCTTCACATGCTTCATGGTGTCTTTCTCCACCAGTGCCTTGAACCCAAGAAATTTTGATAATGTATGATATTTCTTCTGCATGAATTAGATCAAGCAATTTCAATAAAATTCATCAACAAATATCACATAGTACTTATGTTTTTCTATCGAAGCAGTAGAGAATGGTCTACACATGTCTGAGTGAACTGTCTCAAGGATCTTCGAGGCTTGGTTCTCCTTCTAATGAATAGTGTCCTTTGCATACTTCCCCATAGTACATCCCTTGCACGTGTTTGACCGCGCAATTTTACCATTGGGAAGACTCGTAGAAATATGATGCATGAAATTCAAGGCTCTGTGGTGAAGATGGTCCAATCTCCTGTGCCATAACTCACCCTCATCCCAGTTCACCACTTTGTTAGCCCTACCCATCAATTTTGCGTAGCCATCTACATCAATTTTATGGAGATTATTAAGTCAAATCCCAATATTCTTGGCTTGTCCTATTTTTTTTGTCGCAGGAAAGTTTTTCCCTCACTGAAAACAACATCAAAGCCTCTATCATCCAACGTTTCAACTTAGACTAAATTTTTCTTCAAACCTAGTACATACATTACATGTTTTAATTAAAATGGTTTTCCTAAATACCTTTGGAAGGTAATTTTTCCAATCCTGGTACCACTATACCTCCCATCATAACCTATTTCGATATGCATCTAGAGGCCCTTCTCCTCCAAGATAATGAAAAGTTCTTTGTCTCCTGTCATGTGAAAGGATGCACCATTATCCAAGTACCACACCGATCCCATTACACTTGACACCATGCATGTAATGGATGAGAATTCAAGCTCAAATGACAAGGCCAAAGCCGCACTAGCTATAGATCCTGAAGCCTTCTTGTTCTTATTCTACAACTGACAATTTGTGGCATAATGTCCATGCTCGTGACAGTGAAAAAACTTCACTCTGAACATGTCGCACTTCTTTCCATATTTACCGGACTCAGATTTATAATGGAATTTATTTCCTTTCCCATTATTCACCTTGGAATCCAAAGAACAATCTTCTTCATCTTCATTCTTAGATGAAGAACCATCCCTGGTATTTCGGCTGAATTTTTCTTACACCAAATCCAACCAAAGTTGTTCCCAAACTGGCAGTGTTTCCCTTCCATTGACAGAGTCCTGATAAGTATTCAAACTCTTGGGAAGTCCTATAAGATCTAGGGTCACCAATTCATCATCAAAAACATTAATTTTGATGCTCCCAAGCTCATCCCAACATTGGAAAAGCTTTTTTAAAAATTTCGTCATGGTGTCGCCTTTCTCCATTTTGATCTTCTTGAGTTTATCCTTCAATGCCAATTTTCTATGATCATTACTGCTTTTAAATAGATTTTTAATAGATTTCCACATTTCATTTGGTGTCACTTTTCCATGGATACTTGAGACAATGTGGTCCCATACTCCCTCCAATAAGATCCTCCTCGTCTTTGCAACCTTTTTTTGCCAAGCATCAAGATTTGCAACATATGCTACAGAGGGTTTGGGAACATCATTTTCAATGTATTATTTCAATACATTATCCTCCATTACTACCTCCATATTTTAGTTCCAAGAAATATATTTATAGTTTCCCTCGAGTGCATACTCCAATCTCAATCCATTGAAAGCCATTTCGATCAAGAATCACATGTCGCACTAAGAATTTCTTTTTAAATTCGAATTCTATTAAGTCAGAAACTCAAATTCTCCTCCATTATAGTGATTTCATGTTCTCTAATAACATGTAGAAATTATAAAACTATATGTATATCAATGGATTAAATCCTATCTAACAATTTACTAAAGCCAGATATTGAATCACTTCTACAAATCAATTGAGGATATTAAACAGAGTCGCCAATCACATGAAGCAAAGAAATAATCAAATCAAACCATAACACATATAATTACTTGGGGAAATATTGCTACTCAAAACCCCTCTATATTCTATTATATATTAACCATGGAATCATGAAACAATTACAATGCACTCTTCTCACAAGAGTCTCCTACACTCTGCTAAATATATCACACTGTCCTGGACAAAACTAGCCAAGACTTACCCAATTCTCAGCCTCTAAACAACATGCCTTGCTTTCACAATTCCTGATGAATGCAATACCTATTATTTAGGAATTTTGGCCTTCCTAAATTGTGCAAGGATCATGGGCACTCTAATGGATGTCTGGTTGCATGCAAGCAACCTACTAATCACACAATTGATAGTTAACCTCCATTTAACCTTTGTCTCAACTCAGTCTCCACTTGAACTGAGATGCATGTATCTATTAATCATAAATCATCAGTTGCATCACGTATCACTGATTCTGAACTAAATAATATTTAATTCACTTGATCTCTCACTAGTTCAACAAACAGTTACAACTAGTTCAACTAACTTTAACTCACCTAATTGAGTTAATTGATTACACATGCATTAAACTAATGCACCAACGGCAATTCAAACTCCATAACTAATAGAATTACTGTGCATGCCTCACCAACCACCCTCAACTCGAAATACATGAGCTAACTAATTTTATCACACTCAGTTAACTATTACAAGTGATCATGAGATAAGATTACATTTTATTGCCCAATTTAATTAAGGGAAAATTAAATTAGACATTGCACCAAATTAATTAATTAATTTGGCAATCACACAAATGTATCGCTAGGACCTATTGGTCCCACACTAGTGCGTGTGCTACAGTTTCGTTGGACTTCAATAGATAAGTGGAGGGGAGACAGTGAAATATTATATCACTACCTATTTCAAACCTTGATCCCATCCAACTAGGGATGGAAATATAAATATAAAATATGTAACCCAGTTACCTTTGAGAACTATCCTTTTCATTATCACGATATTTGAAGGTAGCTTGACACTTCATGTAACAAGTAGATCATACATGCAGTACAAGATGGAGTGTCTAAAGAAAATAATGCTCATTTGGACTCAAGATGTTTTGGTCAATATGCAGGAACAACTCACTAAAGCAAGAGCGGGGAAGTTAAATAAATTTGGTTATGGTTCAATCTTAGTCTCTTTTTCTCTAGAGTAGGTTTCATTACTTCAACCTTAGCAAATTATACTTGAGCCTATCAATATAAGGGCTCCATGGATGATGAGGTGGATATATCATATGTCTTGACATGTAGGTCCATAGCATATCAACTTCTCACCAACCTTCATTGGATGGTTGCATAGAAAATTAATCATGATCAATGATTATCCATACACAAGAATTGATTTTCGTGATGATCATGAGCTCATGATTCTTGAGGGTGAGCGATGGCATGCTTCAAGTAAAATATTTTGATCATTTAATTTTTTGAAAATTTTACAATTTTTTGTGTTTTTTAACATTTCCAAGACTAAAATATTGATTTTTTAATGCATATATTGGACTAATTCGACCAGTATGTGCTTCATATCTCCATTGTGTATAAGGTGAACCACATGAGGAGACAGTGGTACCAGTACACGCCACTGCGGTAGGTCGGGATGCGCTACGGGATATTCAGGTGACTAAGATACTATTAGAGGTGGAGCATCACATGAGGGGCTAACAAACGAGATTGATGAGACATTGGTTGACCAAATTCCTATGCGACTTCAATGACACACTATCGGAATGCCTAGCCATATTGGTCAATCACTGTGCAAGATGGATCGTGTAGTGTCAGTTTATCATGAGCATCATTAACGTGTCTACTTAGATATTTGCATGTACTTTTTCGTATGGGCAATGTAGCCATATGTGTCTCGGGGCACAAATTTTGTAAAACAAAACTTAATATATATACATATTTTCAGTGTTTCCTAGTTTCTATTATACTTTAAATATGAAGCGATGTGAATTTAAACTTATTTACATTCGTTGAAAATGTCTATATAAAACGTAATTATCTAGTGTATATGCTAATGTTTTTAGGTTTCTAGAAATATGTTCATATCGTATGAAATTAAAATGTATTTATGGAAGAATAACTCTCAAAACCATGCAAAGGATGGAGGGATTTCTAACTGAATAGGTATTAGAAAGTTGTAGTACTATGAGCTGTGAGTTAAGCCTAATGACTATACGACAGATACCATGTGAAATAACATCATATAATAGTTCAACCATTGTGCTATACTCATCGATGTTGTTAGTAGAGCGACCAATGAAAATCCCTTGCATACTCATTAGATCACCATATGGAGCAAAGATAGCCCATGCTGCAGAAGAGAGTTTCTGAGTACTACGATTAGCACCATCAAAATAAGAAATGTATAGTTCGAGACATGTCAGCATCTTCAAACCAAACATAAACAGGATCAACATAAACCATGGGAAACTCTAAAAAGACACACTACAAGCACACTCAACACACCTATACATAGTATGCACATAGTGTAATACACATGAGATCAATCATAATATTTTTTGAGTTATATCCCATTCCTACGATGTGCCAATGGAAGTCCATCAAAATCTACTAACTCATAGGCCCCTTTTTCAAGGACTCCCTTGACAAGGTACAGGCATAACCAAAAAGGTTGGAGATTTCATAGACCTAAGTTATCAGCATCTTGATCATATAAGAAAACCAGGTCTCCTTCCATGAAGACAAGAGGCTTTACATTTTTGTCGTATTGTGCCTTGATGTGTCTTTTATGAGCTTCATTGTCTAAAGAAACACTGCATCGAGTTTCATCCAATGAGTCAGATGTAAAATAATCTCATCATCTATGGAAGTGGAAGGAAGAATTACAACAACTAGTTTAATGATGGATTTTCACATTCGATGGAGAGGATTTCTTCCAGACCATATAGAAAATAAAAGGCTGTGAATTTGGTAGCAATCCTAACTTATGTTCTCTATACCCATAAGGCAATGTAAAGAAGAAAGTTCCAATCTGTTTTGTGGACCCCTACCATACGTTGAAGCATAGTCTTCAGAAATTTGCTAACAACCCCAAATTTTCCATTAGTATGAGCATAGTAAGGAGTGGAATTTTTGTTTTAAATTCCCTGCTTAGTAGCTAGTTTGGTCATCATATGATTTCGCAAATTCTTTCCATGATTCGTAACTATTTCTTGTGGTACACCAAACCTATCAATAACTTGATTGAAGAAAATGTATGTGGTAATTTTTCCAGTGTTGTTATATGTAAGAATTGCCTCAGACATTTGGTAAAGGAGTCTACAATGACAATGATATAGCCATGCCCCCCGACCAAGTGAAGGTTAAATGTCATGAATTCGATACCCCATTTTGTAAAGGGACCAACCATGATAATGGAATGCAAAGGAGTAGGCAGAGCACAGATATTATGATCATATATCTGGCACGTATGACACTTCTAGACAATGAAAATGCAGTCGCGAAAGATAATCAGCCAAATGTAGCCAGTGTGTAAGATCTTATGTGCGGTAGCATAACCAGATAGATGTCCACAACATGCCCCCAAGTGGAATTCATTAAGGACTTTCTATGCCTCGTCAAGGGTGAAGCACCTCCATAAAATTGTATCACTACCATGATGGTAAATGGTGTCATCGATAATAATGTAATTTCAGGATTGGTAATGGATATGTCATTGCTCAGAGTGAGAGGTAAGAGACCAGAAATTCTAGGTCTGGAGATAAATTAGAAAATCTCCATACCATAGGTTAGATGACGAAATAATAAAAAAAAAATGACTTGTCAGGGATATAATATTCATGTGTAGATTCAGAATTAGGGGAAGGAAGGTCACACATTAGCTCGGTGAAAACTAGGGATTTATTCAACTTTGATTTGATGAAATCTATTTTGAACTATTGCAGAATAATGATCCACTTAGAGTACTTGCACCCCAGAAATTGAAGTGATAGTATATATGTCATATGGTTGCAATCCAAAATGAAATATAATTTTCTTAAGGAATATGTAATGGTGAAACCTTTGGATGGCTTGAATGACTGCCAAAGCCAAAGTTTCTACATGAGTATACCTGATTTCAGTATCTTTGAGGTTCTGACACAGATAGTAAATGGGATGTTTAGTCCTTATATCATATTCTTGGAATAATACCATTTCTATAGTATAAATGGCAGTAGGAAGGTACAGGAAAGAGTCATGCTGACAATTAGGGGGTATAAAAGAGATTCCCAAGCCCATACATATTTCAGTTCATCAAACACTTTCTAAGCAGCGTCGTCCCAATGGAATGGGGCCCCTTTTTTTAGTAAGCAAGTGAATCCTTTGGTAAAATTAGCTTAATTAGGGACGAACATCCACAGGAAGTTAGATTTCACTAATATTATTTGTAACTAAACAAAGAAGGTGCAGGAAAATCGACGATTTCCTATACTTTGAGAGGATCAATACACATTCCTTGGTTTGAAATGACAAAACCTAGTATTCAACCAGAAACAACACTAGTCATGCATTTTTATGGGTTAATTCGAATGTTAGAGTGTCTATAATGGAAGAAAATAGCCCTAAGGTAAATTGGGTGATCAACCTGATGTTTAGAATGAGCAGGGAGATCATATATATAGGGTTGTATTATGTGTTTAATGTCATGAAAATCATGATCCATATCACGTTGAAATATGTCCCCAACATTCTTTAAGCATAATGGGAGCTTTCGATAGGAAAAAGTACCCCAGGGACAAATAAATGCAGTATTAGGTTGGCCTGTTAGGAGAATGTTGATTTGATTTTAGCTTGAGAACCCATCCATGAATCAATAAATCTCACATCCAACACAATCATCAACAATCTGGTCAAAAAAAAATGTTGGATAGTTGTCCTTTGGACAAGAATGATTCACATCCTGATAATCGACACATACTCAGATCATGCCCTATTTCTTCATGGCAGGGACTACGTTCGATACCCAATCAGTTAAAGGAACGAGGTATATGAAACTAGCCTGAAGAATCTTTTCAACTACATCCTTAATCCCGACAACCTTCTTGGGATGGACTGGACGGAGGCGCTGCTGGATGGGTTTGGCATCAATATACATCTTAATCTAGTGCACTATTATGTTTGGGTCGATACCTTACATTTCCTCATAAGTCCAGGAAAATACATCTCGAAACTCATGAAATAGGGCCCTATAGATCTTCATCTCAGATGAAGAACATGATGCTACAATGTATATATTTTTGACAACACCTATTTTAATACATATATCTAGAGGTATAGTTTCTTGATATTTGAAAGGTTCTTTCCGGATTTGACCTCATGAATAGAGACAAAATTCGTAAAAGGTTTGAGAAAATTAGGTAAATAGACATCACTGAGATTATCCTCAATGGAATTAGGTAAGGAGGAATGACGATGATGGTCATCCAGTGGCCCATCATCCAGCATCATGATATCTGTGATGCTCTTGTCGGTAGGGAATACACAAGAAAAAGGATCAAAATACGTGCCATAATCTAGTGATCAAACTACCTAATTGATCGAAGAGAAGGTATAAGTTGCACAAGCCAAATGAATGGCTTTGTAATCTAGCTCAACAGGGCTTAGCGACATTCAATCGCAAAGACTTTGGAAGTTAGTTTCATCAGGTACAATCCATGGATAATTTGGGATAGTATATGGTGACATAATTTTGATATAAGCAACCAAAGATGAGTTGTCATGAAGGAGAGGAGGAGGGAGTGAAAAGGTTACCATAAGAAAAGAATCCTTCAAAAATCCAACTCTGACATGCTGATAGGATTGTAGGGCTTCCCCTACAAGAGGGACACTTCCAGTAACATGAGAATCAAAGAAGAAAAATTTGATTTGCTATATGGCTGCAATCCTTCCTTTATGAGGAAAGGTGATCATAAGAAAGTAATTCAAAACCATGAAAACCATGGCACAAACCCACGTACATCTGAGTAGAATATTATAATCGATATGTCCTTCAATAAATTCTAATTCCATGGAAATGGTTTTTCCCCCTAATTCTAATTAAAGGGAATTCAAAATCCCACAAGGCTTGTACTTTCTTCCATCATATTATTTTAATGTGGTGGTTTATTGACTCATTTAAGGGGAACCAATATCCTTATAGAAAGACATGGATGTAATGTAGGTCGAGTCTCACTCATCCAAAATAGAGCGATAAATGTTCTTATCATGAACGATGACCTAGTTTATAAAGGCTAATTGAGCTGGAAATCGAGGGGTATAGTTTTCATGACAAAAAACCACTAGGTTTGAATCAACGGATCCACACATCCGATAGTTGGAAACAAGGCCTTCTTTTGGGTGAGGCAGTTTTACAAAACCTCAAGAGTTGACATATCTGATGGAGACTGAGTCAAGTCTTCAACTACATTATAATTTTTAGTTTCTCTTGAACAAGGGTTGAAAGTAGACTTATGAATAAAACTCTTCGGAGGCTTGATAGTCAATTCCACATGATTTAGAGGTGGAGTAGGACTAGATGGAGGTGATGCCAAACTGGAAGGTTGATCAGTAGCCTAATATTTTAATGGATTCACATTACCATAGTCCTTGTTCCAAGTGGCCACCATAACATCGGATCTCAAATTTGAGGACGAAAGCACCAAAAATGTTTTAGAGGAAGAAGGGTCCTGGGAAACCAGTGAGTCTCTTGATTGGGAAATGGGGCAATCAATTACCATAGGAGAAATAGAACATTTAAGAAACTGATTCACTTCAGTGCGGTGTACAAAATCACGTGTAAAGTGATCCTTGTTGCAAATCAAGCATGGATATCGACTCTCAAGGCTTTTTTTTCTCATCGGAGGACTTATTGTTTTTTGTATCCTACGGTGGGGGGTCTTTCTTCTTCTTACCTTTTCCTTTCTTATTTCTTCCACTTTGTTGTCAAGACTTTCCTTTATTAGATGAAATGAAATTAATCTTGGAAGTAGAAGCTATAGGAGGATTGGATTGAGGGTTTTGAGCATATGTTGTAAGATCAACACCAGATGGTTTACTCATCGATTGTGAACTAAAAAAACCAATCATGCCATAAATAGCATGAGATTATTTACCAAGTGGAGGAGGAATAGTGTTCAAAGGCCTCGAAGCGTTTGGTATCTTATCATAGAGCGTGCCTGAATAGGTATAAACAAGGTCCAAATATTGAGCACGAGCAATAAATTTCTCTTCGGTCACGACTCCACCTTTAGCCACATCTTCCATTATGGGTGACAACATATATTTGGTGAATCGTTTTCAATAAAAATTGATCGGGAACATAAGTATTAACCAACTGGCAACAACACCTCCACTCATGAAAGTGATCTGAGATGTGAGTGGAATATTATTTCTTGAAGTTGGTAAATAATTATATTCCAATTTCATATCTAATGGGAAAATGGAAATCTGTGAGGAAGGTTGTGGTTGAAGTTATGAAATCATAGAACAAAGCTCTAAGTTACTCAATATACCATTTAGTTGTGGTATGTGTAAGTGCTCGTTTGAAAATACAAAGTAGAATGGAATCATTGGTAAGGGAGATCAAAGAACACCATAGACGATAGGTCACAATGTGCGTGGACGGGTATTCTCTTGGATTCCCATTGGTTTTTTGGATATCCAAAGAAAATTTAGTGGGAATAATTTACCACCATGGAAAATGAGAAATGGGGTCATTAGTGAGACGAGTTAAGTTTGGAAACTTGAGAGTAGCCACAAAAGGAAATTTTCGGTTAAATTCTAAAGGAGGATGGCATGAATATGAAGGAATAGCTTGAGAAAATGGAACTTGCATTCTTGTATAAGGAGGTATGTGATAATGAGGAACATGGGAACCAGGATAAGGAGGGTTTTGATAACCAATATACAAGTGACCTTGTTGTCCAGCCCTAGGATGATGACAAATCCACTAGAATGGTTGGGTTTGGATTTGTTGGACTTGAAAAGGTGCTTGAGGAATACCTTGATATGGTCTATATTTTTTCCCAATGGGAGTTTGCATTGACCCAATATAAGGTGGGTTTTATTGGGACTGTGACATACTATCAATAATTTTTCCTATCGAAACTTGAGGAGTACCATGTCCAAGTGATTAAGAATGTAAGGTACCTTGTACTATATGGGTAAGTGTGACCTGGGAAGTACCATATACTGATGGAAAAGGTTTTGTTCCAACGACATCCTGTAAAGGTTGGCTCACATGTATTTTAGCTTTTTTGGGTGTTGATGGGTAGATATGAATTTGAAACGAAGATGGTGCAGGTTAAGGATCTATCAATTGGTCCCAAAATGAACCAGGTTGAATGAGTAAACTAGCTTTCCAAGTACCTGCAGCCATTCTAGGATAACAAGGATTATACTGAGGTTGATTACCAACTTGATGTATTCCAAAAAAAAAATTCCCCCTGCCAAAGGAGGAGGGGATGATGGAGGAAACTACAATCTATATGGATGGTACCAAACATAATGAGAGTTAGGCTATTGAAGGTAGCCTTTCCCACTAACATAAGGTCCAAATTTTTTCTCAATAGTAGGTGTAAGTGGAGGGGAAGGAGGAGTAGACTGTGTGGCATTCATAATAGAAGTACCAAATTTAATTCCCGAATTGGATGACATGGGAAGGGTCTAAGGTCTGGAAGCTACACCAAAGAAGTTACCAGATAAATATTGATAGCTAGGTGGGATAGATGGGCCACCATACATATGTGTTTCTAGTGATGTTGTAAACATAGACAAGGAAACAACATTCAATGTCTTGACCATAGTGGTGGACATGAGTTGAGAGTTTGGATCAGTTCCAGTAATGGTTTCCAATCTGTAATATCCCAAAAGGGAGAATGTAGTAAAACTGAAACACCATATAAGAAATGAAACTAAGTAAACAATAAATCTAGAGATAACATCATAATGTACAGAGAAGCTGAGCCTTTTTATTATATGGAGAGGATTCAGTTACATAATGTACAAAATATGAGTGGATCTAGCTAAAGGGATGGCTTGGAATCACCATACAAAAATGCTACAACTACCACTGTGTAAGTGGTGAGATTACTGGAAGAAATATTTTGTTGTCCCTTTTGTTTCTAATGTACATGAATTTTTTGTAAAAGGAAATGCAGATATATTGATCTCAGGAGCTCTGATGATGCGAAGATTCAAGATCTGGCCAATGTGACCGGAACCCAAGATAACCCATAAAATATTTTCCAAATCTACATTTTTGGAAAATCACCCTCCTAGGGTTTGATCCCTTGACTATTGGGTTATAAATATATTAGGTATATATGATCCAAATATTGCTTCAATATGTTATACAACCAGATCTAAGCTTTGAGGGTTGATCCCTCCTTCAAATCTACAAGCTGGGAGCTTGAGATCTTGCCTTCTCTCCTTCCTCCAAGTTGCAGCAACTGAATATGAAACTGATACAGAAAATGAATTGTACAAGAGGGAGATGCTCTATGTCTGCTGAAATGTGCTTCAATAAGATCTAGGATGATGAAAATAGTGGTGGAAAGGTGAGGGGATGTTCCCTCACAATATTACTAGCTGAAATACTAGTAACTTCCTTCCTCCTTTGGATCTACAATGATGGACTGCACAATCCTTGATTGGAATGCTGCTGATAGGAGGTAAATAATGTTTTTCCTGATGTCAAATATGAAATGAAGCCCTAGGAATGCTGATCTTTAATCCCAAGGTGATAGGAATAATCCTACACTGGTTCTCCAGCTAAAATACAGAAGACAACCTCCACCTCCAAACTGATCTTCAGAAATTGCATAATTCCTGAAGGTAGATGTTCTGCAGGGAATGGGAAACAATATGTGGCACTAATTCCTAATGAATAATGAAGTAAAACCCTCTTCCAAGAGCTGCTCAAGGAAGGAGGTGTGATTCCCGACCAGGAACACCTAGTGCTAAACAGCACTTGCAACCTTAGCTAAACAACCAAAGAAAGCATGGAATGTGACATGAAAATTCTTGATCTAAACGGAACTTTACATATATAATAAATAGTCTGCCTTCACTATTTCCTTCATCTCCTTTATATAGTTTATGAGCCTTCCCATGCCTTGGCCCTCCTCTAAACTGCGCTGTGCATGTGGAAAAAATCCTCCATGTGTTGACTGCGTTGTCTCTCCAAGTCATCCATCATGTCAACATACAATTTAAACCATCTCCATAATGTGTGCATTAATTGCACTACTTCCTCCATCACTTCATCATGAATTCTCTATGATCTTTCATTAGATTCCTTCCATGATCTCAGTTGGCTACTTCAACCTCCATGATATATCTCATTAATGAGACATGATCTCTAATCCATTCACATTAGTAGTTGCTCCACTACCCCATTATGTAGATTTAGGTTTAATTAATCCAAATTAACACATAAAAAGTGGATATTTATTCATCATGAGGATTATGGGTCCCTCCACCCTTTTATTCACTTAATTGATTAAGAAAATTAAGAACTCTAATATTCCAAATGTCATGTGAAAATTTGGGAATATTACAGTCCTCCCCGGAAAAATGTTGCTTGACCTAAAATGAAAAATTAGATGCAAAGACATCCATTTCCCTCCAAATGAAATCCACATAAGGAAGGTCTCATCCATTTGCTGCAATGTGTCATGCATGTTTGGTTCCAAAGTTGCCTCTCAAGAATGTATAGAATGGCCTCCAATTGTATGGTTAGATGTCCTCCTCCCACCATGAAGTACCAATTGACAATGATATGATGTCCAACATCATCATCAATACATGAGATACATAAAATAAAGTGGTTCTTCCCACAAAGTAAACGATCCATCTTACCATACATCTCTTCATCCCGTGTTTCATGAAGTATATTGAGCATTGATATGCCCTCTCCTTTATCCATGTTGGCCTTGTTGGCTCTAAGCATCATTCCAACATTATGCAAAAGAAGAAATAGAGACATATGGGTAGACCAAAGTTTCAAACCATACTCTCCCAATAGTAACCACAGGAGTAGGGCCTCTCGCTGCCATCTTCTATCTCCTCCATGTAATATGGAAAAGCCAAACTCCCCCAAAAGAAACCAAAACAACAAGAGATATTGCTACCTTTTCACATAATCATGTGAATCATGGAGACACAACAACATACTGAAGGACATATAGAATTTCATATCAGCCCAATACAAAAAAACTCCATTATCACATATCATGAGAGTATTATGCCATATTACAAACAATATAAAACACATAGACATGGGAGATGTCATGTGATGGCCAAACTCTCTCAAGGACGACCAAAATGAACATGCCTTATTTTGGTTCATTCTATAATTTATACACAAGGCATGAATTAGACAATTATGAGCTATTGGATGGTAACCATACTCACCCAAGAGTAGGAAACGCAACCATGTCTCCTTCTTCATTACATGAGTGTTTTTCAGGGCATGGATCAAAGAATTTGGAGCCTTTGGGTAGTAACCAAACTCACCCAAGAGCAACCAATGTAACCAAGCATCTTGCTGGCCAATGTAATATATTTGCAAGTGATCATGCAGCCCCTTGCTTATCCTCCTCACCCACTCATCCGAATGTGAATGATGAGTGATGTAATACATAAACATGGTATCCTCCCTTTGCAGAATACCATCCTCCCCAAACTGTTAAAGAATTTTGCACTCCATGAAATGTTGAAGTGCACCTCCAATGAGATCTCTTAATGAGACCTTCTTCTCATCCATGGCCTTCCAAAAAAAATGGGGTTCTGGATATACTGTACGTAGAATTTTCTCTTTGAGTTGTGAGATGCTCATTGAGAAAGTGTCATCAAGAAAGGATAAAAGATTCCTCAACTCAGGATGTCTACCATTTATCATCTTTACCTCCATTGCTTCATGAGTTAAGCTACCTTCAGAATGCTCAAAGAATAATGGGGCCTCTTCATTATCACTGATACTAAGTGACAGCTTTCTAGATCTACATGGTAATACATATGTTGTCTCAAAGCAAGGCACAATGCTGATCTCATAACCAGTCATTGTGCATAGGATCATACTCATCCCATTTTCTGAAACTCTACACTTCAACTCAAAGAGTTGAATGTAGTCCATCAATGACAAAATGGGATAGTTTTTCATTTCCTCCTTGATTATATCAAGGGTCCTCTATGGTGTGATATTATTCTACTTCAAATTAGCACTTTTTTCTAACCCTTGGTTATGCATTGGCCCTGATGGCATGTGTAATATTCCCAAATGGGGAAGCAACAATATATGAACAAGAAACTAGAAATAGTAGTGAATAAATCAACACACCGTGATATGAGACAAATGTAAAACCATATTATTAAACATATCAGCAAATAATAGGCACAAGATCTTGAGGATCAAGTCACTCAAGCAATACTAGATAAGCCCCCACAAGAAAAATATGTCAATACATGAGAAATAGCTGCCATAAAAATTCCTTGATCTAAGAAAGCGTGGTTTTAGGGCATAAAATGCTACATAAATATGGATCAATGTATACATATTTTTATATATCTCAAATAATGCTAGGAGTGAAGATCTAGCCTCCTAGATACCTTTCCAAGAAAACCCGGGAAGGGTTTCCGGAAATACCCTCAAATACAAAGGGTGATCTACAACCCTAGGACTAAAGAGTCACTGCAATTGAAGCTCATGAAAAATAAGGATGAAATAATATGGATCTGATGTATATCTCCTCCAAAGGTATCCTCCAACGGAAGGTTGAACCCTTCACCTAAAATAAAACACTTTAAAATAGCCAATAGATCCTCGTCTAAAACTGCCCTCCAAAATAACGCAATTCTTGACTAAACCTACACGATCACTGGATGTGATAGCTTGGCCTGATGCCAAAAATCTGAAATATGCTCAATTGTATTCTCTGCTAATCCCCCAAAGGGAAGAATTCTTCCTTCTCTGAAAATCTAGCTTAGAAAGTGGGTTTCTCAATCCTCCACCGCAATACCCTGCAACACAACACAAATTTGAATAGATACTGTGTCATAACTGAAGACTGAATCTTGGCTAGAATTATAAATGTGTGTAAATGATATAACAATACTCTTCCAAGAGGCCTCTCAAGGAAATAGGTGGGATCCATGCTCGGGAACACCATGTGCTAAACAACACTGCAATCTTAGCTAAACATCTGAAGAGAGCAACAAAGTCTAAACAGACATATCAAAATAATAATCATAAACATAACCCCATATGGCTGCCATCCTCTTCCTCATATAAGCTATGAGGCTTCTTACCTTTGGCCCCACTCAATTAGGTCACTACCTCCATGCAATCAATATCCCTCCAAAATTGTGTTATCCCACCATTAATGCCACTCCTCCATAACAAAATTGTTTGGTTTGGTCAAAGTTGACCCAGTCTTCATGCTCCAACCCCTTTTCACACCTAAGGGTATTCAATACAACTTTTATATGACCTCCATTCACACTAGGAGTCTATTTTATTCATACTAAGGATATTTATGGGTCTCCCTACCCTCTTATTCCTCTATCTAAGAGAAAAATCAAAATTTAATATTCTAATTAGTTGTGCGCTAATTTAGGAATATTACAGTCCTCCCCTCCCAAATGCTTCTTATCCTTAAGAAACTGTAAGGATATAACTGAAGATAATTTCTTCTTCCTCATATATCATCCTCATGTGATAAGCTCCTCTAATGAACAAGATGATGTCTCATCAATGAGTCTCCAAGTTGCTCCTCCCAAGTGTATAAGTATGCCTTTGGTGAAAAATTCAAATGGATCTCATCATGATCAAGTGGGATATCCATTGAAGCAACTATGTGTGGTCTAGGGGCCTTCTTGAGGCATGGAATTTGAAATATATTGGAAACTATCATTCCCATGTGAAGCCTCCATCCCTAAGCTATCATCCACAAAAAGTGATTCACCCTCCAACATGGAAACTCATGAAACATCTCCTCCACCTTTGGCTCCTACAATGTAGGTGGGCTGCATAAATGAACATGGTAGACAAAATGGCCTACCCCACACTATCTCTCTCTCCAGTTATGGAAAGTGTAGAGCCGTTGCTGATATTGGGCTACAATAATGTTTCCTTCATGAAGAAAAAAGGCAATAGGATCCTCAAAGTCCCACTCTTTGGTTCTTGCCTAGATCATCCCATATAAAATGAATATATCATTATCATCATATGGAATCAAAATGAGAGAGGTATTGAAGGTTTTCCATAGTGCGGGAGGGTACCAATAGTCTCCCAAGTAGTCACAGTGCATTTTTTCTAACTGTTGTTTCAGAAAATCACATGGAAAGTTGTATCTTAACAAATTCCTAGTTGTGTATGTCATCACATCTACTGGTAAATAGTAAATGGATTTGTATATCAACTGAGCATACAGAAAAAAATACAATACTTGCCCAAAGCCGCACAAGAAATGTTGTGTAACCAGCTCCAAAAGTAGAAGAAAAAAGATATCAACGCCTTAGAAATAAGCCACTTCGAGGGGGCAACCTCCAATACATTACATAAATGAACAATTCTTGGATGATACAATTTAAAAAACCTCCTTTCTATATATAGGAGTCCATGGGGCCATAATGTAATCCTAGTGGACCACAATGTAATCCTAGCCGACCTAACAATAATAATTTAAGGGCATAATAATAACAATATAGGGGTTACAAGGGTACAATAATAACAATAAGGGGGTTACACTAACAACAATAAGGGACTATACTAGTAATATAGGGACCTAACATGCCCCTCTCCTTCAAAAAAATTTTGTCCTCAATGCTTGAGTAGCTCTGGGTGCTTCTGTATAAAATTCTCATCCTCCCATGTAGAATCTTCAGTGGGTAAGTTCTTCCACTTGATGAGATACTCTGAAATTGATCGATTCTGTAGTTGTCGAGTTCTTGTTTCCGTGACCGCTTCTGGTTCTAAAATGATTTTTCCTTCCTCATCAAGTTCTGGCAATATTTTTTGAACTGGAAGATTTTCACCTATAACCTTCTTTAAGCACAAAACATGGAAAACTAGATGTACTTGCGAAGAAGCAGGAAGCTCCAATTTGTATGCCATAGTACCAATCTTTTTCAACACCTTGTAAGGACCATAGTACTTTGGCGATAATTTATTATCCTTCTTAGCTTGCTTGAGGGACATTTTTTTATATGGTTGTAGTCGTAAAAATACCCAATCTCCTACATCAAAACTTCTCTCGCTGCGATGTTGATCTGCCTGTTGTTTCATTCGATTTTGTGCCAAATTCGGGTTATCCTTTAAGAGTTGGAGAACTTCTTGCTGATGCTCGATGTGATCTTCCACTGCTTGAACCTTCAAATTTTCCCTTAAAGATGATGTGATCGATGGTGGATTATATCCATAAAGTGCCATAAATGGGGTCATTTTTGCTGCAGTATGGAAGGAAGTGTTATACCACCATTCAGCAAGAGGTAACCACTTGACCCATTGTGTTTGTTTATCAGATACAAAACAACGAAGATATCCTTCCAAACATTTATTTACTATCTCAGTTTGACCATCGGATTTAGGATGATAAGATGAGCTATGAGCTAATTGAGTACCCAAACAAGAAAATAACTCCGTTCAAAAATTTCTAGTAAAAATGGGATCTCTGTCGCTCACAATAACCCTTGGGTTTCCATGTAGCTTTTGAATTGTGTCCATAAATGTAGTAGCAACTGTACTTGCTTTAAATGGATGAGATAATGCACAAAAGTGTGCATTCTTGGTAAGTCTATCAACTACCACCATGATGACACTCTTTCCTTCGGACTTAGGTAAACCTGTGATAAAATCCATTGAAATCTCCTCCCAACGTTGACTTGGAATCGATAAAGGTTGTAGAAGTCCTGGGGTCTTAATTGTTTCCACTTTATTCTGCTGGCAAACCAAACATTCCGCCACAAACTTTCGAATATCAGATTTAAGGCCATCCCAAAAAAATTCTTTCTTCACCCTGTGGTAAGTTTTAAAAATCCTGAGTGTCCTCCTAAAGGAGAAGTGTGCAATTCCAGAAGAATCTTTTGTTTTAGTTGGGAATTCTTACAAAGATATAAGCGATCTTTGTGCCATAAGGAATCATTTTTCCAACTAAATGTATCAGATGTACTAGGATCTTGCTGCAACTTTTGAATGAGTGTCCATACATCTTTGTCCTTCTTCCATTCATCTCTTGCTTCGGTTATCCAATCTGGTTGGATAATAGAAATGGCACAAAGCAATGCTCCCACCTCTTCATTCTTTCTTGAGAGTGCATCTGCAACAACATTAAGCTTTCCCTTTTTGTAGATTATTTCAAAGTCATAACCCAACATCTTTGTGACCCATTTTTGCTACTCTTTTGAAGATAGTCTTTGTTCCAAAAAGTGTTTAAGACTATCATGATCAGTTTTTACCTTGAAGTGTCTTCCCATTAGGTAAGTTCGCCATTTCTTTAGTGCATGCGGTATTGCTAACATTTCCTTCTCATAAATAGGTTTTTGTAAATACTTTCCTTTGATTGGACGACTTTCAAAAGCAATGGGTCTTCCTTCCTACATTAAAATTGCACCAATTCCATTTCCTGAGGCATCACATTCCACAATAAAGGTTTTTGTGAAGTCTGGCGTAGCTAAGACCGGTGCTAGGCACATTGCCTCTTCAAGATGTTCAAAGGCCTTAGTTGCTTCAGGAGTCCATGAAAATGCATCTTTCTTCGATAATGTTGTTAGAGGTGCTACTATTCTCCCATAATTCTTAAAAAACTTGCGATAATACCCTGTTAACCCGAGAAATCCTCGCAACTGCTTTATGGTTGTGGGGACTTTCCATTCCTTAATGGCTTTAATTTTGTTAGGGTCTACCTTAACACCCTCATGAGATACAATATGACCCAGATATTCCACCTCTTGTACTCGAAAGAAACATTTGGATGTTTTTGCATATAATTGTTTCTCCTGCAATAGTTTGAGCACCCTGTCAACATGTTGAACATGATCCTTCCAAGACCTGTCGTAGATTAGTATATCATCAAAAAATACTAGCACAAATTTTCTAAGGAAGGGTTTGAAAATGGAATTCATCAACCCTTGAAATGTAGACGGTGCATTGGTAAGGCCAAAAGGCATGACCAAAAATTCATAATGACCCTCATGAGTTCGAAATGCTATTTTTGGAATATCTTCAGTCTTCATTCTAATTTGATGATATCCTGAACGAAGATCCAACTTGGTAAAATAAATTTCTCCATGTAATTCATCCAATAATTCATCAATCACGAGAATGGGAAATTTATCTTTAATGGTGAGCTTATTGAGCTCCCTATAATCTGGACACATTCGCCATGATCCATCCTTCTTGTGTACCAATACTACAGGAGCAGAGAAAGAACTTTGACTAGGTTGAATTATACCCGCCTCTAACATTTCTGCAATCATACGTTCAATTTAGCTCTTTTGGAAGTAAGGATATCTATAAGGCCTGATGTTTGGAGGAACACTTCCTGGAATCAAATGAATAGCATGATCATGATCACGAATAGGTGGGAGTCCTTTAGGATTTTCAAACACCTTGGAATGATTGTCCAAGACTTGTTGGAGATCTGCAGAAATAGATGATTTTGATGTCGGAACTTCTAGTGAGCATAATTGTGCAATTACGCCTCGTTGTTCTTTCTTTAGAATCTTTGTCATGACATTAGAGCTTATTATCCTTCTCGGCTTCCCTTCAATACCCCGTAATTCGACTTCCTTTCCTTCTGAAAAAAATTTCAAGAAAAGTTCTTGAAAATTAAAAGCTACCGTCCCCAAAGATTGTAACCATTGTACTCCTAGTACAACATCAGCACCTCCCATAGGAATGGAAAGCATTGGACTAGTCGACACATATTCCCCCATGGTTAGCTTGATGTTATTGCATTTTCCAGAGCAATTTATAGTTCCTCCATTTGCAACCATCACTTGACATTCTGGTGCTGGGTATAGGAAACAATTTAATTCCTTGGCTACCTTACAATAAATAAAATTATGGGTGCTACCTGAATCAATCAACACTATTACCTTTCTCTTCTTGATTTGTCCTTTTATCTTGAGAGTTTGAGGAGTGGTAATTCCTGCCAGTGCATTACACGATATGGTTGGATTCATTTCTTCCTCTTCTGGGGCTGGTTTCTGGTGTATATCCTCTTCTTGTTCATTTTCTTCTTCCTCTTCACAATCTATGTAAAATAATTTCTTCTCAGCACACTTATGACCTTTAGTGTATTTGCTATCACAACTGTAGCAAAGCCCTTTTGCTCTTTTTCTTCCAATTGTTGTGGTGTCAACCTTGTAGGTTGTGGAAATCTAGGCGTAGCCACACTTCCTTCTTTATAGAATTGAGTGGTAGGCTTCCTTGTTGCCATAATTTTACATTCAACTTTTCTTGCCAACCTGAATGCCTTCTCCAATGAATCAGGTTCCAGAACGTGAACTTCATGTTGAATGTTATCCTTTAAAGTGCCTATGAAGAGATCAATCCTGTGTTCCTCTGGAATATCGGTTACCCTTATATTCAATTTTTGGAAGTCCTCAATGTGCTGCCCCACTAAACCCTTTTGTTTGAGATTTATCAATTGGCTAAAGAAGGTGTTGCTCTTTGTATCCTCATAATGTGCTATCATTTCTTCCGTAAAAATTGACCAAGTGACAATTTTTTTACGGGAGCAAAGCCATCGATACCATACAAATGTATTTTGTCCTAAATGTAAAGTTGCAATGCGTACCTTTTGTGTGTTTTGCACATTATGGAGATCAAAATATTGCTCCATCTGTAGTATCCATGTTACAGGATCCTTTCCATCAAGCTTCCTCATATCCATTTTTGGAATATGGTGGTTCTTCTCGCCAACATTAGAATTTATGAAATCATGATTAACATTTATTTTGTTCTCATCATGAGGTTCTTCTACTATCTTTTCACCATTAGGAAACCTTTCTTGTATCAACTTTGTCAAATCTTCGATGTTTTATTTTAGATCATCCATCTTAGCTTCCATGCCAGCTTCCATTCCATCCATCTTAGCTTCCACGCCATCCATCTTAGCTTCCACGCCTTTCTTCAAACCGTCCATCTTCACTTCCACGCCATCCATCTTAGCTTCCATGCCTTTCTTCAAACCGTCCATCTTCACTTCCATGCCTTTCTTCAAAACTTCCATTTCATTTTTTGTTGCTCTTTGCGAAAGTGAAATTTGTTGCACTTGCTCTTGTAATTTTGATAGGTCATGTTGCGATTCTTCATCTTCATGAGTCATGGTAGAGCCTTCTGAAGGCTTAATGGGTGTTGAATTCTTTTTAGGTGCCATTTTAGAATCCAATATTGATACCTATTCTACAATATTCCCTTGGAATCAATTCAACTTGATTCTTCAAACAAGACTTATGCAATTCAGAAAAAAAATACACACCTTTTACTTGCTTTGAGGAGCTCGATATTGAAATTGAATTACCTATGTAATTGAAAATCTTCAATATCTAAAATTCAGCCTTGTAGTAGCCCTCTGAAGCTTCTTTCAAATGCCACAGGTTTGATCTAATTTGGATTCCCCAATACAAATTTGTGTCCAATCTCCCACAATGACCTAATTCTGGACTGGTTCAGTAGAGAAAACTCCTAGGACTTGCCATGTGTTACTGTTTCGTCCCTTGTTTCTGAAATTGATAGCCATGAAACTACAGTCTGTGTACTTGTGAAAAAATTTTACGGCACTCAAATCCACTGCTCAGAGAGAGAGTTATTGAACTTTTCCCACGATCACCTCTTTGAGATGAAATTCAGGAGCCTAAAAATGCACTACCTTCCACAGATCATATCTCCAAAAATATTGCGAACCAAGCTCTGAAATTTTTTGATGAATTTTCTCAGGATTTCAGCTTCACACCATACGAATTTCAGATTCTAAACCTTCGTAGAAAAAAAATTATAGCGAAAATTCCACGATGACCTGTTTAGGAGCTTGAAAAAAGACTTAACTTCCACAGATGATATCTCCGAAAATGTTGCGAACCAAGCTCTGAAAGCTTTAGAAAATATTCCTCAGGATTTTAGCTTGGTACCCTAAAAAATTTAGCTTCTGAAACTTCGTATAAAAAACGTTATAGCGAAAATTCCACGATGACCTGTTTGGAGCAACGAAACCCTAGAATCCAAGGCTCTGATACCAAATGTTGTGTAACCGGCTCCAAAAGTAGAAGAAAAAAGATATCAACGCCTTAGAAATAAGGCACTTAGAGGGGGCAGCCTCCAATACATTACATAAATGAACAATTCTTGGATGATACAATTTACAAAACCTCCTTTCTATATATAGGAGTCCATGGGGCCATAATGTAATCCTAGTGGGCCACAATGTAATCCTAGCCAGCCTAACAATAATAATTTAAGGGAAAAATAATAACAAAATGGGGGTTACACTAAAAACAATAAGGGACTATACTAGTAATATAGGGACCTAACAAGAAATGGCTATCTCCATCATAGATGTTGGTCCAAAAATGACCATGAAGCCAAAATAGAGACTTTCCCTCTTGTGGAGCAATGCACTGTAGAGAGATGGTAAGAGAATGAAAATATTGTATTAGATAAACAATAACTGTAAAAAAACTATTATTACCTGTACCGAGAGTAAAATGATAATAAGATCCATGAATGAGCCCTCCATAGTGGTATGACATGCTCCCATAAAGAGGAATTAACTATGCACTGTATGAAGATCTCTCTTATTATGCTTGGAAATACAAGTCAAGAAGATCATATCATGGTAATAGATATCTCCATCCACTACTCCATCAATCTCATATCCTACTTTTCCATCAAGTGCATCAAATGTGAAGTGATCCTAGGAACACTCCATCAATAAACCCAAGCTCCCAAGTGACAACGATGTTGGCCTTTGTAATAAGGCTCCTGTCATCTCACAGCTCCATTCTTTGACATGAAAAATGTCAAAGTAATCTATCATAATGCTACTATATATGGGATATTCCTTCCAAAGTGGAAGTACCTTCTGATATTACAAGGCTAAGGAGTAGCCCCTTTGCACCCTGATAGTGTCATCACCTACTCTTGCAACATTATGCAAAGCATGGGAGAAAATCAGCCATACTCTCCCAAGAAATTCCAAGGAAACAATAACTCTTGTTTCCTCCCCACACCATCACCATATAAACTATGGAGCAACAACATGATGGCTGACATGAAAGATATCACATCACCCCAATGCACCCAAACTCCTTGCTGCCATATGATGCAATTTACATGCTAAGTTCCATCCACCAAAATACCCTTTGAAGAAGGATATGTCACATGATGACCAAACTCTTGTTGGACAGATAAATCATTCTTGCGGACAAGACAAATCTCCCTAGTATCTTATGATAACTAGCAACAAACAGACAGATGTAAACTACTTTCTCTAGATTATATTTGATCTACAATTATCTATAATGAAGAGTTTAGGACTTACCTATAGTCTAGCGCTGATCGTAGTCTTCTTTCCTATCGCTTTCAATATGTATCCTTTCGGGATCTGCAATAAAAAACATGAAAGAATCAGAAGCACTTGCAAAATATAGATTAATTCACAAACCATAAATATATCTTGATGATCAAGGAATTCAAGAAATAAGCCATTTAAATAAAAAACTCATTGAGAAAACAGTATCCATTTGTATTATATTTGATGAAAGAAGGAGCCTTACAACCGTGTTCGCCTTGATGTCATACAGGTCCTTTTGGGGTCTGGAACAAGCGTTTCCTCTACTTTGACAAGCCTTTGCACTCTCTCGACTAACATACACATGAGTGTGTAATCATTCCTATATGATAATCAATTAAGAGAGTTTGAGTCTCTCCAGCAATTCTCCTCAAAAAATCTCAAAGCCTAACTCCCCTTGAGGCTGAACTATGGCCTCAATTTATAGCAAAAGAGAGGAGGTTGCAGCTCCAAATAAGAGGGGATAGAATCCACTTTCAAAGGGATTAAGTTCCACATACCAAGGGGTAGGCTCCTTTAATGGAGGGATTAATGTACATGAAAGGAGCGAACTTTCCACCAAATAATTGCTTCCAAAAGCTTCCAGATTCAACCAGTTGGGCTTCCAAATTTTACTTCCACCTTCACTTTACCTTTTACAGGAATCCGCACCTTTAATGAAGAAAAAGTGCAGCTGGTTCCGCATGTTCTAGAACAAACAGATGTGGAACCATAGGTAATACTAAGATAAAGTGCGGTATAAGTATTTTTATGAATTTTATAAGCTTTTCTCTCAATTTCAAGGCCTGGTTTTAGGAACTTGAATGTCTGTAGGCTTCTAAGGGAGTATTGTATGAGTAATGATGAACTCATATAGACAGTAAAACGTCATGGTAACAATTTTTAGTGTAACAACTCTTTCAAGAGCAGACAACGCAGCCATGCCTCTTGCTAACTTGTGTCATAGATATGCAAGTAGATCACCAACCCCTTACTCATCAAAATCACCCATCCAACCAATGGTGAGTGTCTATCATCATGCCCAAAGTTGGCATCCCTCCAATGAAGAATACCATCCTCCCAAATCAAATTTCTATCTTTTCATTTCATGGGATGTTGAAATGCAATCTCCTAGAGATCTCCAAATGAATACCACTCATCAATGACCATTTTGACCCCATAAGGATTCAAATAAGATGTATGCAAGGAATTATTATCAAAATGTGAAGTGCTCATCAAGAAGTATCCAACATAATAATGGAAGATGTCATCCACCATAATATGCCCTCCATCAACCATCTGTCTACCCCCTGCTACACATGTAGAATGGTCATTGGAATGCTCCAATAAATATTGGGCCCACAACCCATCACTGATGCTCAATGACAGTGTTGCTGATCTCCATGATGGTGTATATGTTGTCTCAATATTATGCTCAATGTTGAACACATAGTTCAAGATTGATCTGCTCAGGACAATTTTCGTCCCATCCTTCCAAATCCTACACTCCAACCCCAAGATTTCTGTGAAGTTCAACAATGATATACTAGGATGAATATATATCTCTTCCTTGAGCACATCAAGGGCCCTCAGCACAGTGATAGTCTGCTGCTCCAAATCAGCAATGTGCTTTGACCCTAGGCCATGCATTTTCCTTAATAACATGTTTCCATAATCCTCCATATGATGTGCTGAAATAACAGGAAATGGAGATATGTGCATACCTTGGTAAAGCTTGGGAACATCTTGTACTAATACAAGGGTTCCTTCCTCGAGTGTGATGGATTCCCCAACTACTGATGATGATGGCTGCTCTTCAATGGTTGCATCAGCACTGGTACAAGTCTCTTCCTCCTCATGCATCTCTAGAATGGTGCATGGGACCCTAAATTTCAAGAGATCAAGGCCACTTTGAAAAGGTGCAAGTGTTCCTTCTCCTGATGCAAGTACTCCTACATAAAGTGGTGGTGAAGGCCTCTTATCCTTTCATTTCTTCTTTTCAAAATTCTTGATCAATCTTTGAGTAAATTTTGCATATGCAGACACTTTTGCATGACTCAAATGGTTGAACCACCAAATGTTTTCTTCACCCTTAATGTGTGGCACTACAATATCAACAACTTATCTCTCTACTACTAGATGTAGCAAGAAAAATGCATTCAACTTCATTCCCCAAGCTCTTGTTGTGCATGTGGATGACCCACCAAATGTATGCAATAGAAATCTATTACTGCAAGGTCTTCTTTCTTATTTGAGCTGAATGAACTATGGGAGAGTTAGATTCTCCTTGAAAGGTCTAGGTTGAGACTTATATTCTGCAAGATACTCATTTATAATCTCATGATCTAAGTGTCCTCCATCTCCATGCCTTTTTTCTTCTTCTTCAAAATAAAAGGGCATATCATGTTTCTTTGGAGCTCTATGGAATACCGGATCTTTCTTTTACTGATAGGAAGTACATGGACCTTCCTCATATTGAAACCCTAGTTTGCTTTCATTGCCTTTCTCTGCTTTTCTTTTCTTGAACTCCTTGGTGAGGTCCCTCTTAGATTTGAGAAGAAATGAGATAAAATTAATTATTTTCATCATTCTGATCTCTTTCTCCTTCCTCTTATTCTGATGAGAGCAAAATGGTTGAGATCCATAGGCTGAGCCAAGATTATGCTCTAATACCACTGTAATATTCCCAAATGGGGAAGCAACAATATATGAACAAAAAACTGGAAATAGTAGTGAATAAATCAACACACCATGATATGAGAAAAATTTACAACCATATCAGAAAATAATAGGCACAAGATCTTGAGAATCAGGTCACTCAAGCAATATTAGACAAGCCCCCACAAGTAAAATATGTCAATACATGAGAAATAGTTGCCATACAAATGCCCTAAGTTAAGACAACGTAGTTTTAGAGCATAAACTACTAAATAAATATGGATCAATGTAGATCTGCTGTTATAGAGCTCAAATAGTGCTAGGAGTGAAGATCTAGCCTCCTAGACACCTTTCCAAGAGAACCCGGGAAGGGTTTCCGGAAATACCCTCAAATACAAAGGGTGATCTACAACTCTAGGACTGAAGAGTCACTACAACTAAAGCCCATGAAGCGGAAGGTTGAAATTATATGCATTTGATGTAGATCTCATCCAAATGTATCCTCCAATGATAGGTTGAACCCTTCACCTAAAAGAAAACACTTTAAAAGAGCCAATAGATCCTCCTCTGAAACTACCCTCCAAAATAACGCAATTCCTAACTAAAATTGCATTGCCACTGGATGTGATAGCTTGGCCTGATGCCAAAGATCTTAAATATGCTCAAGGATCTTCCTTGCTGATCACCCAAAGGGAAGAATACTTCCTCCTCTGAAAAACTAGCTTTGAAAGTGGGTTTCTCAACCCTCCACTACAACACCCTGCAACACAACACAAATCTGAATAGATACTGCACTGTAACTGAAGACTGAAGCTTGGCTAGAATTCTGGATGTGTGGAAATGATAGAACAATACTCTTCCAAGAAGCCTCTCAAGGAAAGAGGTGGGATCCCTTCTCGGGAACACCCTTGGCTAAACAACACTTTAATCTTAGCTAAACAACTGAAGGGAGCAACAAAGTCTAAACAAACATATCAAAATAATAATCATAAAGATAACCCCATATGACTGTTATCCTCTTCCTTATATAATTTATGAGCCTTCTTACCCTTGGCCCCACTCAATTAGGTCAAAACCTCCATGCAATCAATCTCCCTCCAAAACTGTGCTGTCCAACCATTAATGCCACTCCTCCATAACAATGTTGTTTTTTTTGGTCAAAGTTGACCCAATATTCATGCTGCATCCCCTTTTCACACCTAAGGGTCTTCAATCCAGCTTTTGGATGACCTCCATTCACACTAGGAGTGTCTTTTATTCCTACTAAGGATATTTATGGGTCTTCCTACCCTATTAATCCTCTATCTAAGAGAAAAAACAAAAATTAATATTCCAATTAGTTGTGTGAAAATTTAGGAATATTACAACATTTCCTCATAAGTTTCAATAAGTTATATTGAAAAAATATGTGATGAATGTGTATGCATACCTTGGATCAACTAATGTGTGGGAACCTCTTGCCAGAACATAAGAGCTCCTCCAACTGGAACAATAATGTTTCCAACAGCTGGTAAGAGTGATGGCTGCTCTTATATCAATGTACTAGCACTGGAATCTTCCTCCTCTTCCTCATGCATCTCCTGAATCATGCATGAGACTCTATATGTCAAGAGCTCAATACTATCTTGCAAAGTGGAAAGTGTCTCTTCTCTAGATGCAAGTACTTATGCAGATGGTGGTGAATGCGGCAACTCCTTGTCCAGAGTGACAATATTGACATCCTCCTTTGTTCCCTTAGGAGAAGTCTCTTTGTGGCACATCTTTGTCTTCCTCTCATCAAAATTCTTCCTCAACTTGTGAAATAAATATAAATATTTAGTCACCTTTGCATGCTCCATGTGACCAAACCACCAATCATTGCCTTCACCTAAAAGATGAAGTGCTACAATTTGGACAGCCTCTTTTTCAGCCATAGGATGTAGCATGAAAAATGTATCTAAATATTTCCGCCAAGCCTTAACAGTGCTTGAGGAAGACCCATAAAATGTAGGAAAATATAATATATTGTGCCTCTTTCTTCTATTGCTGCTATATGACCTTCTTTCTTCTTTGAGTTAAAAGAATCCTTAGAGAGTTAGACTCTCTTTGAATGCCCTGGACTGTTCCTTGTACTCTTCAAGATACAAACTGAGAGTCTCATGAGACTCGGGTTTTCTTCTTTCTTCATTTATACAACCTTCACCTTCTTCAAAGAAAGTGGGCATAGTAGATCTATGAGGAGATCTGTGATTCTCCAGTCTTATTTTCTACTAATAGGAAGTTCTTCGACCTTCCTCATCAAATCTTCTTCTTGGATCCTCCTTTTTTCCTTTCTCTCTTCATTTGATTGACCTCCTTGGAGAGATATTGCATGGATCTAAAGAGAGGAGTGGAAAAACTAGAATCCTCCTTCATGATAGATCTCATATATCTGCTTCTTCTTTTGATGCAAAAGATGAAGTGTCCACAAGTTGAGCCAAAGGTCATGCTCTGAAACCACTGTAATATCCCAAAAGGGAGAATGCAGTAATACTAAAACACAATATAATAACTGCAACTAAGTAAATAATAAATCTAGAGACAACATCAGAATGTATATAGAAGCTAAGCCTTTTTATTAAATGGAGAGGATTCAGTTACATAATGTACAAAAGATGAGTGGATATAGCCAAAGAGATGGCCTCAAATCACCCTGCAAACATGCTACAACTAGCACTGTGTAAGTAGTGAGCTTACAAGAAGCAATATTACATTGTCCCTTTTTCTACTGATGTACATGAAGTTGGTGCAAAAGGAAATGCAGATCTATGGATCTCAGGAGCTCTAATGATGCCAAGATTCAAGATTTGGCCAATGTGATGGGAACCCAAGATAACCCAGAAAGGATTTTCCAGATCTACAAATTTGGAAAATCACCCTCCTAGGGTTTGGTCCCTTGACTACTAGGTTATGCAGATCTTAGACAGATCTAATCCAAATACAACTGCAATATGTTATACAAACAAATCTAATCTTTGAGGGTCGATCCCTCCTTCAGATCTACAAGCTGGGAGCTTGATATCTTGCCTTGTCTTCTTCCTCCTTCAAGTTGCAGCAACTGCATATGTAGCTTCTACAGAAACTGTGTTGTACAAGAGGGAGAGGCTATATTCCTACTGAAATGTGCTGAAATAAGCTTCAGGCTAATGGAAATAGTGATGGCAAGGTGAGGGGATGGTCCCTCACAGGATTACTAGCTGAAATACTAGTAACTTCCTTCCTCTTTTGGATCTACAATAATGGACTGCACAATCCTTGATGGAACTACTGCTGATAGGAGGTCAATAATTTTTGGCCTGATGCCAGATCTAAAATGAAGCCCTGGGAATGTTGATCTTTAAGCCTAAGATGATAGGAATAATCCTACACTGGTTCTCTAGTTGAAATACAGAAGACAACCTCCACCTCCAAACTGATCTTCAGAAATTGGGTAATTCATGAAGGTAGATGTTCTACAGATAATGGGAAAGGATATGTGGCACTAATGCTTGATGAAGAATTAAGTACAACCCTATTCTAGGAGCTACTCAATGAAAGAGGTGGGATTCTTGACTAGGAACACCTAGTGCTAAACAACACTTGCAATCTTAGCTAAACAGCCAAAGAAAGCATGGAATGTCACATGACAATTCAAGATCTAAACAAACCTTTACATCTATAATAAATAGCCTGCTTTCGTTGTTTCTTTCATCTCCTTTATATAGTTTATGAGCCTTCCCATGCCTTGGCCCTCCTCTAAACCGCACTGTGCATGTGGATAAAATCCTCCATTTTTGGTTGCATTTTCTCTCCAAGTCATCCATCATGTCTACATACAATGGCCATCCTCTCGATAATGTGTGCATTAATTTCACTACTTCCTCCATCACTTCATCAAGAATGCTCTATGATATTTCATTACATGCCTTCCATGATCTCAGTTGACTACTTCAACCTCCATGATCTATCTCATTAATGAGACATGATCTCCAATCCATTCACATTAGTAGTTTCTGCACTACCCCATTATGTAGATCTAGGCTTGATTAATCCACATTTAAATATTAAAAGTGGATATTTATTCATCATGAGGATTATGGGTCCCTCCACCATTTTATTTACTTAATTCATTAATAAAATTAAGAACTCTAATATTCCAAATGTCATGTGAGAATTTGGGAATATTACACAATGCTAATGAATATTTACATGAGGGATACATGGATAAGTCCAAAGAATTAGACAAACAAGTTTATGTGGGGGTTTGAAGAGGAAGAGAATCAATCTGAATAAAAATTCCTATGTTTAACGATGCCAAAACACGTCTCTATGCTAGACCTATAAGTGTTTCTGTTAATGTTACAAATGCTCCTTAGGTTTTTCAATAAATTTTATTGTTTATATTTGATTAAGTTTTTGTTTTTGGCTCACCGTGTATGTCACATGAATATCCTAAAATGCAAAGCTAACATGAGAAAATGGAAATATTTCTATTTCAATGAGAATCTATCTAAGGAAGGGAGGAAGCAATCAGTATGCAACATACAACATGAAACAAACAAGATGCAAGATGAAATTTCCCTTACAATATGACTATTCCTATATCAATGCACATACAAAAACCTAAATGTCAATGCAAGGTTTTTCTTTTCAACAAAATTAATTTTTGAAATGAGGAAAACTAATATGCAAAAGTTTAATTAATGATTCAAATTCACTTTTCAAAATGAGGACTAGAAAAAAAAATCATCCAAGCGATCAATGACCCAATGAAATTAGTTTACAAGTGACTTAATGATAAGAACAAATAAAATCAATTTCAATTCTCACCAAAGGAAATAAAAAACAAATTCAAAAAAAAAGGAGGCTTTAGAAAGACCATAAGACACTCAAGACTTGAGGAAGGTTGATTGGAAGTAGGTTGATGAAAGAGATACTCAAAAACAGAGGAAACATTTGTGCAAAAATAAGGGCAAAGGTTGGTGCAGAAGAGGCACAAGTTCTTTGCAACGCTGGTACAAAGCGGGCCCATGTGAGGTGAAATTCTCTATCAGAGGCACTGTGGGAGCGTTGGTCTAGTAATGAAGAATTCAAACAGAAAAATTGCAAATGAGACTCAATGAAAACACTTCCTAGGTATGTTCTTGACTAATCAAAGCAACAAAGGTCTGTCAAGGAGGTAATAAAACAAAATGGACAAGAAAAACCACCAAGAAAATACATAATTCCCTAGCAGAGTCACTAATTTCTTATGTGGGATTTACGATTACATAAAAAATTATCTCCCCTATGTTTGGTGACCAGCCTAGAACAACAAAGAGACATGAAACCCAATTCTTTCCTCAAAGTAAATATAATGATGAAATGAAGCCTCCCTGTAATATGTCATATGCTTCCCTCCTTCTTTAGCTTGAATGCTCCAATTCCACCGTCGATTTCGAAAACTAGAACCTTCACAGTCAGATAACACAAGCCAAAAAACTATGAGATATATATGAAACTACGAGATATATGTAGTATCATCAAGTACTTTATTCAATAGATCAACATGGTATTGAAATACATGGAATAACAAAATCACATATAGGAAAACTTAAAACACTTTACATTAATATAAATTGAAGGAGATTACAACCAAAATTAGGTGTTGATCTTGTAGAAGAGCTCCTCCAACTTGTCTTTTCCTTTCCTTGTCATAATATTCACCTCGAATTATCCTAAATGCGTAGAATTATACCTCTCACCAGAACTGCAGAAGGGTATAATCACTCTCCAAAATCCAACCTCTTGCATATGGAATGTTGTAAATATATAGAGGATTGCGTTAAGTTGGGAGTTCTTATCCAATTACTAAAATAAGGTTTTAGATCCACATTTTATGGGAGGATGGGATCAAAGGATAAGGGATGGAAACTCAAAATTAGTGTAGGATAGGATCTGAATGTTTTATCTGAGGGAAATTGTTACAACATATCCTAGAAGCTTCTATAAATGAAGGCTTCAAGATTATGTCTCTTTTTCCCGAATTTATAGAGCCAATGTAGGTGAAGAAGGGAGAAACCTGTAGGTGATCATCGTAGGATACAACGGAGAAGCCTATAGGTGATCAATGCAGACCATAGTGGAGAAACCTGTAGGTGAACGCTGTTGACCAAGAGGCTATAGAGCGTTGGTCCTAAAACTAGCGTAGATGATGCAGTTTCATGTAGAAACTCTTGGAAATGAAGGAGGCATGCTAAGGGCTTTGTGAAATGATGATGAAAAGTGGGAATAGGATGTTCATTTATCCCATTAGGAGGCCTATTGACCGGATGTGACAAAATGGCCTATAAAATAGCCCATGTTGCCTTTAAATTTTTTTTCCTCTTCCATTCTTATGGTTGGAGCTAAAGAACACTTGGACCCGTACTTATTTCTTTAGTTAAATTTAATGCACAGTCGGCTCATTTAAAATTATTATCCAACCCATGGTTGATATTTAAAACAACCATTCCCTCAAGTAATCTCATTTATCAAGTAATGGAAAATGTGTCTCTCATTTAGCCTTTTATATAATTAAAATTTTTTACAATGAGAGAAATATTGACCTTGGGATATCACAATGAGAGGGAGCTCTCATAAGGGAGGGTGTCTTTCTATCTCATAAAATGAAAATAGAGGTTATGCATGTTCTACTTGGTTATGATGCATCATATCACTCTCTGAGATATTATTTGAATGAAATATATAGATTTCATGTATAAAGTTCTGAAGTGAATCCATGCCATCATATATTTATCTTGTTCATATAGGAAATGATTTGGTAATAGGTATTAACTTCACCTTTCCAAGTTTTTCCATGCTAAGAAATCAAGAGTCTACTTTATGAGTATATCTATTTATTCCACCTAACAATGTATAATAATGTAGATTCACAGGAAAATGATATATGCTATGTAAAATTTCCATTTTATTTACTGTGTATCATAGATTTTTTCCATTTAATATTGAATAAGTGTCTTAAATTCATATTTAAATGTTATTGATAATTATATATATTCTCGCACTTTTTTTTCTAACAAGTGGAGGTGCACTATGTGTTAGAGAGTGGAGAATTATCAAATCCCTTTTCATATGTTGATGACATGAAATTTTTTAGATATTTGTCTTCTGATGCATGTTGTTGTTCTGAATGCTCCTCTTGGTTTACATGCATCCTTCCCATGCATCATCCTCCACTTGGATTGCATGTATCACATTCATAATCCACATTCAATTTTACTCCTACAAACTTATTCTCATTGTTGTTAGATTTAAAACTAGAATGGATGTTGCATTTATCAATTGACATTTCTAATTTTGGATTGGAATTATTGTAGCTTTAAGTAAAAATCCCATGGTTTTAAGCATTTCGTACTCAAGATCGAGATCTTGGACTATATACTATACTTTTGTCTCTTATGCTAAGAAGCCTTAAGTTGCAAATACATATGTAGGGGCCAAAGTTGTAAGGAAGGTAGTTTTAGTTTCTGGTGAAGCATATCTATATATGGTTGATAGAGATGATAAAATTATACATCATTTACTTATTTTATCCTACCAACGAACCAAAAGTAGATGGAGCATAAAATTCCAAAATAGTACCATTAAAAAAAACAATTTTCTAGTACTATGACTCAACTTGATTAATGAATAAAGGAAGTAATTATAGTATTTTAATCCATTGACCCCTTTGCAAATGACTCAGTTCATTTAGTTCCAATTTTAGGATTTTTAAATCAAGATCCTAAAGCACTCATAGAAATGATGCATCCTCACCAATTGGAGAAGATTTAGTATTAGATCATCCAACACTATATGAAGATCTAGATCCCATGACAATTGATTGAGATCCATGTTTAGATCGAAGGGCCACTATAAAGGTAACGCCCTTGGTAGTAAGTGTAAGGGAAGCCTGGAAGTTAAGAATGGATCATCGATTTCACAGTGACATACTTAGGGAAAACATCTTCTTCTTCCTATATTCCTCCTATTTAGTGGCTATTGTAAATATATCATCTTTAGTAGTAAGCATAAGGAAGGTAAGAATGAAGCATCAATTTCATGTCCATTTACTTTGGAAAAACATGTTATTCTTCCTATCCTCCTCCTATTCCTTGGACATGAGTAGGAGAACCATGCTAACTTATTGGGCACTATAGTAAATTCCCTACATAGCTGAGACAAGAACATATATTCCCATGAATAATATTACAAGAGGGGCATGGACAATCTATTCGATGAGAACAATAAATAAATTTCAATTTTTGAGAGGATATCAAATCTAGGCAAGTTGCATGTTATGGTGCCAATGTCACAGTCGATTCATAGTAGTTTGAAGGATATACTATAATTGAATTATTGGAATTCAATTACCAATATTTTTTTTTATCATGTCATCTTTAAAAGTAGTAATTTTTAGTCTATATTGACAGAATTTTTATTTGAAATAAACTTCCTATTCCCTTACTTGGTTGTATTTCCATACCCTTATTTTCCTTTTTATCTAGTATAAATTAAAAAATCCTATGTATTTAATGAATATTTGACTCCTTAAAATCCAAGTATCAAGGAGCAATTACCATCATACAACCAAGGAGAAGTGAGAGTACCCCAACCAAATTCATCCTTTGATATAGTAGAGAGGGATCCACAAAGATGAATGTAGAAATACTAAGGAACAAGAAGAAAATATCCATCAATTTGATGAAAATAACAAGGTGAAAACTTATACAATATGATGTGTAACAAGCATAAAGAAAGAATTACACCAAATGTAACATAGAATTTCATTCAAACTTAAATCATGCATATAATTTATATGATCTTAGCTCTAAAGGAACTAAAAAGTTGTTAGCTCTACCTAGTGCTATAATAGCATTACTTCATTTGAGAACTATGAGTGTTAATGAATTATAACATGAATATATGAAACTAAAGATTTTATGTAGATAAAGTACCCCAAATATTAATTTGCATTACTATGAGGTCAAATAAGAGGGAGAACATGTTAATTGGTGAAAAAATGGCTTTGAATATTAGATTGGCTGATTTTTTTTCTTTAAATTTAATTAGAGCTTAGGATAAAATATTAAAACATTTATAAGTTTACGTGAAAAAATAACGAGAAGAATGGAAATCTAATTCATTGGTCCTCGTAACTTGAAAGGTAGGGACTAATAATTTTCTTACATATGTTCACTAAACTTTATTACTTGAAAGAAAATTATATTTCATGAGATTTTAAGTATTCCACATTTTCTTCTTGAACTGATGTAGTTTGAAAAGACACAATTTAACGTTTTGTGAAATATTTTACATTTAAGTTATTGAATTATGATTTATTCTACATGAATGCTATTTTTAATGACCAATATTATATAAATTTGAATATTTTATTTGACATTTGTTCGATTATATGATGCTCACACCAAAATGAAGAAGTCAAACTTGTATCATAAGTTAGATAAATTCACTTAGAACTCACTACATTAGGTGATGCTTAAATGAAATGAATTATATCACATTAATAGCCATTTTTAATTTAAAAATAAAAATAAAAGTATTTAACTTTGTCTCAAATGTGCTTAATCATGAATTTTTTCTATCATAGTTAAGGTCACTTAGCTTGATACCCCATTTAAAAGACCTTAAATTTATTATATTGTGCATTATAAAGCATTCATTTAAAACTCATTTAAATTAAACTAAACACATAGGAATATTTTATTTTCCAATATTGTGAAATATCATTTTTTAAAATTAACTACATGATATATTTAATACTAGAGCCATTAAACTATGATTGATATTCCACGAGGATCATTATGTAATAATAAATAAATCATGGTGAAATATTTAATTCCCCAAGATTAATCCCTCCCGGTGAGGGGCTCCCCTGCTTATGTTTGGGAATATAAACTGAAGAATGTCAAGAAGGCTCTACGTTATTGGGAAAAACCAAAATTTAAACCCCGAAACCAAGAAAAAAAAGGATCTCCTCAATAATATTGCATCCCATCATGCTTTTATGGAAGTTGAATAGATGAATGAGGGTATCATAGAGGAAGAAAAATGGCTAATAAAGAAAATCTAAATCCTCAGTTGGAAAGAGGAAGAGTATTGGCGCCTCAAATATAGAATCCTATGGTTTAATGCATGAGACAGGAATACGACCTTCTTCCACAATAAAGAAAAGGAAATGGACTTAAGAAAATGTGTTAAGGAAATAGTTCCAGAAGAAAGAGGCCCATTAATTTTTCAGAATATTATATATGGAGATCAAAGAAAATGATCCAAGTGAGGTGTACTCCTTTATTTCTGTTATGCCTCTAATTGTTTCATATTTATATAATTTCTAGTTGACTAGGCCAATAGTGGAAGAGGAGGAAATCAAGGCTATCTGGTCTCTTAACCCTAATAAAGCCCCTGGCCCCAATGAATTTCCAATTTTCTTCTTCATAATATTATGGGAAATAATAAAAAATTATCTAATAAGAATGTTGAATCCTTCTAGATTGAAAGGGAGGTTAGGAGGCAATACCAATTTTTCTTTTCTAGCTCTAGTTCCCAAAGAAGCAAAGCGAGTTTCATTCATCAGATTCAAGCCAATATCTCTATGCAACTGAAATAAAAAAATTATTATGAAAAATATCCAACAAGCTCAAAAAAATCCTCCTAGGATTTATCGACGAAAATTAAGGAGGTTTCAAGAGGCATAGAAAAATAATTGATAATGTTATTTCGGTTCAAGAGGCTATTTATTCCAGCAAAAGGTGTGCAGAACTGGGTATGGTAATAATGTTGGATATGGTGAATGCTTTTGACAAATTTTTCCATTCCTATTTATTCTCTATAATATACAATTTGGGATTCAATAAGGAATTTATCAAGTGGATTGAAGCAGGTATTGGAAACCTGTGGATTTCGCCATTGATCAGTGGTTTCCTTTGTAATTTTTTCCAAGCCTCCAAAGGATTGCGACAAGGGTGTCCCTTGTTTCCTATTTTGTATTTAATTTTGGTCTAATCCATAAGAAAAAATATGGAACTAGCCAAGGTTGAATGGAAACTAAAAGGTCTAAATATAGCTCCCAATACAAAAGATTTCAATCATTTGAAATTTTTTTATGACACCCTTTTTTTGGGTTGCGCATAAAGGAAGATTGTTGTGATGTTCAAGAAAACCTTGAATCTATATTTGAATATATCTAGAGGATAAGTTAAAAAGTGTAAGAGCCAAATTTTTGGATGGAATTGCTCTATCTCAACTCTATAAGGTATTTCAAAATTTCTTGAATCCCCTCTTGTAGTTTATTGGAAATTCTTCAAATACATGGGTATTTTGATATCACTAGGTATTCTTAGAAATTCCATATAGGCTGACACTTTAAACAAATAAAAAAAAGAAAAATCTAGGGATGGGGAGATAACTAGCTGAATGCTACTAAAAGGGTTACTTTGGATAAAGAAATGCTTTCCTCATTACCTATTTAACTATTCTTAGGTCTGCTTGCTCCTAAGTTAGTGCTCTCCCGAATGAGCTTTAAGATAGGGAAATTATTATGGAATGGGGGGATGAAAAAAATCACTTGGTTAAGTGGAACATGGTATGCCTCCCGAAAGGAAATGATGGATTAGTTGTCAAAGATCCATTGTTCATGAATTTATCATTGGGAGCCAAAATAATTTGGAGGATAATTTCTTATTCAAAATAATGGTGGAAGATGGCCTTTATCCACAAATACATCAAGAAGAATAGAATTTTAAGATCTGAGGATGATCAATGGAATGGTCTAGGCTCTCAAATGTGGAAGCTATGTAAAGAGGTTTTCCCCTTAATTATCAATGATATCAGTTGGATATCCGGTAATGATGCATGTATTAACCTTTGGAAGGACAACTTCTTCAAATATGGCATGTTAGCTGCTCATGAGGAATTAAAATATATAGCTATTTGGTTGCAAGAGAAAGGAATGAAAAAGTTGACTAAAAACTCCATTGGGGATGAGTTTGATTGCTGGAAAGGATGGTTTCTGCCTCCCCTTATAGCTACTCCTTGTCCATAATATTTCAAATTATTGGAATTATTAAAAGTGTTTCCATGTATTTCCTCCTCTTTCTTGAATGTTCTCTCTTGGTCCTTGAGCCCTTTTCTCTCTTATTTTGTCAATCGTGGTTATTACTTATTAGTTAAAAGGCTCGCCATCCTGCTCCTTGTAGAATATGCTATAAAATTTGGAATAATGACTATATTATAAATATTAACATATTCTTTCGGCCTTTGGTGCATCAGAAAGCCCTTATAGCCGAAAACCTCCAAAAAATAATTATTGGTCCCTCTAGATGTGCCTTGTGTCTTTGCTCCAAGGATTCCATCCCCCATCTCTTTCAACACTTTCCATTTTCCCTTGAGGCTTGAAGAATTGTGCTTTGTATAATTTTCTATTTTGATCATATTCTGGTGTCCTGGGTTGATTTTATTTATCCTTGTATCCAGAAAGCCCCCTCCATTCCAATGTGTTGTTGGTTGTCCTTCCCGAAATTCATCTGTTGGGATTTCTAGATTTCATGAAACAAATTTTTTTTTTTTTAAATGAGGACATCTCCACAAATTTTTGTGTCTAAAGATTTCTCTCTACTATTTGAGTAAATTTATGTTCATGGATACAATGACAAATATTTATAGGACTTGAATGAAGCATAACATGCATGGATTTATGTCGACAAGAAATTTCAATTATCCTCAATAGGCATCAGTAAGCCTAAAAATATTCATGTATCCTATATGAGGTTAATTCAAGAGGAATTATTGAAATGGAGAATGGAGAAGGCTCAATTTTCCCTTTTCTTTGATGGGGTATCTAGAGGTAATCTAGGCAGGAGCGGGAGGGGTCTTCATAAGCCCTGATGGAAAAATAATGTCCAAATTTGCATGGGGTTTAGGAAAAAAAACCAATAATATGGTGGAGTTATTAGTACTATGGAAATTTTTGAAGCTGGATATAGAAAAAAAAATTTGTAACCTCTCCGTTTATCGAGATTCTTTTATCATCATTAGCCAAAATACTAAGGCCAATGGGTTGAGAGGTTCCCTGTCTCCTCATTTTTCCCAAAGATCATTTCTGATTTTCAATTTGAAAAATTTGAATTTCATCATATCTTCTGACAGCTAAATATGAGAGCAGATGAGCTCGTAAAATGAGGTTCAATTTTGGGACAAGGTAAGCTTGAAATCAATATTATTGTCTGCATTTGCACTATTCCTTAGTCATGATTTTTTCAAATTATATTAATAAGAGATGGGGTTTAGCCACTCTTAAGAGGAATAATTTTGATTCATGGACAATATATCTTCAAATGTTTCGAGACATGATGAACTCCACTATGATATCAAGATTCAGTATGTCCACATATATTAGCTTCTCACTTTACAAGGTGGTTGATATCATCAACCCTGATCCCCATTGATCCTCGCTTATTTATTTCTCGTCCTGACTTATTAATTGGAAGCACAAGTGCCCATGATCTATGATCATTCTGAGACAGTGGTGTCTAATATATGTATGCCTCACTTGGTGGAAGGTGGTATGAATATCATTAGTGGCGATGAGGAACTCCTTGGATGGGAATAAGAATTTAAGGATGTTGAAAATTATTATGTCATTCCTTCATCTGGAAAATATTTGGATCATGGAGTCTGATCACAGGTTGTCTCTTCGCTTCTGTGTTAAGATAGTCTCTTACTATATATGAGCTACCCAAACTTTCCTCAATGAAAAATAGTCTCAGACTATTGTGGGTTTATTCATTGTTCCTTTATTTTCTATTGGTCAGTGCAATTGGGTGTCTAGCTCCGTTGACAAGGATAATTCCCTTGACCCCCCTGAAAATAATGAAGTTTTCTAGGTCTTAGAAAATATTTTGGATTCTTCACATGCGCTGTTAGTGTCCATATCAAAACTGGAAGACATGGTGGAGCATCAATGTATGTCTTTCCAGTTGTTTCCTAAGGATAAATTGCTCCATCAACAATCAAAAATGGACTTATTAGTAGGTAAACATTGGGAGGAAATACACGCCATTGGTGACCGTATAGAATCCATGGAGGTTTTTGGATATGGGACTAAGTTGAGCGTTGTGGGAGTGGATGAAACCAATGCAAATGTCAGAGGAAAGAAAGATCATCATCTTAGTGGTGATTGATCCAAGGGGAATAATCTATCGCTTGAATTATGAACATATTTTTCCATGATACTATGTAAATTTTTCTTCGTTCTGGGAATTTTTTGTAAATTTTACAATGAAAATTATTATAGGATAATCTATAATTTTAATCTAAGAGTCTGTGGATTCCTTGAATATCTTTTGAACTATGGAAATTTTGTAAATGTAATGCTCTATAAGGGTTATGGTCCCTAATCTAGCCTTTTTAATATAAATATCCTAACCATTCTATTTAAAAAAAGTAAAAATAATCAATCAAGTATGATATGAATTTTCCCATTTGTAGTATCACCAGAGGAACTATTCTTCAAAATTAGTACTAGTGAATAGAACTCTAAGAAGCATGAAAAATATTTGGATGTCAAAAATTTGAGCCATTGGTGCAATTTCTAGGGTTTAAAGGAATGTCATGGTATTAGAGGGAATTCCTAACCCTCTTCATTTAGTAGATGATTTAGCTTTGCATGTATTAGTTTAAGCATAACAGGAAAAGGTGAAAGGTGAGGTTAGCCCCTCTCAATATATTAGAAAAGATAAAAATACACCCATAGTGAAAACTCCTTCAATTTCCTTCTATCATAAAGCATGGGATGTCTCATAAGTAACATTCAATGGGGCAGCTCATGGGACTATGGCCATCTCCAAAATTATTGGACTAGTGGATAGCTCATTCCTCGAAGTCGTTGATTCATGGGGAGATGGAATCTTGTGATGTAGGAAGGGGATTCTTTATCTTCCCTTTTAAAACCAAATAAGAAAAAAAAATGATATTTAGGAATGATCCCTATTTCTTTGGAGCAAGAGGACTCTATCTAAATCAATGGACCCTATAATTTGATCTAGATGAAGATATTCCCTCAACCGTTCTAGTCTTGGTTAAACTCTCGAGATTACCAATCTCTTGTTGGCACGACGATTGCCTCAAATCCATAGGAAACTCATTAGGGAGATAGATTGATATATTAGAGCCAAAATATCATATATATTCTTGCGCAAGGAATTTTGTTGAATTTTACTTGGAAAAGGGCCCATTTCCAGCCAAGCTCTAGTTGGAAAATTGAAATTGGAAGCATCTCTAAAAGTTGTATTATGATAAGTTTCCATCTAAATGAAAAAATTGACATGAATACGAACACTTTTCTAGAGATTGCAAGCATATCGAACAGTTGGGTAATGAGAAGTTTCCATTTAAATGAAAAAACTTCCATGAATATGAGCACTTTTCTAGATATTGCAAGCAAGGGAGTAAAAAATAGGAGACTTAAGAGTCGAAAGAGGAATCATGGAAAACCTAGAAATGAAATTGGGGAAGTGAATAACTAACAGAAGAGAATAGTGCCAATGGCATCAAATCCTTCAACATCAGAAATTTTTTTTAATTCCCTAGAGAACATTATAGAGGATGGGGAAATCATGACATCAAAATAGGATGCACAAATAGAAGAAAAAATTCTAGCTAAGAAAAAAACAAAACCCAAATAAGTTGCATGTTGAGTTGGAGAATCTGCAAGGTAATGAACCAATTATGCAATATATTCCAAAATAAACAGATGAGAAAACCCTAGTAGAAGTGGTTAAGGTGACCCCACCATAATAAAATATCAATCATAGACATACCAAGTGCAACACGCCCTTCCCACATCTACCCAAGTAACCGAGAAATTAGGGTAAACATGTGACGAGATGCTACTATAATGAGATTAAACTTCCTAGGTGACCTTAAGGAAGTGTAATTGATGAAAACCCAACATACAGTCCTTGTACAACAACAACAACACCCCAGGAGGTAACCCAAACATTCAGGGCTCTTACCCCTGGATCACAATGACCTTTTTACCTCTTTGAGCCATAGATGCAGGAATAATATTGCATGACAACATTAAGGAGGCTATATATGCAAGCATTAAAGACATGCCAGTGTCCAGGATGTTAATTCTTTAGTTCTGTGCTAGTGTCCCCGGGAATTGAGCCACCTTTTCAGGCCCAAAACCCAGTTCTCTTCCCAAAAATTTGTGAAAATTTTAGAGATGGTAAATAACAACAAGACAATGATACGAAAGCAATCACATAAATAAGAACTCATCTGGACCCCTCCTAGCCATGTCAGGAATTTTTTCAAACGTGTCACAAAAATTGAAACTACAGGTGTAAATAGCATATATGAGCATAGGGGTCTCATACTTATCTAAAAACTGCCAAGAAGCATTCCTCCCTTACATCATTATCTTCAATACAATCTATTTTACCATAGGTGCATTGTTCATTCGTTTACTAATAAAAACATGGAGAGATCCATACATCACTACTATCAAAATACATGCTTATAACCAACATAATAATAACAGAAACATTGATAAAACAATAATAAAATCCACATATAAACTAGTCCTTTTATACATAAAATACCAAAGGAATGATATTCTCATTAATGAATGTAAAAACCAACTGGAGATTGGACTTCCACGTTCCACTCGACCATATATTTGTTGAACCAAATCTCTCTTTAGCCAATCATGCCCATGCCATATTCGAAGCATGAATGTGGGAATCACAACCAACCAAAAAGAACGGGCACGAATTATACCAGATTTCTCCACCTAGTACACCATGTGGAATTTTCCTGTCTCCTATTTTCTGAGGCTTTACCGCAATCCATAGTTTTAAGTGGGGATTAGTAGGCCTTAAACCGAGACATACTCTCTAATATTTACCATACATCCCATCTTGAGACTACTAGGCCAAATAGAGATAAATCCACCTCTTGGATTTACCGTATATCTCTTCATTCACCGGCAAGGATTCCTAGACCAACCAAGGCACACTATCTGGATTTACCTAAACCCATAGTCTGGCTCACGGGTTACTAGGACAATGGCTTTACTATGGTCCAAATCCAATTCAAGGACCACTAGGCCATGTGTTTTTCATTTGGATATCCACCCCACTTAGCTTCGAATCCATCCATCAATCCAGCTCAACTGAAGTATGAGAAACTCATCTCATAAAATTTATACGAAAATGGAAAGGCTAGGTTTAAAAAACTGTCACCCATGGAAAAAACCATTCCAAGATAGAAAATAACCACATGCAATACCATCCATGCCAAATATAGCAAGGAAATCATACATGAAAATAAATACTTGCAAAGAATCTGTAATATTCCTTTTTGGGGATTCTCAAGATTCTATTTCAGAGATGGAATACAAAGGAATTTACTGGTTATGTCACCTCTAAAAAGAGGGTGAGAACCAGAGGCTACCTGGCCAACTGTAGACTCTGTCTATAGAACTTGAATTAATCCCTTTCAGGAATCTCAACAAGGTCTTCAATGAAAATGCTATATAAGAAAATATAAGCAATAATAATGCAGTCAGGGCTAGGATCCCCTCATTTACACAGTATGTGACTTATATATATAATTTTAGCTGAAAAAAATCAGTTTAATAACATTAAACAGATCTCCCACAGTCAAGACTAGCTAGAAATCAGCCAAAGAGAAGAGTTGTTACAACTTGAAAACCCCAGCTACTATAGTTGCGTAGTTTTGACTGAAACTCAGAGAAGGACAGCCAAATATCTGATACTTCAGAGATATAACAGTAAATCAGATTTATATTTGAGATTATTGCCTCTACAACATATTACAAAGAGAACTAGGGAGAAATCCCTTCAGAAATTAGAGCCGCAACTAGGAATAAACTGCATAAGTACATAGACAGCGTTATTTTTTAGATGGTTCAGTTGTTGTAAATTAAATTTCATATCTCTGAAATATATATGGATGAAACATAAGATCTAATACATATATAGAAACTATATTACTTTAAGAACAAGATCCAACTAGAATTACATCAAAATATTTCATAATGAACTACAGATCTGAATTACAATTTGCAGTGCTGCAGAAAACCCAGAAATTTCTGAAAATAAATTTTATTGCTGAAAGAGATCAGATATATAGAGAAATGGATCATAAACCCAATCCATGGATCACCAAGGGAAGGCAAGCCTAACACCAAGAGATCTTCCTCCAAACTGATAGCAAACTGAAATAAGAAAGCCCTCTCACAAAATAACGCAGTATTGAGCAGAAACTGCGCAGAGGGTGAAGGAGACTGAATAAACTTGAATGAAATTACAAATATGATAAAAAATATGGATATAATCTCTCTTTGGAGGCTGAATAACACACTCCAACAGAAAAAACCTCTCAAAACAAGCTAGATCTCAGTAGATCTAGAGTACCACTTGCTACAAAAGATAGCAACTGCAAAACCCTCAATGGGCCAGCGCTGCTCATGAAAATAGAGCTTGGCCTCAAACTAGATAGTGGCTCACTTTAGCAAAGAACTCCTCCAATTATCTTCAAGGGAAGAGATTAAACCCCTAAATAGGAATTCCAATCACAATCCTCCACTAAATAACAGAGAATGGTATTTGTCTAAGCAGACAAATACTTCAGAAATATGATCTATCAAAAACCTCTTCATGTTGCTCTCCTCCTTCTTTTATAACATGAGGAAACTCTTGCAAACCCTAAACCACTTTGATGAGTTATCCCTCTTCACATTATAGGCTCCCTTCTAGAACTGCGCAGTCCCTTTTGGAGATGCAATGAACCTAGACAGCGCAGTTGATTTGGTCAAGCTGGACCCAATCTTTAGCTCAAACCTCTTTCACACCTGCAAGTGATTATTTACATAGCCCTGATTCGTCTTTGTTCACATGGGAATTGATTTATTCAGACTTTTCGGGAGTTTTAAATGTCCTCCTTTATTCATTTATTCATAAAATATAAATTAAATCAAAATTGAATGTCTCCTCTTAGCTAAGGCTAAGTAGGAACATTACAGTCCTCCCCTCCAAAATGTTTCTTGTCCTCAAGAAACTGATAGGGTAAGAGCTGTAGTTATTCACCTTCTCCATTGATGGCACCGTCAAGAATCAAGATTTCATCATGGATTAAGTTCTCACCAAGACAATACATCAAAAAATGCTCCTCCAATGCCAACATGATAGGTGCATAGTCTGCCCCTTCAGGAGTGTAAAACTCAACAGAAATGAACATGGGTGAAGCAATGTCACATCTAAAACATGTATAATTAAGTACAGGATAAATTTCCATCCCATGTGGTACATGTACACAACTTAATTTTTTCCCATACATTCCCATAAACAATACCAATATGTCATCTATGTATGGAAACAAAATAAAATATAGGAAAACTGAGATTTGCACTTGAGGAGGTGGGTCACAATCCCACATAAGGTACCAGCGTAGTGCACTCCTTGTTTTGAGTATATCTAAGTGTGATAGGTGGTACCCCCACCACATCTTGGCTGCATGGGTCACTTTGACATGGCCGAAAGTGAAGCCCTCATTAGGTGCCTTTGGGAAGAACCCATCATGATAAATAATCTCCCTTTTCACCTCAAGGGAGTGGCCAACTTTGGAATTTTTATTGGCCTCATCATTGCCATGAGATTTGCATGTAATATTACTCCATTTAGGATTCATCGCCTATATACATATGGTAAGAGAGTGTGCCAAATTAGAAAAATAAACTTTCTCCACAAGATCAGATTCCTTACCATACAAGTCTCCCATACACATAGAGTTAGGCATGGGCTTCTCTCCTCTTTTAAGAGAAGAAAGAGATGGTTGAAGTGTCTCCTGCATAGGATCCCTTGGCTGCCCCATCTCCACATAACTATTGCACTCTTGTAGCTGCTGATGTAGTTCCTCCCAATCATAATGCTGATGTATTTCTTCCTCCATACCCTCCCAATCAAAACTCTTGAAGATTAGGAAGTAGATTTTTTCTAACTGCATGTAGCTGGAAAGGAAATCCTTGTGTGCTCTTTGTAGTATCTCTTGCTTAAGCTTGGAGGCTTGAGACAAGAATACTTTAACAAGATTATAGATGACCCCTTCATGGACCAAATAGCCTCCTCCTTGCTTCATGCCATCTAATATCATCTCGGTGTGCAGATCTTTGGAGTACTCCACAAGGAGTTGAGACATCCAATATGGATCTACACTTCTCAACAAAGACAACGTTGTTGATGCATCTATAGTGGTGCTTTCGTTGTTGCTGCTTATTTCTTTGGCACTATGCATGCCAAAATTTTTTGTGGGAAGGTTGATCCTCCCCTTTGCTTCCTCCCATAGAGATGTGACTCTTTCTTCCATTGTTACAGCACTTCGTGAGGCTTGCCCCACAGAATCTAGTGGCACCCCAAGTGGCTTGCCATGATTTAAGAATGTTCCTTGCAGAATTCTCATAAACATGAGAGAAGGATCTGTGAAGTCCCTACCCCCACTGCGCAATTCCATCTTTGTTGTGTGGGTAGAAACATCAAGTGAATGGTAGGTGTGCATGCCTTGAATGACTTGTTGTTTCCCCTCTTCAAATCCACCCATTCCATCTGCAAGGCCTTCCAATCAGTGGTGAGTTTTCCCAAGGTAATCAGCCACTGGACACCCAAGATGATGTTGGTGTCTGGTATGTACACTACAAAGAAGTGGTCCTCCAAAGTGTGTGTTCCCATAGTCACAGAAAGTGATGGAACATATTACATGCACTGCATAGTTCTATCTCCCAGAACCAAAATAGAGAACCCATAAAAATTATCAGTAGGGATCCCTCTCCTCTACACAAAATGAGCATCAACAAAGTTGTGGGTTGCTCCACTGTCAATCAGAATAGATACTCTTTGGTTCATAACTGAACCTTTCCCTCTAAGAGTCAAATACTTTGGCACTCCTCTCAAAGGAGCAAGAGTCCCACGGGTTGGAGAAAATTCTCCTTATTCTTCTCTGGATGATGATGGATCCTTCTCCTCATCATCACCAGTGCCGTGACCCCTCCTAGGTCCATCATTTCCCTCCTCCTCCTCACAATCAAAGAAGACTTCAATATAGTGTGCTCTTCCAGCAGCTCATCTATGTCCCAGTACCCATCGCTCTGGACAAGTGAAACATAATTTCAATTTCCTCAACTCCCTCCAGAGATCATTGTCAAGCAGCTTCTTTAGTGAGCTCTCCTTGGGTGGAGCAACTTTCCCCTCCTTTCCCTTGGAAGAGTGAGTGGATTTGCTACAGAAGGTTGCCTTTGCCCTTGGTAAGGCATCTTGGAGATCTCTAGTTCTTTCAATGGCATCATGCAGAGTGATGGGCTTGGTAGACTTAACCAACCCATGCAAAGGTTCTTCTAGGCCATTAGTGAACATATAAACTCTCCTTGCTACTGAAATATCAGGAACCATTATAGGCAACCTCAAGAATTAAGAGATATAAGCCTCAGCATCTCCTGTCTATTTAATATTTTCCAAGATTATGAAAGGGTCCTCCAGATCCTTCCAATAAAATCTCTCCACTAGTCTCCTAGTGAACTCAGCATAAGTGGACACATTGTTGTGCCCCAATGTGGAAAGTCCATGAAACCACCAGTTGTGGGCTTCTCCCTTAAAATTCAGCGTAGCAATCTTGATGGCTTCTGATTCAGGCACTTTATTCAGCTGGAAATAGATGTCCAACTTCTCCACACATACTTTAGAAAAACAAGAGGGTGATCCATTGAACTTAGGTAAGAATAACCTTCCAGTGGTGTGGTGCCTCCCATGAAGGAAACCGCCATCTCTATACTGCTGCCATGGCCTCCTCCGGTCCTTGAGATGGAAGAAGGCTTGAAAGCTCAGGCTATCCTTGAACCTTTGAATTTTTGAATCATATTATAAAAATTACCCTTCCAAAGAGGTTGGCTCTTGCATCCCTTTATTCTCTACAGCCATGAAGGTAGGCATTGTAGAGCGTTGTGAGATCTGTGGGACTTGTAGAAAGCTCACAGGTTGACCAGTCCCAAACCGAGACATCTCTAAACTTTCTCCTTGATGGAATCTCCCAAGGGACTCCCTCATTCAATCTATCCTCATCTCCTTTATCTCCTTGGACAGATCTTGCATAGCTTCCAAGAGAGTTTTTGCAAACTCTTCTGCCTCCTTGTCTTTATCATTCATCAATTCAGGGGCTTTCCCGTTTTCTTGACCCTTGTCAAGGTCAATAGTAGTATAGTAATACTTTCTATGAATTCTATTCCATTATCTTCTCTCCCTCTCAGAAAGAGGATCTTTATCTTCAGAATGCAACATGACTGAGGCTCCAATGCTAGCACAAGTTGTGCCAAGAGTGGAGCTTTGATACCAGTGTAGTATTCTTTTTTGGGGATTCTCAATATTTTATTTCAAAGATGGACTACAAAGGAATTTATTGGTTATGTAACCTCTAAAAATAGGTGAGAACCAGAGGCTCCCTGGCAAACTGTAGACTCTACCTATAGAACTTGAATTAATCCCTTTTAGGAATCTCAACAAGGTCTTCAATGAAAACACTGTATAAGAAAATATGAGCGATAATAATGCAGATTAGGGTTTGTATCCGCTCATTTATTCTGTATTTGAATTATATATATAATTTCAGATGAAAAAAATCAGTTTAAGCACATTAAACAAATCTCCCACAGTCAAGACTAGCTAGAAATCAACTAAAGAGAACAGTTGTTACAACATGAAAACCCCAGCTACTAGAATTGCGCAGTTTTGACTGAAACTCAGAGGAGGACAGAAAAAGATATGATACTTCAGAGATATAATAGTAAATCAGATTTATGTTTGAGCTTATTTCATCCACAACAGATTACAAAGAGAACTAGGGAAAAATCCCTTCAAAAATTAGAGCTGCAACTAGGAATAAACTGCAAAAATACATAGACAACGTTATTTTTCAGATGGTTCAGATGTTGTAAATTAAATTTCAGATATCTGACATATGTATGGATGAAACATCATATATAATACAGATCTGGAAACTATATGACTTGAAGAACAAGATCCAATTGGAATTACATCAAAATATTGCATAATAAACTGTAGATCTGAATTACAATTTGCAGTGCTGCAGAAAACCCAAAAATTTCTGAAGATAACTTTTATTGATGAAAGAGATCCGATATATAGAGACATGGATCAGAAACCCAATACATAGATCTCAAAGGGAAGGCAAGCCTAACAACAAGAGACCTTCCTCCAAACTGATAGCAAACTGAAATAAGAAAGCTCTCTCACAAAATAACGTAGTATTGAGAAAAAACTGCACAGAGGGTGAATGAGACTGAATAAACTTGAATGAAATTACAGATTTGATACAAAATATGAATATTCTCTCTCTTTTTAGGCTGAAGAACACACTCCAATAGATAAAACCTCTCAAAACAAGCTAGATCTCAGTAGATCTAGAGCACCACTTGCTACAAAAGATAGCAGCTGCAAAACCCTCAATGGGCCAGCGCTACTCATGAAAATATAGCTTGGCCTCAAACCAGATATTGGCTCACTTCAGAAAATAACTCCTCCAATTATCCTCAAGGGAAGAGATGAAACCCCTAAACAGGAATTCCAATCACAATCCTCCACTAAACAACAGAGAATAGTATTTGTCTAAGCGGACAAATACTTCAGAAATATGATCTATCAACAACCTCTTCAGGTTTCTCTCCTTCTTATTTTATAACATGAGGAAAATATTTCAAACCCTAAAACACTTTGATGAGTTAGCCCTCTTCACATTAGAGGCTCCCTTCTAGAACTACGTAGTCCCTTTTGGAGATGCAATGAACCTAGACAATGCAGTTGATTTGGTCAAGGTGGACCCAATCTTTGGCCCAAACCTCTTTCACACCTACAAGTGATTATTTACATAGCCTTGATTTGTCTTTGTTCACATGGGAATTTATTTATTCAGAATTTTTAGGATTTTTACATGTCCTCCTTTATTCATTTATTCATAAAACATAAATTAAATCAAAATTGAATGTCTCCTCTTAGCTAAGGCTAAGTAGGAACATTACAGAATCCTATTGTAGTTTCTTGATCTTACTCTTCCTTGCTTTATTTTCCTTTCTTGCTCCAATACCAAAGTAATCGAAGAAAAATCTAAGTGTCCAAGAGTGAGAGGGAGATAATAATGAGAGAGCTCCAAAATAAACTGACAAAAGGTTGAACGATTATAATCTTGCCAATTGATCCTCAAAAGCCTGTTTATCAATGAGGCCTTTATTTTCTTCATTTTCAATTATTTTCCTTCATCTTCCTCCTCACATGAAACCTTTGACCTTTCACATTCCTTTTCTCCCATTTTCCATTATTTTCATAAATAAATGTGCTAAAATTACTTTTTTCCTCTTTAATGCTTTACTCATTTCATTTTCCAATTTCATTAGCCATATTAATCGAAATGAACAAACACTAAGATGTTTTTCCTAACATTTAACTTGGAATAAGTGTCCCATCAACTGTGGTTATTATTTTATTAACTTTATTATATGTAATTTTCACCAGGGTTATTATAGAACCCTCCCCCTTAGGGGAACACTGTCCTTGGTGTTCAATGACACCTACAAACTAACAAACTTATGAAAATAAAATATACTTTCTATGGATATTTATAACAAAACTCGTTGTAGTATTTACAATGAATAACCTGCTCAAAATAAAAAATCATCATGACAATCATACTATGTATTGGAAATTTTTAACACACATCACTACAGTATTTACAATAGTATACACATATACACATTTTCTCAACCAACAAATAAAAGGACACGATACTGATATCAACAACAATGGAATCCGGAGGCTCACACCACCACCCTCAAATTAGTATCAGGATTCACCTCCTTCCCAGGAAGTCCAGAATCCATTATCAGAGTCAAATTTGCATCAAATGTCCAACGCTACAATCCTACGCCACTTGACCTCTTAGTGAATAGTTATCGACTCATTATTCTGGGGCACATTCCCAATTTGCATCTGATTCCATCTGCCAATGCTAATGACCACAAAATCCATCCCTGAACTTCCATTCTCTGCAACACATCCCCTCAGGCAATCTGGTCACCCCCTTTTGTGTAGTCACATGCCTTCCAAGTTTCGTTGACACCCCCATCCCGAGAATTCCATCCCTTGGAAATGCTTCCTCACATCGAAAGATACAAAAACTAAGGCGTATCCTTGCCTCAAAACCATCATATCGGTAATAGCATGCTCATGGAAATCAATGGGAATTTTTTGTTGAGATTCAACAAGAAAATTTCAGCACCCACGCCTAGTGCATTAAGCACCTACACTAGGGTGGGGACCACAATGCTATTTTTGGTGCATGTCTATTTTAGTTATCCCTTAATTAAGATGGACAATAAGATGTAATATATTATCAATAATAACTTGTAATATTTAACTGAGAGTGATAAACTCAGTTAGCTAGTGGATTTCCAGTTAGAGCTAGTTGGTGAGGCATGCATAGTAATTTTAGTTGTAACAGAGTTTGAAGTGGAGTGGTGCATTAGTTAATGTAGGTTGTAATCAGTTTAACTCAGTTAAGTGTGTTAAACTCAGTTCTGCTATTTGTAACTGCTTGATACACTAGTGAGAGATCAAGTGAATTAAATTTTAATTAATTCACAATCAGTGATCTCACATGCAACTGAGGATTTACTATTATTAGTTGCATGCATGTTAGATCCAGTGGAGACCCAATTAAGATCTAGGTGAAAGGGAATTTGACTATCAGTTGTAGGATTATTGGGTTGCACACATGCAGGCAAACACCCATTGGAGTGACCATAATACTTTCGCAGTAAAGGAAGGCCATACTTCCTATCTTTTAGGGATTGCATTCATTAGAGATTGCACAAGAAAGGTAGGTTGTCTGGAAGAAGTAAATTGGTTAATTATTGGTCAGTTTTATGTATCATAGTGTGAGACAATTAGCTGAGTACTGGAGGGCTCTTATGAGAATATTTTTGAATGTAATTGTTTCATGATCCATGTTGAATATAAAATAGAATATAGTGGGGTTTTGAGCAACAAGATTTCCCTAAGAAATTATTTGTGTTGTGTTTTATTTGATTCTTCTTTACTTCATGTGATTAGTGATTGTGTTTTTAATTTCTCAGAATATTTGTAGAAGCGATTCAGTATTTAACTTTAATACATTGTTAGGTCAGGTGAATCCACGATATACATGCATGTTGTATAATTTCTACATTGTATTAGAACACAGGATATCACAATTGTGAAGGATGAGCTGAGTTTGTGATTGGATAGAATTCAAATTTGCAGAAACACTTTCTTGGCTCTAGAAATGATTTAGGATCGAAATGGATTTCAATGGATTGATTTTGGAGTATGCACTCAAGGGTGGCTCAAACTATATTGCTTGGAATGACAGGATGGAGGCAGTACTTGAAGAAAATGGCTTGAAGGAATTCATTTACAATGATGTTCCTAAGCCCATTGTGACAGATGCTGCAAATCTTGATGCATGAAAAAAGAAAGTGGCAAAGGTTAGGAGGATCCTGTTGGAGGCAATACGAGACCATATTTCCTCAAGAATCCACGGGAAAGACACAACGTATGCAATGTGGAAGTATTTTACAGATCTATTCCAGAGTTGCAATGACCATAGGAGATTGGCGCTCAAAGATAAACTCAGGAAGATCAAGATGGAGAAGGGAGACTCCATAAAAAAATATCTAACAATGTTTTTCCAATGTCGGGATGAACTGGGGAGCGTTGGTATAATAGTTGTTGTTGATGATTTGGTGAGTTTGGATTTCCTAGGACTTCCCATGATTTGGCACAGTTATCAAGACTCTATCAATGGAAGGGAAAAATTTCCAGATTGGGAACAACTGTGGTCGGATTTGGTGCAAGAAGTGTTCAGATAGAACACTAGAGATGGATCTTCATCTAAGAATGAAGATGAAGAGGATTTTTCTTTGGCTTCCAAGGTGAAGAAGGGGAAAGGGAAGAAATTTAATTGCAAATCTGAGTCTAATAATGGCAAGAAGCAGGACATGTCCAAGGCGAAGTGTTTTCACTGTCACACATGGGCATTTTTCTACGAACGTTCCACAAAAGAAGAATAAAAATAAGGTTGGAGGATCTAAAGCTAGTGAGGATATTTCCTCGCAATTTGAGCCTGAATTTTCATTGATCTCATGCATGGTGTCAAGTGCATTTGGATTTGTGTGGTATTTGGATAGTGATGCTTGCTTTCACATGATGGGAGACAATGAACTTTTTAGTGACTTGGAGGAGAAGGATCTCCAGATGCATATTGAAATGGGCGATGACGAGCAGTACATTGCTATCAATATTGGTACCATTACCTTCTAGAGATATTCAGGTAAACCCTTTCAATTAAAATATGTAATTCATGTACCAAGTTTGAAGAAAAATTTAGTCTCAGTCACAATGTTGGAGGACAGAGGCTATGATGTTGTTTTTAGTGAAGCAAAATATTTCTTGCGATGTAAAAAAACAGGACAAGACAAGAGGATAGGGCTTTGAGTTAATAATATCTACAAGCTGGAGGTAGATAGCTACATAGAAATTATGGACAAGTTAGATCAAGTGGTGAGCCAGGATGAGGATGAATTATGGCACAGGATATTGGGCCATATTCACCATGGAGCCTTGAAAGTCATGCAACAGATTTCTATTGGTCTTCCCACAGGTACACTTGCGCAGTTAGAAACATGCAAGGGATGTGCTATGGGAAAATATGTAAAGGACACCTTTCATGAGAAGGAGAACGGAGCTCCGGGGATCCTTGAGAGAGTTCACACAGACATGTGTGGACCATTTTCTTTTACTTTGACCAAAAAAAAAATTACTATGTAATATTTGTTGATGAATTTTCTCGTAAGTGGTGGATCTTCTTCATGTAGAAGAAAGATCGGACATTCTCTAAGTTTCTTGAGTTTAAGGCACTGGTGGAGAAAGAGTTGGGGAAGCAAGTGAAGGCTCTGAGGAGCGATAATGGTGGAGAATACATCTCTAACAAATTCAAGAACTTCTGCAACAAAGAAGGAATTTGAAGAGAACTGATAGCGCCTTGTAACCCATAGTAGAATGGGGTCTCGGAAAGAAAGAATAGAGTGATTGTGGGTGCAGCAAGAGTGATGTTTCATGATCAAGGCCTATCGATGCTTATGTGGGTGAAAGCATGCAACACTACGGTATTTGTGAAGAACCGTTGTCCTCATAGGATACTTGGAATGAGTACACCTGAAGAGGCTTTCACTAGTAAGAAACCTGTTGTTTCACACTTTAAGATTTTTGGATCTTATGTTTATGTTCATTTGACCAAGGACGCCAGGAAGAAGCTGGAACCGACAACTGAGATTGGGATTTTTGTGGGGTACACTGAAACACCCCATAACTATCGTGTTTACTTTCCAAACAATAGAATGATTGTTGTGTGATGGGATATAAAATTTAATGAGGAGAAAACCATGCAGTTGTCCCTTGAGAGGGAGCTAGACTTGCATGCAGAGGAAGAATTGTTGGTTCCCAAGAATAAGCCTCAAGATGTGGATCAACCACATGAGGAGGTTCCTGGAGTGGACAAAAACACTCATGTAGAGCCATCCATTAGAAATGGCAGAAGGCACACCACGGAAGCTGATATATTGAGACTTGATGCTATGGAGAATGTAGGAGTCCCTACTTCATAGCATAAACAAAGACAGTCTCTTGACTGATTTTCTGGATGCATGGATCTTATGATCAAATGTATTGCGACTGAACTATATTCCTTTCAGGAAGCAGTGTAATAACCAACTTGGGTTGATACAATGGTGTAGGAGTATGACTCCATTGTAAATAACAGTGCATGGGAGATTGTCCCAAGACCAGTCGACAAATCAATGGTTGGATAAAGAGGGATCTACAAGGTAAATCAAGCTACTAATGGGAGTGTGGAGAAATAAAAGGCCAAATTTTTGGCCTGGGGATTCTCACAGATCGAGGGGATAGATTATGATAATAATTTTGCACCTGTTTCAAGGTACTCTTCCATAAGATCCATCCTTTCACACTCAATGTAGATGGGTTGGCACATTTATCAGATGGATGTGAAAACTATGTTTCTCAATGGGATCATTGAAGAAGAGGTGTACATAGAGCAACCTAAAGGTTTTGATATATTCAACAGTGAGTTGCATGTGTGATGAATCAAAAGAGCACTTTATGGGCTGAAGCAAGCACCCTGTGCTTGGTACACTCAGATAGACAGTTATTCCGCTGGACTAGGATTCACCAAAAGTGAAGTAGATGCAAACCTGTACCAGATTATGGTTGAGGGTAAGCTATTGATTATTTTTCTTTATGTTGATGATCTAATTTTTACTAGTGATGAGAAGCTCATACACATGCAAGGATGATCTTGCAAGGGAGTTCGAAATGAAGGAAAGAGGATGCTAGTTCTGGAGAGGTAGTGGATGCTACTGTGTACAGGCAGTTATTTGGTTCACTGATGTATCCAATGAATACCAGACCAGACATTTGCTACAAAATTAACCAGCTGAGTCAAGCTATGGTTAAGCCTACCAAGCTCTTTTGGAAGGTGGGGAATCATGTCTTGAGATACCTAAGTGGCACATCAGAGTATGGTCTATGGTACAAAAGAACAGAGGGAGTGAAGCTTCAAGGCTTCACAGATGCAAATTGGGCAGCCAATCCATCAGATAGAAAGAGCACATCTAGAGGGATCTTTAGCATAATATCAACAATAGTTTTCTGGTATAGAAGGGAGCATTTATCTGTGGCACTCATCTCAACAGAAGCAGAATACATGGTAGCAAGTCAAGCTACATGTGAGGCTATCTGGATGAGAAAGATCTTAGTTGGTTTATTTGGTTCTTAGATGGATCCAACAACAATTCATTATGATAATTAGAGTTGCATTAAACTCTCGATTAATCCTATGTTTCATGATAGGTCCAAGAATATAGATATATGGTACCATCATCTCAGAGAATGTGTGAAGAGAAGAATAATGTAGCTTCAGTACATTCCCACGGAAGATCGTGATGTAGATAATCTGACGAAGGCACTCACTAGGAGAAAATTCAAATACCATAGAGATAGGATTGGGGTGAAGAAAAATCCATTTTTTGTTGAGAGGGAGTGCTGAGATTCAACAAGAAAATTTTAGCACCCACGCCTAGTGCATTAAGCACCTACACTAGGGTGGGGCCCACAATGCTATTTTTGGTGCATGCCTGTTTTAGCTATCCCTTAATTAAGATGGACAATAAATTGTAATATATTCTGAATAATAACTTGTAATAGTTAACTAAGAGTGATAATCTCAGTTATCTAGTGGATTTTGAGTTAGAGGTAGTTGGTGAGGCATGCAGAGTAATTCTAGTTGTAACAGAGTTTGAAGTGTAGTGGTGCATTAGTTAATGTAAGTTGTAATCAGTTTAACTCAGTTAAGTGACTTAAACTTAGTTGTGCTTGTTGTAACTGCTTGATACACTAGCGAGAGATCAAGTGAATTAAATATTAATTAATTCACAATTAGCGATCTCACATGCAACTGATGATTTACTATTATTAGCTGCATTCATGTTAGATCCAGTGGAGACCCAATTAAGATCTAGGTGAAAGGGAAGTTGGCTATCAAATTTAGGATTATTGGGTTGCACACATGCAGCCAAACACCCATTGGAGTGCCCATGACACTTGCTCATTCAAGGAATTCCATAATTTCTATCTTTTAGGGATTGCATTCATCAGGGATTGTGCAAACAAGGCAAGCTGTCAAGAGGTAGTAAATTGGCTAAGTATTGGTCAGTTTTATGTATGACAGTATGATACAATTAATTGAGTATTGGAGGGATCTTGTGAGAAGAGTTTTGTATGTAATTTTTTCATGATCCATGCTAAATATACAATAGAATATAGTGGGGTTATGAGAAGTAAGCTTTCCCTGGGAAATTATCTTTGTTATGCTTGATTTGATTCTTCTTTACTTCATGTGATTAGCGATTGTGTTTTTAATTCTGCAAAATATTTGTAGAAGCAATTGAGTATTTAACTTTAGTACAATTTTAGACTGGGTGAATCCAATATATACATGCATGTTGTATAATTTCTACATTGTTGGGTACTAGTTGTTACACAGCATTTCGTCGTTGTCCCTGCAATCCCCATCTCACACATCGAAGGGTCATTTATGTGAATAATAAGAAGTGTCATGCCTTGTGAAGGCCATCATTGCATCCCTTTACATGAGAGAAATATTCATTCTGTTGAAAATTCCCTAAGCAGATCTTCAGAAACCCCTACTTTTGCCTTGGCGCGAGTAACCAATTCTGCCCTCACGCCAATGAGGAAGATTAACATTGGGCCTCATGCTAGTTGGCGCTCTGTCCTAGTTAACCACCCACGTTGAGTTGTTTATGGAATTTTAAAAAAAATAAAGGTTGAGATTCCACTCCAACAACTTCGAGGATGAGTCATTACAAGTGGTTGGACTGAATAACCACTGAATCCCTACTTTATTTTATGGTTTCCACCTCTTATGGGAACCTCCTAAAGGATAGGCCTCCCTCCCACCTTTGTAGGGATCCTAACCTCCTCCTTTTCCTATATAAAAAGAAGTGATCTCTCCTTGCATAAGCTAGCTGAACATGGAGAATTGAGTATAATATAGCTAAACTATTGAAGAGATAGAATAAGAGGGAACTTTTTTGAGAGAGCTTGAGTCCATGCCTTCATCTCGTCTGAATCCCCTGACAAGCATCTAATATGCGCTTCGAATGAACCCCGTTGGAGGATACTCCAACGTCAAAGCATTGGTTGTAACTCATCCTTCTATCAATACATATACATGACTATTGTTTGGTTCTCATTTTGTGTTATATGTTTAATGAAATATGCTTAGCCCTCTTTGACTCGCTAATAGTTATGAATGAAGTTATTATGTCATATGTTGTTCTATGTACAAGTATCCGAGCATGACTACAAAAAGATTGTGAGTTGCCAAGGTAGGAGTAAGAGGCCACCACCACTACAACCACAATGATAGCGTTGGATTCTAGGTAGGTCGATCTGCCATGTCATGTTTTCATTCAGTAATTAGGAATCAACTCTCTAGCATGTCTTTTTGTTTCTAGACCCACTCTAGGGCTAGAGGGATCGTCTCTATCTGCAGATAGGATTTACCTGCTTAACACTAGTGTCCCACAATGGGCGTTCTCCTTAATTGCTTAACCCGCATACTGTTGCATGTTCCAATTCCTTTTTTTGTTGCTACTAATGCTTGCAATCAGTTTCAACCACCCAATCGAGCATTTTTGTGCTTCATGTACCTAGCACATAACCACCATTAGATTCAATATAAATTGAAATTAATTCACATCATACCTCATTGGTAGCCTCTCAACAAGGTACACTTGCAATTCTGTTCACTTTTTGTCACAACAAGTCAAACCAGATGTTTGATCAAATAATCATGTATAAACATATCACAAATGGCTAGCTCAAAATGCAACCATCATAATTTGAAATCATGAATCACATGAAACCACAATAAACCATAATCATAAGTCACATGTAACCATCAAAATTCAGAATCATTGATCACGTGTATAATAAAATTGAAAATAAATATTGATACTTATCCTTCATCAGTCCTTACTTCTGCCTTTGTTCTTTTGTACCCATACCAGATTGGTTTCCACACCTGACAAGCACCCAATTCCTTTGCTTCTCTTCAATCACGTACACCCCCATACGACATACAACACCATACAATACACATACCCACACCACCATATGACACATACACCTACACCTGATGTACAATACAATAGAATACATATGCCTACACTGGCATACAACACATACAACTACATATGGTGTACAATAAAACACAATACATATGCCTACACTGCCATTCAACACATACACCTACATCTGGTGTACAATACAACCCAAAACATATACATATACAGAGTAAAAAAAAACGAATACACATGTCTCAATACCATGGCTACACCATGCACATATATAGTACCACATGCTCCCAACACAACATGTACGGTATGCAAAAAATACCACATGCATACCAGTACCATACCCACAACATGTATATAGTACCACCTATACACAACATTACCTGCATAGCGTGTACACAACATCACATGTACACGACACCACTTACACAACACCAAATGTTCACTGCACCACCTATACAATATGTACACAATACCACATGTACACAACACCACATGCACGACATGTACACGAAACCACATGTACACAATGTCACATGCATGACATGTACATGACACCACTTGCACACAACACCACATGTACACACACAACCACATGTACACAACGTCACATGCACGACATGTACATGACACCACTTGCAAACATCACCACATGTGCAACATGTACACAACACTACATGCACATACTACCACATGTACAATCATGCAAACAACACCATATGTAAAGCACACAAACAAAACCATGCGTACCTAGAACTCTATATACAACATGTACATAGAACCACACATACACAACACTACATATCCAACTATCGCACATCACCATATGCACAAAATATCACATATCCAAGATTTTCAAAATATGATATGTACAAAATGCCGAATATCCAACACATACATAGCAAAATATACCTATCACTGAATATTTAATATACATACAACACCATATATAAAATAAGCATACAACATCATATGTGCACAATACTACATATGCAACACTTACAAATCACCATAGGTACAGTCACTGAATATGAAAAATGTGCAACATATACACAACAATAGTATTGCACATCCATAGACCACTCACTGACCCCACAAGCAACCTTGATTCAAGTTTCCTTCCATTATACATGCTTATCCTAGCATGCTGCAGACCACACTACTTTCACTTTGCTGATGTACCCCTCAGCATTACCGGTCCATAACATAAACATAGGCATAGCACAAGCATATAATATCAATCCATGTCCACATGATACTAACCTTGTAGATCTATCAGAGTTACTCTCCCTGCTTGATTCCTCATAAGCCAAGAATATCTTCATGTCATTCACTTACATAAGAAATCATTCCTCCACGAGAATGATTCCTAATGACCCTATCAGAAAGTGATAAAGATACATACTTACATACATATATATACATATAAACATTGGCATGAAACAATCACCACCCATCCATACAAGACACACATACATACAAGACACACATACATACATACATGTGTACATATATAAACGTCAACATAATCATGATCACAACACAATTGCTAGATATCATAAGGTCTAGGTTAAGATAACTTCCTGTATTCGTGCACAACATGCACAACATTGAGAACAACGGTTCCCAACATAGCCAAGTAATTTGTCACCTCAGATCCATTTAATTTACCTTTTCTGTTTCCTTTCTCATGTCTATACTTCCACTTTCTAGTTACCACAATGGACCCAACCAGTCCAACCGACTATCATATTCTTACCTTTCACTACGCTTACTCATGCAGTGAGCTTCATCCATGTCTTATATTACCTATTGGGTACAAAAAATCTCTCCCCGAGCTCCATTAACTTTCCTCTTTCCAAAAAAATTCCCAATACTCTCAAAACATAAAATTAAATAACAAGAACAAACAAGAAGAAGACCATGAGAAACCAAAAGCAATACGACACCGCAACAAAGTAGCAAGGCCTTGAGTCAGACATAAACAAAGCTGCAAATAAAGAAAAAACAAATCATAAAAGACTAAAAGAAAAAGGCTAGCAACAAACAACATGACTCAATCCGCCATGGCTTCCCAACACTTCCAAAGGAAAGCTCAACCCGAGCCTTCTCCAATATCTCATGGCAGTCTCTCTGCCATGCAATCCCCTACATCATCTCACCATAAACACATAATTTTGAGTTTATAATATAAACATACAATACACAAGTTACCTTGCCTTGTTATGCCAGACACACTACCTTGTATCTAAACACATACATATATCATCTCTCAAGGGAATCCAACCCCTTGACGAATCAATTTATAAATATAAACCAACTAATTTACCTATAAAATACATGTTCATGACTATACCACATATCTACATAATGTCAGACAATATCGATGTTAAGAAGACTTCTTGTGTTCAAAGCACTCATTCATTTGGAATTAGGGTTTCCAAACATAGCGAAAGGAATTCCTACCCTTTTCCTTCCTTCTACCTTTCCCTTGCTGCAATTGAGTCTTACTATGCATTGTAACAACATTCAACTATTAGTTATATAAACACATCAACTATTAACTTATCACATTAATACCATGAATGTTTCCCTACAACTAATCACACATGTCAATCACATGTTCCAAATACCAGGACATCATATCTATTAACTAAAATCAAACTTTACGAAGACTAACAACCTTTTCATAATAAATTAATAGTCAAAATCATAATACTACAAATATCACCTACTTATACTCAAGTACACATCAGCTATCCCAACACATATTGTGTTAGTAAAACCATATTAAGACCAAATCATTTCTTCATGAAATCTTATAGACAAATACTCATATTATGAGATTAATCAGACATTCAACAATAAATAGATGATATAATAGAAAAAAACACTCAAACACCAAATATATGACACAATCAAACATTCATGTACAAAGTAGACGGCATAAGCAAGCTCATACCTTAATGTATCTCAGGGGAGGTTACCTTGTATGTACAATCAATATAAATTAGCATGATATACTTCACAACATATCAGCCCAATCATAAATAAGGTCATTATATCCATAACTGTAACTAGTTAACACGTTCAAATCATAGGCTCATAAACAATTATCTTTCATTCATAATAATCACATATTCATAGTCAATCTCAGTTAGTATGCCATAATATCACAACATATTAACTCATACCTAAATGTAATGACCATAACCATCTGCATAGACCAATCCAATTAACATGATACATATAACATCAAAATATTAATGTTCTAACCCTAATCATCAAGTTAACTAACATACATACAACAATAAGTAAACATATAACATGATCATCAACAACATATAACATAACCATTGATCTACCTACAAGTTAACATATAACATGCTCATAAACAACATATAAAATAATCATCGAGCTAACTAAAAGTGAACATATAACATATTCATCAACAACATATAAACATCAACATGCATAACAAATGCATATACAATCATAGACTCATGCCGACACATCCCACAACAACACCATCAACCTTCACATGGTGACATCACTACAAACACGATCAACACCATGTAAATGCAAAAATCACATAAACTAAAAGCATATGGGACACATATGCAACCAACTTGAATTCATGACCAACACACCTCCCATCCAGTCCAAGGGTTGAACCATGCTCTGATACCACTCTATAACAACCCCTTCCCACATATACTCAATTAACTGTGCAACCAAGGTACACATGCGATGGGAGGATACTATAATGAGATTCAACTTCTTAGGAAACCTTAAGGAAGTGGAACCGATGAAAACACAACATACAAACTTTTTACAACAAAAACAATACCCTAGGAGGTAACCCAACCATTTAGACGTCTTAACCCTAGATGACACTAACCTTTTGACCTCTCCGAGACATAAACATAGGCAAAAGATTGCATGCTAGCATCTAAGAGGCTATAGATGTGGGCATAACAAAACATGCCAATGTCCAGGGCCCAAATTCCTCAATTTTGTGTTAGGTCCTCGAGAATTGAGCCAGCTTTTCAAGCCCAAAACCCAGTGCTCTATCTAGAACTTAATGAAAATTTCAAAGATGATAAATAACAACATGAAAATGATACGAAAGAATTCACATCAATAAGAACTCATCTGGACCCCTCCTAGATATGACAGTAATTTGTCAAACATGGCACAATCATTGAAACTACAGGTATAAACAATAAATCTAAGCATAGGGGTCTCATACTTATCTAGGAATTTCTTAGAAGCATTTATCCCTTACAACATTAGCTGCAATACAATCTATTTGATGATATGCACATTGTCTATTCATTTAAAAATAATAACATGGAGAGAGACATACATCACTACTATCAAAACACATGCTTATAACCAACATCATAACAACATAAATATCATGGATACAACAACAATAAAGTCCAAATATAAACCAATGCATTTATACATAAAATACAAAACGAATGAGATTCTCATTAATGAATGTAAAAACAAACCAGAGATGGGACTTCCATGTTCCACCCAACCATAGATTCTCTGAGCCAAATTTCTCTTCAGCCAATCTCCTCCGCGCCACATTCCAAGCATGAATGTGGGACTCATAACCAACCAAAACAAACCAAACAAGCATGAATTCTACTAGAGTTCTTTTCCTACACCATGAAGAATTTTCCTGTCACCTATTCTCTCAAGATTTATCACATAAATCCATAATCTTAATCAGGGATCACTAGGCCCTAAACCATGACATACTCTCCATGCTTTACCATACATCCCATCTCGAGACTACTAGGCTCAATAGAGTGCAATCGACCTCTTGGATTTACTGTATACCATGCCATTCACCGACAGGGATTCCTAGGCCCACCGAGGAACACAATATGGCTTTACTGCAACCCATAGTTTGTCTCATGGGTTACTAAGCCAATGGCTTTACCGTGATCCACAATCCGGTTTAGGGACCACTATGCCATGTGTTTTTCATTTCAGAGATCCACCCCACTCAGCTTTGAATCCATTGGGATATATATCTCAACCGAAGTATGAGAAACCCATCTCATCAAAGTTATACATAAATGGCAAGGCTATCCTGAAAATAATTTCACACCTCGAAAAACCCATGCCAAGATAGAAAAGAACCACATGCAATACCATGCATGCCAGATCTAGTAAGGAAATCACATATGAAAATCAATACCGACAAAGAATCGTGATGTAGGTTCTTGATCCTACTCTTCCTTGCTTTCTTTTCCTTTCTTGATCCAATGCCAAAGTGCTCGAAGAAAACTGTAAGTGTCCAAGAGCAGGGAAAATTTTAAGGATGGAATTTTATCTTAAAGTTTAGCAACCTTGGAAAATATTACTAGTCCCTAATATCCAAATTTTAAAATGTTTGATGATAATTTTGCAAGAAAAAATAGATTTCTAATTATTTCATATTAGAAAATATATAATATTTCTGAATTGTAAGGTAAATTTATTTTATACTATAAAATTTGGGTGAATTCATTTTTAGAAAAATGGAAATTGGCGAATCTTTTTTTTGGAAAAAGCACAGAATATTAGACCACCTCTAAATATTAGCCCCTAAAATTTTCCCTGTCCAAGAGTGAGTGAGAGAGAGAGAGAGAGAGAGAGAGAGAATAATGAGAGAGCTCTAAAATGAACTCATAAAGTGTTGAACCAGCAGAAGCTTACCAACTGATCCTTGGAAGCATTTTTATCAATGAGGCCTCTATTTTCTTCATTTTCCATTATTTCCCTTCATTTTCCTCCTCACATGCAACATGTGAATTTTTAACTTCCTTTTCTCCTATTTTTGATTATTTTCATAAATAAATGTGTCAAAAATATGTTTTTCCTCTTTAATGGCTTAGCCATTGCCTTTTCCAATTTCCTTAGCCATATTGTTGAAATAAAACCAAGAAATGGCACCCAAAGGGGGATTCTGATTTAATTTTCCCTTAATTAAATTGGAAGAGAAATTGTAATTTCATCTCATGAAAAATTTTATTAGTTAACTGAGTCAAGAAGACTTAGTTAGATTAGGAAATTTTAGTTGAGGATCAGAGAGGAGGTATGTAGAGTTCGCCCATGATTTTAGGGGGTCCAGTTATAGTTATTTTTGAGTTGTAATTAGTTAACTCAAATAATTGAGTTAAAATGGTTTTAATTGGTTCTAACTCAGAGATGAGCTAGTCATAGGTCCAATGAACTAAATCAGATTTAATTCACAAGTAGTGATCAATTAGTTAAGTGATAATTCGCTATAAATATTTTTTGCATGTAAGTTCTAAGGAAGGCTTAATTGACATTGAGGTTAAAGGGAGATAATAATCATTTATATAATTATAAAAGTGTACAGTTCATGCATGAGATCATCAATATGCCTTGAAGGAATTTCACAATAAATTCTTGCGATTTTTTTATTAATAGGGACATAATTCCTCGAGGAATGTGTAAAAGGTGGGTTAGACAGAGGTTGATAATTGGTTAAGTATTGGACCGATTTTTCCGACATCAAAGTGAGACAGTCAATAGAGTGCATAGGTTTATCAGTAAGGGAAATAACATTGTATTTTTTCATGGTCTTAACTTTATGCAATATACAAATATCATGGTTTTGAGAAAAAAATTTCCCCAAATACATCTTGTGTTGTGTGATTGATTATTTTTTTCTCTTACTTGTTATGTGATTGTGCGATCGTATTTGGTTTCTGAAAATTGGTAGAAGGATTCATTATTTTGTTTTAGTACATTAAAATATCATATTGAATCCATTTGGATAATTTCTACCCATATTAACCAAAATGAACACTCACTAGGATGTTTTTCCCAATATTGATCTTGGAACAAGTGTCCCATCAACTGTGGTTATTATTTTTTAACTTTATTACATGGAATTTTCACTAGGTATGTTACACCAAGATATAGAGGAATGTGATGAAGAACATCAAGTGAAAAGAGGTTGGAAAAAGATATGGAAGATAGGTTCGACACTTTATCAAAAAATGAGACACGAAACTGGATTACCAATCGAGAATTGATTTCTATAATGGTTACACTGCATAAAAACAAGGAGAAAAAAACTACAAGGAAGAATCAAGATAATGTTTTCCTCCTCAATGGTAAATAATTAAAGTGGTGTCTTGCAACAGTAGAGGTTTAGGCAGTATAAGAAAAGTTTCAGTTATGCATGTCTTAAAGAAAGAAACTAAACCTTATGTTTTTTTTTTCCAAGAGACGAAACGGTAAGAAAATGGTATATTAGAAGTAGTACAAAATAATTGGAGTAAAGGAATTGGAGCGACAAGGAGTGTTAGAGGGGCTTTCGAGGGTATTTGTAATATCTAGGATCAATATCGGTTTGGGATTGTAGGAATTGTGATAAAAAATAATGCTATATTGATAGTGTTGAAACAAAAATGCACTGCATAGGATTTAAGGATTTGTAACGTATATTCAATAGTAATATAAAGAGAGAAAAATGAATTTTGGTGGCACATGAAAGTTTGAGAATAGTGTTAGATCACTGAAGAATCATTGTGGTGGGATATTTTAATACCAATTTGAGAAGTTTAGATAAAAAAAAGGTGGAAGTATAGTTAGATACAAATTTTGAGAAGAAATGGAGGACTTTATCTTGAAATGGGATCTAGTGGATGTGAAACCCACTTCTTCGAAATTCACTTGGAAAAACAAAAGATATGGAATTAATTTTATAGCAGCACAAATAGATCATTTTTTGGTTCATAATCACTAGTATTTTGAAGGTAAATAGATCTATTAAGATATATTACCTCACAGTGATTGATGAGCCTCATCAATAGATACATTATAAAGGGTCATAATTCCATCCTCCAACTTTATAACTATCTCTTTCTCGCATTTATTTACATTTTTTGTCATATTATACTTAGTGAGAAGGGTGAAAGATTTTTTTCATATCATGTAGCCTAATATGGTTTAATTGCAGGAAATGGAGCAATTTTTCAGACAATTTCTATGTAGGGGCTTGAAGCAGAAAACAACAAGAGGTTATAGGGGGGTTGTCCACCTCCTTAACTCTCTCAATCAACCCAAGATCACATCAAGATCTCTCTCATCAACTTGACGTCAATGAAAAAAAAGCAAGTGAAAGTCAAGAGGATTCAAGCTCCACTATACTCAAGTTTTAAGAGACAATATTCCTATTTTCAAGGGAATTGTTGGTAGCTACCCTCTTGTATGAATTAACATGTAGAAGAGCTCATTAGTATTTGAGTTTTTTTTTCAGCTAGGTATCTATTAAGCTCATGCATTTTTATCTTTTGAATATTATGTGATTTATTAGACCTTGATTCAATGATAATTTTAGAAACTATACAAAATTATGTATATCAATGGATTCAATCCGATCATGCGATATGCTAAAGTAAGATACTGAATCCTTCCACAAATCAATTATGGAAAATAAACACGATCATCAATCACAAAAAGTAAAGAAAGAATAAAATCAAACCACACCACAGATATTTTCTCGAGGAAAGCTTGCTGCTCGAAACCCCTCTATCTTCTATTGTATATTCACCAAGGAATCATGAAACAATTACAATGAACTCTTCTCGCAACAGTCTCCTGCACTCTCACAATTGTCTCGCACCGATCTAGAAAAAATTGACCAACACTTATCCAATTTTGATCCTCTACTCAGCATGCCTTGCTTGTGCAATTAATGTGGAATGAAATCCATATTCTTTAGGAAATTCAGCCTTCCAAAACTACACAATGATCATGGGCAATCCTATGGTTGTTTTACTGCATGTGGGAAACCTACTAATAATACAACGGATAGTTAACACCCCTTTAACCTTTTTCTCAACTGGATCTCCACTAGAATTGACATGCATGCATCTATTAATAGTAAATCATCAGTTGCATGAATTAAATCTAATTTAATTCACTTTACCTCTCACTAGCGTAACAAATAGTTTCAACTAGTTCAACTGACTTTAACTCAATAAATTGAGTTAACTGATTTCTCATGCATTAAATTAATGCACTAACTGCAACTCGAAATTCATGAGCTAACTGAGTTTATCACACTCAGTTAACTATTACAAGTGATTATGAGATAGGATTACATTTTATTGTCCAATTTAATTAAGGGAAAATTAAATTAGACACATATTTCTTGTTGAATTTTCAACACTCCCTCTCAACAAGAAAGGGATTATCTTCCACCCTGATCCTACCTCTACGATATTCAAATTTGATCCAAGAAAGCACCTTCGTCAAAATATCTGCATCGTGATCTTCCATGGGAATGTAATGAAGTAACATAATGTGCCTTTGAACACAATATTTGAGATGGTTGTGCCGTATGTCTATATTCTTGGACCTATCATGGAATATAGGATTAACCGAGAGTTTAATGAAACTCTGGTTATCACAATGTATCACCATCAGATCCATCTAAGAACCAATCAAACCAACTAGAATCTTCCCGATCTATATGGCCTTACATGTAGTCTGACTGGTTTCCATGTAATCTGCCTCGGCTGAACTGAGTGTCACATATCACTGCTTCTTCCTGTACAAAGAAACTATTGTCGATAATATACTGAAAATCCCTCCTGATGTGTTCTTTCTGTTTGATGGACTGCCTACCTAATCTGCATCGGTGAAGCATTGAAGCTTCACTCCCTTTGTTCATCTGTATCATAATCCATACTCTATAGTGCCCTTGAGATATCTCAAGGCATGCTTCCCCGCCTTCCAAAAGAGCTTGGCGGACTTAACCATGGCTTGAATCAGTTGGTTAACTACATAGAAAATGTCTGGTCTGGTGTTCACCAAGTACATCAGTGAACCCAATATCTTCCTGTAAATAGTAGCATCCACTAACTCACCTGAAGTAGCATCCTCCTTCCTCAAGTTTCATAGAAAAGGAGTCTCCATGGGTTTACAGCTCTCCATGTGAAACTTACTCAGAATCTCTTTGGCATACTTTCCTTGAGAAACAAATAACTCACGATCCCGCAACCATATTTCCAAACCAAGGAAATAGTGAAGGAGTCCCATGTCCTTCATTTTCAAACTCTCTTGCAAATCCTCCTTGCAAGAAATTATGAGCCTCTCATCACTTGTAAAAATTATATAATCAAAATAAAACACGATAATGAAGATCTTACCATTAACCACAATCTGGTACTGGTTTGCATCGGCTTCACTCTTTGTGAAGCCCAACCGAGTGAGATAGTTTTCAATCCTAGTGTAACAAGCATGAGGTGATTTCTTTAGCCCATACAATGCTCTCTTGATTATGCACACATGCGACTCACTGTAAAATGTATCAAAGCCTTTTGGCTTCTCTATGTGCACTTCTTCCTCAATAACTCCATTGAGAAACATTGTTTCCACATCCATATGATGTATCTGCTACCCAATATGTGATGAGAGTGCAAGGATATATATAATCGATGAGTATATCACAAACAGAGTGAAAGTATCCTCATAGTCAATTCCCTCAACTTGTGAGAATCCCCAGGATACAAATCTAGCCTTTTACTTCTCCACACTCCCATATGTCTCATGCTTCCCCTTATAGATCCATCTAGATCCAACCACTGATTTTTTAACTGATCTTGGGAAAAATTCCCATGCATTGTTATTGACTATGGATTCATACTCCTCAACCATGGAGTCAACCCAAATTGGTTGTTGCACTTCTTCCTCAAAGGAGGATGGTTATGTCACAATACACTTGCTCATAAGAGCCTTGTATCCAGTAAACTTGTCTAGAGACTGTCTCTGTCTGCACAGTGAAGTATGTGCTCCTACATGTTCTGCCACATCAAGTCTCAATCTATCAACTTCCATGGTGCACCTTCTACCATGTTGGGTGTTTGGATCTGCATGAGTGTTTTCTTCCACTCCATGATCCTCCGCATGCGTCTGCTCCACATCTTGAGACTCATCATTTAGAATCAATAGTTCCTCATCTGCATGAAAATCCATCTCCTTATCAAGGGACAATCACATGGCTTTCCCCTCATCAAATTTTATATCCCATCTCACAATAGTCATCCTATTTTTTGGAAAATACACCCAATAGTTTTGGGGAGTATCATTGTGCCCCAAAAATATCCCAATCTCAACTGTTGGTTCGAGCTTCTTCCTGGAATATTTGGTCACATGGAAATAGACATGAGCCAAACATTTTAAAATATGAAACATCAGGTTCCTTACCAGAAAAATACTCCTCTCGTGTACTCATGCCAAGTATCCAATGAGGACTACGGTTTTGCAAAAAAACCATTGTGTTGCATGCCTACGCCCACAGATGCAATGGTAGGCCCTGATCATGCAACATCACTCGTGCCACACCCACAATTGTTGTGTTATTTATTTCTACAAACCCATTATGTTGAGGGTTATGAGGTGCAATCAACTCTCTCTGAATTTATTCTTTGCTACAGAAGTTCTTGAATTCATTGGAGATGTACTCACCACCATTTCTGCTCCTAACAGCCTTCACATGCTTCCTCATATCTTTCTCCACCAGTGCTTTGAGCTCACAAAATTTTGAGAACTTTTGATATTTATTTCGCATGAAGTAGATCCAACACTTTCGAGAAAAATGATCAACAAAGATCACATAATACCTATAATTTGTTGTTGAATATATAGAGAATGGTCCACACATGTCTGAGTGAACTTTCTCAAGGATTTCCCCTCCTCAGTTATCCTTCTCGTGAAAAGTGGCCTTTACATACTTCCCCATGGTACATCCCTTGCATGTGTCTATCTGCACAAGAGTACCCTTGGGAAGTCCCAAAGAAATATGTTGCATGACCTTCAAGGCTCCGTGGTGTAGATGGCCCAATCTCCTGTGCCATAACTCACCCTCATCCTGACTCACTACTTTTTTTTCCTTACCCATAAATTTTGCACAACCATCTACATCAATTTTTCAGAGGTTCTTCACATGAATCCCAAAATTCCTAGTTTTTATCGTGGATTTGTGTCGAAGGAAAGATTTCCCTTCACTAAAAACCACATCATAGCCTCTATCCTCCAACATTGAAATTGAAACTAAATTATTTTTCAAGCTTGGTACATGCATTACATATTTTAATAAGAAGGGTTTACCAGACTGTCTCTGGAAGGTAACTATAATAATCGTAGTAGAATTGTACTGCTCATCATCACCCATTTCGATATGCATCTGGAGATCCTTCTCCTCCAAGCTACTTAAAAGTTCTTTGTTTCCCATCATGTGGAAAGATGCACCACTATCCAAGTACCACACTGATCCCATTGCACTTGAAACCATGAATGCAATGAGCAATAAGACCAACTGAAATTGTGAGGTTGAAGCCTCACCAGCTATAGATACTGAAGCCTTCTTGTTCTTCTTAATTTGTGGACAATTAGTGGAATATGTCATGCTCGTGACAGTGAAAAACTTCACTCTGGACATGTCGTGATTATTCCATTCTTTCCCCGTCTCAGATTTGGAATAGGATTTATTTCCCTTCCCCTTCTTCACCTTATGAGCCAAGGCACACTTTTCCTCATCATCTTTCCTAGATGAGGATCCATCCCTGGTATTTCACCTCAATTCTTCTTGCGAAAAATCCAACCAAAGTCGCTCCCAATCTAGCATCTTCTCCCTCCCAATGACAGAGTCCTGATAACTATTCAAACTCTTGGGAAGGCCTAGAAGAGCTAGGCTCACCAAGTCATCATCTGCGACAGTAATTCCGATACTCCCAAGCTCATCTCAACATTGGAAAAACTTTGTTAAATATTTCGAAATAGTGTCGCCTTCTCCATTTTTATTTTCCTGAGCTTGTCCTTCAGTGCCAATTTTCTATGATAATTTTTACTCTGAAATAGATCTGTCAAAGCCTTCCACATTACATATGGAGTCACTTTGCCATGGAGACTTGAGAAAATGTGGTCTTGTACACCCTCCAAGAATATCATCCTCGCCTTTGCAACCTTCTTTTTCCAAGCATCAAGAAGAGAGACATCTTTTGTTGCATGTTTTGGAATGTCATTATCAATGAATTATTTCAACTTGTTGTCATCCATAATTGCTTCCATATTGTATTTCCATGCAATATAATTAGAACTTCCCCCGAGTGCATAATCCAATCTCAAGCCATTGAAAGACATCTTGATCCTGATCCGTCTGCAGCACCAAAGACTAGTTTTGAAAATTCGAATGCTATTTAGTCACAAAATCAAAATCTTCTCCACTATAGTGATTTCCTGTGCTCTGACACAATTTAGAGCTTATACAAAAATAATGTATATAAATGGATTCAATCTGATCATGCGATTTTCTAAATCAAGATAATGAATCCTTCTATAAATCAATTGTGGAAAATAAACATGATTGCCAATCACAACAAGTAAAGAAAGAAGCAAATCAAATCACAACACAAATATTTTCCTGGGGAAAGCTTGCTTCTCAAAACCCCTCTATATTCTATTGCATATTCACCAAGGAATCATGAAACAATTACAATGCACTCTTCTCAGAAGAGTTTCCTTCACTCTCACAATTGTCTCACACTGATCTGGACAAAATCGACCAACACTTAGCCAATTTTCAGCTTCTTCTCAGCCTACCTTGCTTGCAAAATTCATGTGGAATGCAATCCCTATTCTTTAGGAAATTCAACCTTCCAAAATTGTGCAATGCTCATGGGAAATCCTATGGTTGTTTATAACATCTGGGAAGCCTACTAGTAATACAACTGATAGTTAACATCCGTTTAAACTTTGTCTCAATTGGGTCTCCACTGGAACTGACATGCATGTAGTTATTAATATTAAATCATCAGTTGCATGACATATCACTGCATGTGAATTAAATCTGATTTAATTCACTTGACCTCTCACTAGTCAAACAAACAGTTACAACTATTTCAACTGAATTTAACTCAATAAATTGATTTAACTGATTTCTCATGCATTAAACTAATGCGCTAATTGCAACTCAAACTCTAAAACACATAGAATCACTCTGAATTCCTCACCTTACACCCTCAACTCGAAATTCATGAGCTAACTGAGTTTATCACACTTAGTTAACCATTGCAAGTGATTATGAGATAATATTACATTTTATTTTTCAATTTAATTAAGGGAAAATTAAATTAGACACACATTTCTCGTTGACTTTTCAACAATAATGAGGATATGTTATTTGATTCATTACCGACTTAGTTTCAAAGGGTTGAGGCTCTTAGGTTTGGGACCAACCCAGTGGCTTAGGTTCCTCTTGTGTACCTGTATATTTCTTTTAGTTTCATAGTTTTCTTTAGTTCCTTACATCTCAGTAGAAGAATACTCCATTAAACTCTATGATTGCAACCTCTGCCTCATCTCTCTCATGGGAGCATGAGTAGAAGGACCTCTAAACACAACCTAAATTTTTTTATGATTTTATGGAAACATGTTTATTATAGTTATCTTGTTCTATATATGCTTTTTGTAGGTTAGAATTTAGTTTGTTGATTAGATCAAAATTTTAGCATAAATTAGATAATCTTTAAATTCAACTCATCTTTTCCACTTCTAATTGTTTCATTTTGTGGATTATCAATGAATGTATGCATGTGATGATTGTAGGGTTTCTTGAATCTCTAGGTAAAGGAACCTTCACCACCTCGACCTTTAACTCCATCACTTCCTCTTCCAAACTCATTGTTTTGGCATCAAAATTATGTTTTAAGAGGTAATTTTTCAATTAACACTGAGAGCATCTCTTCTAGTGAAAAACATGCCCTCAAGGGGATTTGAGCTTCGTTATAGGTGTTCGTCACCTTTCACCCATTTTCCCTCACTTCAATTTTCCTTACCACACCTTCCAACCACCTTCTTAACCTATTGGACCTTCTTGGAAGCCTTCCTATAGCATTACAGGGCTTCATGTGGCAATACAGGGCTCGTGTAATCCTCTTGTAGCATAGTTGTAGGTCCTCATTCTTGATCCAATTTTTATCCTTCTTGCAACTTGAGATTAGGTTAGGATTTTGTTGACCCCCAGCTGTTGTTTCATGACTAGTAGGGACTCCTAGGCTGCTCCACACCATCCTTTTACTTGTTTCACAAATATAATATCATTAGTATTTTAACACATAATTTGTAGAACAATGATTTATATTCAACTGTGAGCTAGTCAAATAGTAGATAGAATCTTGGTTTATGGTTTGTTAGGTTATGCAAGAGAAAGGAGTTCCTTTACTGCAAATAGGTTTGATAACTATATATATGGTTTCAAGATAGTGTAATTTCCTTTCTATAAGTAGGTTATATTTTACCTATTCACAATTTGTTTCAATAGCATTTGCAAGTTTACGTTGATAGCATTTCCATTTTCTCGGTTAGGAATAGCTTATAAATTGCATATGCATCTAGTTTTCACTTTAATTTAGTAGAAGGAATGGCCTAGAAGCACTATTGATCAGAATACCTAGTTGAGGGTGGCATGAGTGGAATCCCTCTGCTGTGCATATATCCCTGTCACATCTAAGTTTGTATGAACCCCAGGTTGATAAATATATTTGAGTAGCCCTTAGGAGTTGCACCACTCTTGGTGTAATACCAGGGCTCACCACTTTTGGCGTTGTTGCTGGGGATGTGTCTAATTAGATGAATGTTTTTTCTTAAGAAATGTTTTATTCTATTTTTTTTGCGTACGATTTTGAAAAAGTGAGAAAAAATAAATTATTTCATGCCTTGTAGGAGTAGGGATAACCAAGAAAAATCCTACCAAAAACCCCTACATCCTCACACAATAAACCTTCACTCTTCTTCAGTGACTGTGCGATACCCTCTCTAATTGTAGGGAAGTTAGAATACCCTCTAGGTGAGCACCATGAAATTTTTGAAGAACCTATTAGGGTAGAAGAAAAACCTACTTAGCATATCCAAGCTATGGTTGAGAACATAAACAATGATATATTTCCAATAAGAGAAACCAATGGGGAGGCTAGGATGAAGAACATCAACCCCACTTCCCTCCCACACTTCCATGGCCTAACCTCTGAAGACCATGATACATTCATGTTTGAATTTTTTGTTGTTTGTGGGACCTATGACTATGCCTTAGATGAAGAAAATTTGAATTTTTTCCCCTCTACCCTCAAGGATGTAGCCTTGAACTGGTTCATTGGTCTTCTTGGGGGCAACATCACTACCTGGGCCTAAATTCTAGAGTCCTTCAATATCAAGTAAAAAGACTATTGTACGTCCAAAAAAACCAAGGAAGAAATATTTAGGGTGACACTAGGGCCTGATGAAGCTTTATAATACTACGAGGAAATGTTTAAACTTAAGTATAGGAGGGCCAAATGCACCCTTGATCCTAGATCACTCAAGTTATTTATTCTCCAAGGGATCAGGGAGGAAGTGTTGGAGATCCTCAACATGCTATCTAGAGGAGTTATCTATCATTTTTCCTATGATGACATCAAAATTTGTTCAAAAAACACTCTGGGGCGCCCAGAAAGAAGGGTATAAGTAACCAAGGCTTAGTCAGTACCTCTTCCTCCACCTCATCCATAAAAAGTCAGATAGGGAACATGTTGGAGGACTTCAAGAGTGAAATTATGCATATATTTTCATTGGAAATGGATACCATGTAGATCAAGAGGAAATAAGAGGAGGCAGAGAGAGCATGTTACATGGTAATTTTTCACCATGATCATTCCCCATCCCTGATCCTAAAGTGACCCATGACAAAACCTGTGCAATGTTTCCACTATGAAGAAATATATATGGACATCCCCTAAAGGCTCAAAGAAATCTTCCTTGAAAGATTGGTAAAGGAAATTAGTCAAAACACTAGTTTTCTGGGTCGGCCAATTTCCTTGTTTCATGCTTGTGCTGATGTCAGATTGACAGTTATGGCTTAGCCCACCCTTATTTCTTGGAAAACCACGTTGATCCATTTCTCACAGTGTTTCCTCAAATGGAGGAGAAGCTTCAACCTCTAGAAGTTCCAGGGCAGCGATTTGGTTGTTAAATAGTGGTGATAGGGTTGAGCTCTCTAATTTTAGAGCTTTGATATCATCCATGGGTTTTATCCCTTATAAAGTGGACCTTCCTCTTCCTTTCATGGGCTCCCAGCCTCTTCTGCCTTCCTATAAATTGGTCCCCATCCTTCCACTATTTGTTGATCATTGTTTGGCTATCCTGAACTTTCATTCCCTTTACATTATTGCACTTTTATAATACGTAATTTGCTTGAGAGAAGGAATGCTTTAGAGCTTCGGCAAATGACTCATATTTTTACCAAAGGGAGGCCTCCAACATTAAGGCCCAGGTTGTAAGCTATTCCATTCAAATTTATCAATATAACATCTGATGTTTTCTTTCTATATTTTTCTAATTTTTTATGAAAATATTATGGTACTCCTTGATTCGCTAGATAGATAATGTTTAATGATTATTATGTATTGGATTACATTTGTTATTTCCTCTTGATCACCCATAGGTATTTGTGTGCCACCAGTAGCAAGGAGCAAGCCTAAAAGGATCGTGGATCAAGGTCCTCATCAACAGGTTCAAACATAGCCTCAGGGGAAAGGTATTTCTATCTCCTTATCGAATTTTTAATATTAGCTAAGAAATATTTGCATTAGAAAGTATCTTAAGTTTCTAGACCCACTCTATGGCTAGAGAGATCGCCTCTATCCACAGAGGGGATTTATCTTGACAACAGAATTGGCGAATCCACTGGGGAGCTTAGACTCTTAGCCTTCCTTTCTAAAATTGATCTTGGATCAGTTTCACCGATCACTGAAATATAAGCTTGCTTAGGTCTATATTAGTTTACATAGGGTTTGATAGTCATTTCATTGTGTCAGGTGTGGATTTTGTGTGAAACTCCTTTTTGTCTTTCATTTTTTTTAGCGCCCAACGTGTTTTCTATTTTCACAGTAGAATTTCCAATGTTTTTATATATAGCATAGCCAAACTTATTTGTCTTCCAACACCCTTCTTCTCATCACATAAGCGTTGATCTCAGAACTAGGAAAATTTGGTGTTTCCCCTTGTTTTTCTAGTGTCTCCTGGCCCCTAAAGCATGTCTATTGAGTCTCAATAACCTCCTGCCTGTGTGTTTGACTTGTTTGTCCTCTTTGAATGAGTGTTTTCATTTCTTTGACATGTTTGTGAGTTGGGAGACTTCTAACCATTTCAAACACCTTTTTTCACATTTCTTATGACTTGGTTTGGAGTAGTTTGTCATATGCACTGGTCATCACTGCATTTCTGATCTTACCTTCAATTTAGTGTCAAACATAAGATCACAAATTGTTTCATTTATGAGTCTAGAAGAGTGTGTCTTTTTCGAAATTCAAAAGGAAACTAAAAGTGATTTTCATTTGGCTTGTCTCTATCATTTTGAAAAAAGGTAGTGAAAATCATTTCATTCATGTCTTTTTAAAGCGATTTTGATTTCCTTTCGATTGGAAGAAAAGTGAAAAGGGTGGATTTTTAATTTCTTCATTAGTTTCGTTAATTTTAATTTTGATTGCATTTCAAAGTAGAAATTAAAAATTATCATTTTATGCATATTAGTGGGAAAGATAAATGTTTTCATTTTTTCAATAAGTTTCATTTTTGGGAAAAGTGAATTTGATTTGAAAGAATTTCATTTCATAGTTTTGAACTAGTTTGGGAGGGAATCATTGTTTTCTACACTGAATACACTTTTGTTTGCATCTATACCCTAAATAGTTTAGAATTCATTGAAATGAAAATATTTTCTTTTTGCATTTAGCCTACATCATAGGATTCAGGTGACATCTATTTTGAGCCAAAAACTGAAACTTAGTTCAAGATCAACATTTAAATTTACCCAATTCACCTTAAGGAGAATTTGGAACTAACGAAAACATTTAGAGGTCTAGGCTAGAGACATGTTGTGGCATCATAAAACTTAGGAGTTTTCTCTAACAGTCTATGTTACAACCCGGGGGTGATATCCCTTCCCATGTATGGAAGTATATTGATGTATGATCAGTATATTTGGGGCACTCTGATCGAATGGTTACGCATTAGAAAACACTACTATGAACTGGACTCCAACGTACCATCACATATATTTGGAGAAACACCATTAGTTTGCAAGCCTACCAGAGGTAACTGAGTTGGCCACCTTGTAAATGTGATACACTGAATATAGCATTCCAGGAGATCAGTTGTAGTAAGTTAAGTCCTTGGTCATTTTTTCTATCATTTATAAACCAAGATGTATATTACAGTTCATGAATACTTGGTAAACCTTTATGCCTAGTACACCCTTTTTTATTTGTTTTTACTTCTAAAAGTAACTTCCCATGAAAAAATCTTACGTGTGAAGTTATCCAACCTCATCATTTCTTGGTAAATTGTGTATTTTTGATATTTTCACCTCTTCCTTACTTGATCTTGTACTGAAAGGTCATTGTGGCTGAATCATCGAATTCACCTCTTCCATCCTCTGAAGGATCTCAAGAACCTCTTCCTGAGGTTCGCCAGTTTCCAGTTGGACCCCTTGAATCTCAAGGTGTCAAACTCAAGATTGTCATAAGTGTGCAACCCATCAACCACTGCCTAAAGATTCTCCTTGGATGGAATCAGAATACTCTAAGCCGCAAATATGTAAACCTTCTACACATTTTATGGTATTTCTTGTGAATCCTCTCTTTGATCCGATTGTGGTGTCGCCTCAAAAAGCTTATAGTGCTTTTGATCAACCCAGAATTCCCCTTCATGCTTCTTTAGTAACATCTCACTCTACCATCGGTTATTTATTTCCTGAAGAAATGGCATCCAATGCTGATGATGTCCCATTTGTGTGTTATCCCCAGAGTACTCTACAGGAAACCACTAGCACCTATATCCCAGAAGCTTCCTCATCTGTATTTCCCTCTAAAGGTGAGCTTTGTGGCTGCACTCCTCACAATTTAGGCAGTGGAACCAAAATATCCTTTATTCAAGTTTAATCTCCACTTTCACAAGGGTATACCTCTATGGGAAATCTTATTTCAGGAGCTTCTGATGCAAAATCTTTATTTCCAGATATTGTTTGGTCAACGAGTATTCCTTCGTCTTTCGGCCCATTCACTTCGAATCTGGCTGCCACGTCTCAACCTGTTGTTCGAACTACATTCACTATTGTTAAAATGATTGTTTCGATAAGATCCTCTACCCATTTATCACCATCTACGATTACTGTGGTTCCACCATAGAGTGGAAAATATATGGTTTCGTTTGTGCTTGTGGATTATTCTAGTCCTCTTTACATACCTCCCCTCTTGGGTGGGGGGCTACTAAACTCTAGACCCATTCCTAGGGTGGGACAACCTAATGCTAGTCTAAGTGGGACATGGTTTTCACAACCGACAAACACAATGATAGGAACCATTCCTTCTAGTGGTCAACCTACTTCAGCTGCATTAGTCTATCATGAACCCCATTTTCATTATTCCCAAGTTCAACAACCTATTTAGCAACCGAACATACCATATTCGTATGTTCATCAACCTCACATACCTCATCAGTATGTTCAACAACCGAATGTACAATATCATTATGTTCCTCGAACAAGAACCTCTCAGTAGTATGTCTAACATCCCCAGCTTCCCGTATGTTTTATTGCGACTGACCCTTAGTGTGTTCCTTACATCCAAACTGGTCCAAATATCCCTCTGGGTCAACCTGGTCCTCACCCCAATAAACTTGGTACATAGTACCAATCACTTCCTTAATGTCGGTACCAATAACCCTAGCCTGAGCCCCAACTTGGTGCTTAATATCAGTAGATTATTCAGTACCAATAGACCCAATTGGGACCTTAGACTGGACCCTGCATTAAGCAAGGACCATAGGTTGGACCCCATGTTCAACAAGGACCACATGTTGGACCTCATGTTCAATAAGGACCTCACCATGGACCCTATATCCAGCAAGGTCCACAACCTCAAATCCACTAGGGGCTTTATCAATAGCCCCAGCAAGGTCCCTATATTCAGCAGTAGCTACAACAAGGTTCTTACCAGCAATGGGGGCAATATGTGTATCCAGGAAAAACTTCACCATATTGGGGGCAGAATATGTATCAACCAGGTTAGAACCCTCGAGATTTTTCTCTTCATCATCCTCCCCTACCATTTTTGGATACGTTGGAACTGTTGGATGTGTCAAAGCTTAAAAATGACCCCATCTAACATTAGTTGCATTGGCCACCAGTTCCAATCAAAATCGTGGGATATTTTCCTAAATTTGAAGACAAATATAGAGAAGACCCCCAAACCCATGTCATGATGTACCACCTTTGGTGATATTCTAACTCTTGGGTCTATGATTCAATTCGTCTTCTTCTTTTCCAACGTACTCTGACTGGTACTACGGCCAAGTGGTATATTCCCTCAAGTTTTTTACTGATTTCAACTCCTTGGCTATCACTTTCCCCACTCACTTATAGTTACCTATCTGGTACGAAACTAGCACCCACCTCCTCACCTCGTTGAATGAGTCAACTACTACTCACATTTTGGATCACATTCGCCAATGGCGACGTCGTTGTCGTCTCATAAAATTTGAGATCCCCGATCAGCTATTGATTGAATGGTTTACGAAATCATTCTTTCCCATTATTGCTAAAGATATTTCCATGGGTGGATGTATCACAAAGAGGAATTCATTTCCAAAGCCCAATACCTCAATTTGGTTTATCTCCAATTTTGAACTCTATACGAGCTCTTACCTAACGCGTCACAACCTTCAACTGATCCAGCATAATCTCATTCTCCTACTATGCCTCCGGTTGACGATGTTATCAGGGAAGTGCTTCATGTTTCTAGTAGTGCACCCAAAGCTTGTTTGAAGTATAGGTCCACTAATTCCGCTGCACCATCCACTCCTTCCAATAACTAGAAGAATCCTGTTAAAACCTTAGAGGTAAAATTTTCCCAATATACCACAACAGAAAAATCCTCGAAAGGTAAGAAAAAATGGTAAAGGAAAATCAAAATACGACAACCCTAAGAAGGATTCGAAAAATTCATATGTTGACAATTCTTCTATGCACAAGCCTAAATATACTTGTATAATATGTGATGATGATAATTACACCAAGGATTTTCCTCGGTGTGTCGAAGTTTCCCATCTTCTGAAAGGCACCCCTAGGACCCCTAATGTCTTAAAAGAACCTTTCCCTTTTCAGTAGAAAAAAATAGTATATCAACCCCAATCAACTATAAAATATCAAGTTTTCATGGCTGGCACATAGACTATCTCTATTAAGATGAGATCAAAATACTACCCCAATCCATCCAAGGATCCTATGGAACTGTAAGTCATAGGTCACCCTTCCTCTTCCATGCCTCCTACTTCTAGTTCTCTCCAGATTGAGAGACCTAGTAGTGAATCCATCATTCGACCACCACCAAAAGGTATTCTTAGGAAATCATCTTATAATATGAATGCGAGAGTTGCGCAACATTACAATATTGTAGACGATATAGCTCAAGTACCTTCGGCGATGTAGGCTTTGGAGGTCCTTCAGTCGTGTCCATCACAATGAAAGGCACTACTTTATGCCATTGGAGGGATTGATCCCATAGATTCCAATCGTATTAATTTCAATCTTGAGAAATTTGTTCCTTGCCTCCCATATCAAGTGGCTTTTTTTATTCAAGTTACCATGATGGGTAAAGCCATTCATAGGATTGTTTTGATGAAGTCGATTCGACCTACATCATTTCTATTGCTTGTTTGAAAGCCATCGGGTCTTCTCTGTTGAGCCAATCCTCGAATACCTTGGAATCATTCGATCGTAGAGGTTCTTGCTCGTATGGTATTCTCAAATAATTTCCCATATTTTTGGAGGAAAAAGTTGTAAATTTATAACTTGAGGTGGTAGATTCCACCTTGAACTATAATATCCTTCTTGGACTTAGTTGGACTCATGCCATGGTTTGCGTGGTCTCCACCCTTTTTCGTGTCCTCCTTTTTCCTTATCAAGGAAAAATCGTGACCGTCGATCAGATAGATTTATTTTCCTCTCATTCTTCAACAGGAAACATTCCATATGTTGGGAATACCACTACCCCCTATGAGAACATTGGGCTACGTATATTCAAAGAATCATCCCTTATGGGAATTTTTCCACTCCCGCCTCCAAATTTCGCCACTATCAGTATGATATCATCTGGTCACGATCCATGGATTTTTCCCAATCCCGAAAAACTTGAAATTTTTGGTGACCCCATGCATTTAATCCCTGCTAAGAAAATTTATTAGAGTTCTATTATGGCTTCTGAGGCTGAATCCGAAACCAACGCCTGACTAGTTTCTTCTCTAGACACTTATGCGCAATCTCCCTGGATTGGTTCTTGGGAATTTGATGGTACCTTGAATGAGACTTTCCCCACCGATGAAAGTATTGTGGAGGTAATATTTCTCAAAAAACCCCATGGTATGATGGACATCATCATTCCTCGTTTCTCCCAACCCTTGGTGACGTCTCCACCTATCTTGAATCCCATGCTTCATGTGTACCGACTGGCCCAATTCAGAATTATATCATGATTCATGTCGTTCTGTCTAAAGGGAACATGGGAATTTTACTCCAACAATTCCAATCAACATCTCTGTCAAACCAAGGGTTTTCGAGAATGTTCACATTGGTGCATGTTGTTCTTCAGATGAGTTTAAGATCTACAATGAGCTTTTCTAGGAATTCCACAATGTATTGACATGGTCCTACGAAGATATGCATTGCATTGATATTAGTATTATCGTGCAAGAAATCCCTACCTATCCAGAGTCATAGTCTGTTCGCTAATGACATCATCCTGTGCACCAAGAAAGGTTACTGCCATAAAGGGTGAACTTGAAATACTTATCAAAGACAGTTTTATTTATCCCATACCATTGACATATTGGGTCTCCAAAAAATTTCCCGTTACTAAGAAACAAGGGACCATTCGGGCTTTTGTTGTTTACCATGATATCAATTGAGTGTGTCTTAAGGATAATTTCCCCACTCCTTTTATTGACCAAATCATTGATGAGTGCGTCGGGAGTGAGATTTTTTCCTTTATGGATAGTTTTTCTAGTTACAACTAGATTAACATTGCTCCAGTCGATCAACGGAAAACCACATTTATCTATCCAGGGGGGACATTTTCCTACAAAAATCTCCCTTTTGGCTTGAATAAATCTGGGGCCACCTTCTAGTGAGCTATGACGTCTGATTTTCATGACATCAAGCACATAGTTCAACCATATCTCAACGACATTCCTTCTCACTCTGCGAAATTTTTAGATCACCCAGAACATCTTAGAGCCATATTTATTTATTGTCGACATTATAATATCAGGTGGAACCCTCATAAGTGTGTCTTCTACATCTGTTGGATCCCTGTAATTTGCAAGAGTGGCAAGAACAAACACTACAAGGGCCACATCACAACCACTTCAGAATCCTAGGACCTAGCCTTCCTGGATTCAGAGAGGGATCTCTCTATAAATATGTTTTCAATTGATATATCTTTGTGCTCTTTGTTTAAGATTTTAGGCTAGTTATGAAGTTCTAAGGACTTGTTTATTTTTGGTTGGATTAATTGATAGATTGAAGGATCAATGGTGTGACTGATTGAGGGAATGTTTCAGTTGAACAAATAGACTATGAGAAAACATCAATCCATTGGGCTATGGAGTCATAAAAGGATTTAATTGTTCATCAACTCTACAAGGGTATTCATCGGGCAAGCTAACTATATCAAATGGATTCTTTAAACTAGGTTGTGATATGAAACAATAATGAGTTGTGAAGGCAACAAAGCTATAGTCGGTTAAGGATATTCCAGCTCTACTTCGACAAGAAAATCCTTTTAAGGTAACTATTTGGAACAAGCCAAAGAATAGGGAAAACCATAGAATTCTTTGGACAAACCTTTAATAAGAAACCTTTCAGACAACAATCCAACAATCAAAATAATACTTTCAGATAAAGAAAACATATAGGAAAACAATAAGAGTAGCCTAAGATCAAACATAAATAATCTAATCTGCTTTTGACAAACTCTCAAAATACTCTTCAAAGCAACATTTCAAGGCAGACCAAAGGGCAAGGCATACCATAGACCTCTCTGGTTTTATACTTTAGTGAGTATACTTTAAAGAAGGGTATTAAAAAAAATATCACAATTCTTATGCAAAGGAACATGGGTTCACCACATTTTCCTTGGTTTCACTCTATTGAATCATTCCCAAGACAACAAGCTAGATGTAACTGGAGAGAAATTAAGAATCTTCCAATGAAACATTTCAGAAGAAAACACAAATATAAATAATACAGATAGAAATAGGGTGTTGAAACAACAAATCCTAATCTAAAACCTATGTTTCTTTATTAGAGAAAGATGGACATAATGGAAAACATAAGGAGAAAAAATAAAAATTTAGGAAAACTTCACCATTGATATAGCTCAAGGATCCTGTGAACATGCTTGTAATATTGATGATCAAACCAGTTACAATACTCCATATACAATATCTCTCTACAACTCAAACCTTTATTTAGTTCAGTCTATCATTCCTCAAATAGCTTAGCAGTAGAAATCAGTCCAATAACCATCAAGTAACCAACATTTAAAATGAGGCTCGTGTGCAATATTTGTATGCAAAATGAGGAGGTGTTGTGAAACTAGGGTGTTTAAATGTTATATATTACAAATTTACTATCTTTTGACCTTTTAGACCATGTAAGGCCGAAGGAAAAATATCTAAAAGATTTACTCTGAAATAATAACTTCTGTCTTAACTTTTGAGTTATTTTAGTTTAAATATTTGACTTCAAGGCTTTGTAATAACTTTGTAATAACTGTTGAGTTGCTTTAAAATATCTCTGACTGTGCAATAAATGTCTGATGCCTTTATGGAAAGAAATAATGCTGTAGGTGGAAATTTTGTCTTTCGAGAAGTAATTACTTCTTTGCTGAGTTATTTGAAGCTGTCTTTAGGTAAATCTATCCTTTTTTTAATCATCAAACTTCTGTATTAGGCCTCTGATCTCTACTTTAGCTTTATAATCTACCTTACTGTCTTTATTTTATGTTTCTGCTTTATGACCATTTTGTTCATTTACCCTTTGCTTTAAGCCTTTGACTTTCATCTTTAATCACTATATTCAAGGGTTGATCCTCTGTGTTTATCCTTTGATTTAGGATTTAGCTTTAATCCTTTTGTTATTTTTCTTCATTGAATGTTTTCTTGTTCTATGTGTAGGGAGGTGATCTTCTTTGTGGCTGAAGGGTTTTATAACCCATTAATGATCATGAGTCATCAAGGGTTAACCTTTATGTAGACCCCCCTGGTTATTTTTACATGAACTTACCTCTCAGATCGTCATCCAGAGGTTTAATTTTTTAATTTTTGACTGTGGGAGGGCATTTTGGGCCTTTTTCTGCCATTAGAAACCTACACAAAACACAAACCAACATTAAATCAAAAAACCTACGGGTGTGGAAAAACTGTTTTTTGGGGGTTTTGAGGGATCGGGGGGTGATTTGCAGTGGAAGGGAGGGTGCAGAGGGAAGGTTTCGTATGCGGAACCAAGTCGAAAGACGAATAAATTTGAATTTTTGCGTGGGATGGGAAGGTGGCTTTGGGAAACCATGGTGGTTTATCGTGCAGGAGATGAGCGGTAAATGGTTCTGAGCTCACCGAGCGTGATTCCACTTATCGGTTGATGCGTGTCCTGACCAATACGACTTTTTTCATGCGGGTCGGGGCCGTTAAACTTTGGCGTAGAATTCTGTGTGATTTGAGTTTGAGCCGTCGGATCTCAAGAGGTGCAATCGACGGTGCAGAGGGTTTTGGGGACTAGGGTGCATATCTATGGAATGGAGCCTAGGACAGGTGTCAGGATTTCATTTGATGAAATATTAAGCAGAGAACGGGGGCCCATGACTTGATGACGCGACAATATTTTTTGAGTAGTGTGGGGTTGGGTTATATGCAGGGTCGATGGGGATACGACAAGATGATCGTTGGATTGGGTCGAGGGCCTTTGATCAATGGTCTAGATGAGTGGATAGAGGGTGTGGATGAGGATAGGAAGAAGAGGGACCCAGTTTAATTTCTCAAAGGTTAAGGGGGATTTTATAAGGTTGCGAGGGTGGTTAGTAAATTAAAAGGGGTGGAGGGGTAAATAATAGGAAAAGGGCTTAGAAATAGGTAGAGGGAAAGGTCTTATGGAAGTGAAGGGGCTAGGGCTTAAGTGAAGAGGGGATTAAGACCTATTTTGCAAAAAGGCTAGGTACATTATAAAAATAGAGTTTTTATAAGTTTTTAGAGGGTCCAATAGGCTATAGGGTTAGGCTAAAAAAATGTAAAAAGGATTCTTACACTGTTTTAATGTTTTTTAGAAGAAAATGGTGAATGAGGGAGGATCGTTTAGGGGCTTTTAGAGGGGAAAAAGGGGGATGAATGAGTGTGTCAGTGGAGTGATGAATGATTCCAGTGAGCCCATAAAATGGATTCTTCTTAGAGCATCAGGGTGAACATTTGAGAGGGCAAAAGACAGGAAAGTTTAGTGAAAAATAGTCAAGCTTAGGATGATGAAAGCAGTGAGATTTCTAGAACTCACAGTGTTTCTCAAATATTGTTTCTAGAAATATAAAATCATCATTTAGTCATCTTCTAATATCAGCAAAAGATTATAGACAGCTAGCAATGGTTGCAATTGGGGAGGGTAGCTCCTTTAGGAGGTGTCAAGAACCTTAGAAAATAGATCTCTGGAAGAATTAGACCAGTGCCTTGATTTGCATGTTGACGGAACTCCATTAACTTGATGATTTATTTCTTTGAAGAAGTGATTTTTTTTTCAGCATCTGAATCATAAGATGATTAATTCTAACTTAACTTCTACCTACCCATCTTACTTGTTCTAACATTTTTTCTTAATTGGGTGCATTTGAATTAGCCAACCCTTGACATTATTTTCTTTTGAAAACAGGAAACTAAATTTTTTTTCACTTATATCAACCAAGAGTTCAAATTAAGCTGATAAACCCTTTTATTTCTCTACCTATTCTAACTATATATCAAGATTAAACTGTTTGAAAGATTTTCATTCTCTAATCTACAACAAAAAATTGAATACATAACCAAATCAGGATTAGATTGTCTGATTTGTTATGAGTAGTGATACTTTGTACAAGTATGCATACAGAATTTATTTTGCAGAAATTTAACAGAAGATTTCAAGGGCTGATATCTGGAATTTTCTTTTTATCCCTCTCTTCCTATCTTGGCTCAAATTTTGAATTTGGAACCAATTTCTTTTCCAAACCTAATCTAGTCTACTGATAAGCCAAGTTTAGACAGTTTGGCAAATCCTCATTTACTAACCTATTAGCAAAAATTTAAAAATTATATAGTCATGATTAGGCTATATGAATAAATAAGGCTTCTCTCCTTCAGTAGTGGAATTTGGAATTGCACACTTTCAGCAAAAATCTTTTTGGTATGGGGCTGTACCTTTTCTTTTTCTGCCCTCTTTTTCTTTGATTTTCTTTATTTTTTTTCTCTGATCTTTTCTTTAAATAATTTTATATACAATGGATAAAGCTTTAAACTGAGGCATCTTAATGGAAATGATGCTTGAGCATCCTGCCATTGACAATACCTCCAAAAAGTTCTGTTCCATCCATCTCTTGTAAGAAAAATACATTGTTGCCTCTGGAAGAATGGATAATGTAGGGACCTTTCCACAAATTTTCAAACTTACCATGTTTTCCCTTGTCTTCTCTTCTTGAGTCCCATTTGAGCACTTTGTCACCGATATTGAAATCATTTTATTTTTTCCTTTTTTCAAATAGCTTCTTGATGTTTTCTTGTACTTGCTATGTTCTCTTATAGACTTCCTCGCTTGTTTGCTACAATTGTATATTCTGATTTATCCTTCTTATCATGTCATTTTCTTTAGATTGTACTTCCTGGATCAGCTTCATAACTGGCACTCCTAGGCTTGTTGGGAAAATTGCATCTTCTCCACAAACTAGTTGGTAGGGAGACATTCCAATTGATTTCTTGCATGTTAACATGTCTTCCCATAATGCATGTACTATCTTGTTGTGCCATGACTTTTGATTCACTTCCATAAATTTCTTGATGATGTTTATCAGACTTTTGTTTGAGGATTCTACCAACCCATTACATTGAGAGTAATAAGCTATGGAATGACCCAATTTGATATGATATTTGTGGAAAATGTCCACCATCCTCTTGGATCTATAGGCAGCAACATTGTCAGTGATAATTTTTCTAGGACAACCAAATCTAGACAAAATATGGTTTTCAAGGAATTTTATGATGACTAGATCAGTAACAGTTCTAGATGGGATGGCCTCTATCCATTTCATAAAGTAATTAGTTGTTGTGAGGATACATTTATGTTGGGAATATGAAGAAGGATGAATTTCCTTAATAAAGACTAGGTCCCATTGTTGAAAAGGAGATTCAACAGAAATAGGATGCAGAGGTAAGCATAAGAGTTTTCGTTGGCCTTCAAAGATTTGACACTTGTGGCAGGAAACTACCAATTTATGGATGTCTTGGAAGAGGGTGCACCAATAATAACCAGCTCTAAGGATTTTGTTGACAGTTGTCTTCTAATAGAGGTGGCCTCCACATTCCCCTTCATGAAACTAATGCTTGATATTCTAGGCATCATTCTCAGGCAAACATTTAAGCAATACACCACTAACATTTTTCCAATATAACCATTTATCTATAATGCAGTAATTTAAAACTTTTACCTTTAAGAATCTTTCCTTTGTCTTAGATAAACCAGGAGGAACATTAAGATAGAAAATCACATATAAAATATCAGCATACCAAAGTGAATTCAACAATACTTCTTCAACATGAGGGGTTGTGCATTCTTCTTGTTCTTCTAAAACATCAACCATATTCATATCTAAGGCTTTGAGATTTGATTCAGCTATAAGTTTTGCAAGTCCTTGTCCTTTGATCAGTTTAGTGGGTCTAATTTCCAAGTCATATTCTAATATAACAACAATCCACTTTCCTCTTTTTCCATCAGGATCTTGTGTCAAAATTTCTTTGACAACTGTGTGTGGAACAAATGCAATGATGTGGGAGTGTAAAATATAAACTATGAAATCTTCAGTACTTTGATCAAGCCAAAATCCTGCTTTTCCATTATGTTGTATTTCAGAGGTGCATCTCTTAAAGCCTTGCTGAAAAATGTAATGGGTTGCTCTTGTTCTTTTATGTTTTTCTGAAGTAGGACAACAACAACTTTATGTTCTGATGCAAAGGAGAAGATAAAAAAATCTTTGTTAAAATCAGGGCTAATGAGAACTGGTGTTTGAGTGAGTGCTTTTTTAACCAGTTCAAAGGATTTATTTGGTTCAATGGTCCATTTAACTCATGTTTCCCTTTTTAGCATGTTTGTTGTGTTTCTAAGGAGTTCAACAAGGTTGGGTATGAAACTTCTTAAGAAATTAATATTTCCAATGAAATATTGCAGTTCTTTAATGTTTCTAGGATTACTGATTTGAAATGTTCCTTCAATCCTTTTTGGGTCTATTCATATTCCCTCTTCAGATATGATATGGCCTAGAAGTTTGCCTTCTTGGAGGCCAAATAAAGTTCTCTTGGGGTTTAAGGATAGACCATACTTTCTACATTTCTCAAAGACTTTTCTTAAGTGAGCAAGGTGTCCTTCATCTATTTTGGAATAGACTTTGATGTCATCTAAATACATCACAATGAAGAAGCGTATCTCTTCTGAGAAAGCAATATCCATGGCTCTTTCGAATGTGGCACTAGCATTCATTAAACCAAAGGGAATTTTCACATACATGAAAGTGCCCCAAGGTGTAGTGAAAGCCGTTTTAAGTTGATCATTAGGATGTACCAGTATTTGGTTGTATCCTGAAAGGCCATCTAACAAAGAAATTCTTTTAGAACCCACTACCCTTTGTAGGATATGATCCATTTTGGGCAAGGGGTAGTTACCCTTTAAAGAGGCTTTGTTTAAGTTTATAAAGTCTATAAAAAGCCTTATCTCTCTTTTTTTCTTCCTCACAGATACAAGATTGGATACCCACTCTGAGTATCTCAGTGGGACTATGATTCTAGCATCACTTATTTTTTTGATTTCTTTCTCAACCAGGGGCAATTGTACAGGGTTTATTTTGTGCAATTTTTGTCTAAAAGGTTTCTTGTTTTCTTTTAGGGGTATCTTATGCTACATAATATTTGTATAATATGATTTTAAGTCCTCATAACTCCAAGAAAAAACATTAGAAAATTCTCTATAAAGCTCAAGATATTTCAGTTTTATATGAGTTGATAGTATCTTGGATAATTTAATTATCTTAGGTTTTAGTTCACTGCCTATATTGCACTCTTCTATTTCAGTTTCAGTGGGTTCCATTTTTGGCTTTTTGGAAACATCATTAAAGTCAAACAATTCTTCCAGAGGCACCAGTCCCTTTGGCAATTTATCAGTGTGAGACTGTAGTACTTCAAAATTTTCTTCTTCTAAATTAGTGCTCAGGTCTATTTTCCGTGGGTGTTCTCTAGTTAACATATTTATATCAACAATATTTATATAAAAAATGTTAGGATTTTCCTCTTTATAAGTTTTTTCCTCAGTAGGATAGCCTTCTTCATACTCTAAGTCTGAATTGATCATTTCAAACCCATTTCTAGACTGTAGGAAGTCCTCTATCTACTTGTCTCCTTCAAAGACTTGCCAATATTTGATATTATCAGGGATTGCTGGTCTATATTTAACTTGGACTATGTATTGTTTTCTCTCATAAGTTCTTTGACATGTACTGGCAGAAAATTCTAAACCATTGGCAAAAATATTTTGGTTTCTAGGGACAAAGTTAACCTCATATTCTGTGAATGTTTTCAAAAGGCCAACAACATCATCTCTATATGCTTGTAATCTTGGATGCTTGGCATTATATTCTCCATTCACTTGTTTATTAATCAGTTTTGAGTCTCCATGAACAGTAATCCTCTTGGCTCCTAGTTTTTTCAATAATTTCAGTCCTAAGAGGAGAGCCTCATATTCAACTATATTATTTGTGCATTGAAATTTTAGTTTGTATGAATGGCCCTCATCATGATTATTTTCTGTGTTATGTACCAATATGCCTGCTCCTGAACCATTTTTTCTAAAAGACCCATCAAAATTCATACTCCAAAGAGGTTCACATTTAGATTTTTTATTAAAGTCATTTATGTTCTCTTTGTCCTATTTATTTTGGTTGTCATTATGTTTTTTTTTAGGATCTGCACTATGTTCATTTTTATTTTGTTCCTCAAGGTTTTCACTATGTTGAGTTTTATATTGTTTTTCAAAATCAGCCCTGTGTTGATGGTTGGCTTGTTGCCTATAATTTTCATCATGTTTTTTGTGGTGTTATGAGTTAGCAAACTGTTTTAGCTTTTTCTCCTTTCTTCCCTCTTTTTCTATTGTTGATTTGTCATCTCCTTCTCCTTTCTCATTAATATTTTCATCATTGTAAAGAATGAATGAGTCAAGGTCTGAGTGAATATAATAAAGTGGGGAGTTGTCTAGTTTTTCTTGACTACTAACCATGTATTTCATGTGTGTTTCCATATATAGCCTTCTTGGTTGACTAAAGGTAGGGATGGTTGCATAAGTCATATCCATCTGCAAGGTACCTTGGAGTTTAGCACCCCATGACCCTGAAAGGAGCATGCAATATTTATGAGGTATATCAGCCACTAAAATGTCCATCACTAAGCTCTTGGCTGGTATTTGTGCTAAGTTTAAACAAATATTTGATCAAGCCTATACATTTAACTCTCAAGGCCAAGTCTCTCCATCACTACTTTAGGCATAAGGTTGTGGGAGGCTCCTGAGTCAAGCATGGCTTTGTGAAAAATCTTATCATGGATGTTTAGACTGACATAAAAATGAGGAACACCTCCCTCTTGAAATTTCCCTTCTACTTTAGGTCCAAACAGAAGCTTAGGCTTATCATCAGTCACATTGACAAAATCAGTTTGTTCTCCTATGTTTAAAGTTCTCAAAATTTGGGTTTTATAGACACCTTGGGTGACTAATTCAGTAAGAGGAACAAGGATCTTGATTTTGGCAATTTCCCTCTCTTTGATGAAAGGTATCTGAGTTATTAAAATGTTTAAATCATCCTTCTTAGTCACTGTTTTCTCAGCAAATTTAGCTTGCTGTTTTCTATTATGAACAACATTTAAAATAGATTTACTAGGGGCATTAACTGAGTCGCTAGTGCTACTTTGGTCACCACCATGTTTGTCATTGATTTGGTTGTCTTTTCCTTTGTTTTTATCAGAACTTTCAACCACTATTTGGTTGTTTTTTGCTATATTTTTAGAAATGTTTTCAGGATTGCTTCTAAAAGAAATTTCAGAGGCTTTAATTTTTGGGAGTGTCTTGACTCTTTTTACTCCTAAGGTCATGTTGTCTGTGTACTTCCATTATAGAATTTTCAAAGCCTTGTTTGTAGTCTTCAGATTCTGGGCTTTCTTCATCATAGGGTATATATATGCCTTGTTTTTCTTCAGTGAGGAAAACAATATCCTTATTTTTTACTCCCAATAAGTTTATGTGGTCTTCCTCTGTTTCTTCAATCACTCCCTCATCTCCATTAGCATATTTTTGTTGGAAAGGAGGTCTGACTTGCTGATCAGGGCCTCTGTTTCTAATTCGAGGGGGATTCCTTCTAAAGTTCTGGTTCTGATTTTGATTTTTTTTTTTTTTTGTAAATTGGCTGGGACCACGCTATTTTCTATTTATAATTGAAGGACAAGCTACAAAATATAAAATTCAAGCTGTGACCTCAACCTGCACGTAGGAAAACAGGTCTGTTGGCCACCTGAAAGCATGAAAATCATACCAAAATTGAAATTGTTTCATCTGTCTATAAGTCTCATGAGCTAGTTGTCCTAATACTGCAGATTTAACATACATACGACATAAAGAGAGTTCATGTAAAACTAAAAAGTGCATCAAAACACACTATATGGAAAAAAACTATCCATCTGAAGATGAAACTGGAGCTGGTTCTTTCACATTAGACCCAGGCATATCAACTTGCTATAGCTACTGGAGTAGCTTCTCCATTCGGCCTACCCGATCATCCAATCTACTGATTCGATCTGTTGCCTGATATTGAGTTATCTTGATGTGCTGCAACTGGTTCTGAATGTCCTGAAGGCGAGGTTCTATCTTTGCTAGGTCTGCCTTAACATGGACAGGCGGAAGACTTTGAATAGCTTTTGCTATGAGACACTTGGCTATATAGTATGTATGAATAGTCTGATTGAATAAAGTAATACGGCCACGGGTATTGCCTGGGTCTGCTATGAAATCTAAAATCTCTGCTTCTGCTTCATTGTCTTTAGGATTAGTCTGTATATCTCTCTCCCAACCACGAATTTCTTGACGAACTATTGAAGAATTACCCATCACATAATTTGCAGCTAAAATCTCCAGATGATCCTGGTTGGTTTTACGGCCATGTTTCTTAGGGGCAGGCTCATACCGGACTTTTTGTTTACCCTTAACATACTCGGACCTAGAACATCTCTTCCCCATGGCTAGAAAGATCCTATTCAATAACACAAAACGGCAGGAAGGAACAACAAAGGAGTGAGGAACCATATCTATACAGTTCATGCGCACCCCCTTTTGAGCAGAGATAACGTTTGTAGAATAAAAACAAGGAAAAAAAAACCACCAGAGCCAATTCTGTAACCAATGCAGAGAGGCAGAATATCTGGCAGGAAAACAGAGGGCCACAGACTGCTTCTCTCTATGCAAAAAACAATCCTAGAAAAAGATGGCCCAGATAACCTTAAGCTTAGTAAACCTCATACAAGAAAAGGTGGCCGTGCACCCGGGATATGAGGGTCCTAAGTTGAAAGCAGACAGAGCATGGAGACTTTGAAGGCTTGGGGCCGAATTCGATGAGCTGAGTGGGGGGGCAGTTTGGATGGCTGAAGCACAGAGAACCGCAAGCTCCATCCTCCAATTCCAAAAACAATCCTGAGAAATTGTGGGTCTGAAAGCATGGAACAGACAAGGATGCAAGCTGAAGATAATAGCCCAACTCTCAGGGACGGAGCTGTGAATGAAAGGGACATCGAGCACCTTAAAATTATAAAGCTTGAGCCAATTATCAGCCCACCAGAGCAAAACCATACTTAAACAAATTCGAAACCCTCTCCAACTATCCCAGCATTTACCTAAAACAACTGACAGTACAGATGGCCATATACTACCCACGATGACAACACGGAGCACTGAGTGGGCAAACAATATATAGGGGTCGCGGAAGCACGGGTAAACCGGTTTCAGTATGGGAGTAACAGAGCAAAGATTCATTAACCAGCCCGAAACATCCATAACAAACTTCAAACTAAACGAAACCATGGCAATTGGCACTTTGAAAGTAGGGAGAATAACAGATATAGAGTGGGAAAACAATATACAAGGGTCGGGGAAGCACAGAGGAACCGGTTTCAATATCGGGGTAACAGAGAAATGATTCATTAACCAGCCCGAAACATCCATAACAGACTTCAAACTAAATGAAACCGTGGTAATTGGCACTTTGAAAGTAGGGAGAATAACAGATACATACCCCAACAATATTGAAAGGTTGACAGAATGTGTATCGCTCGGCTTCCTCCATTGCAGCCTCCAAACGCTTGCATGCAGAAGGCAGTGCATGAACGAATGAGGGGCGGGAGGGAAACCACCTACCTTAACAGAAACTTTCCTTCGAAACTCTAATGAAACAGCTTGGCCACACTACAACATCATGAAAATCCGGGTGATCGCACACTTCGTTGAACTGGGCTGACAATACTTCATTATTGTCTTTAATTTCATGGAGGACGAGCACACGCCAGGTTGCCATAGCTAGGATCACCTCCCTGACAGTTGTACACCCCGATCGGGGGCTTGAAGATCCTTACTCACAATCAATTAGAGAGAATGGAGTTCCACATCCCAAATAGAATCATTAGGGCAAGCATCTATGGAGCGCTCTACATGTTGGCATCCCCAATTAGCCAAGTAATCAGCCGCAGCATTACCTTTTCGTCTAATGTGGCTCAGGATCAGGTATTGAATCTATTTCACCAGTTGCCTCACTTCTTCTATTAGAGCTGTTGTTCGCCAACTTTGAGATATTTTCTCCCAGGGTGTGCCTTGTTGTAGCTTTTAGAGCACGCCTATTACCATTGCTGAATCTCCCTCAACTATGATTCTCTGATAATTTTCCCTGATTGCTATAAAAATACCTTTTTTGACAACCATAAGTTCTGCTTAATTATTTGTGGCATTGCCCAAGTTGAAAGCATAAAATCGGCAGACTTCCCCCTGAGAGTTACGGAAAATCCCTCCTGAGCCAGCTTGCCCTAGATTACCTTTCGATGCCCCATCATAATTAAGTTTAAGAAAGCCTGGTTGAGGAGGTAGCCGGTGTTCCTCAATCGATTGGCTTGGTGGTCTGTACTTCCATAAACCTTTGTAAAGCATCTGCAGTTTGAGGTTTAAGTGCTCTAATATCTGAGATTCAATACCCACTATCTGCCAATCTTCATCTGACCAAATTTTTACGAGGATAGTTTTACGAGTTCTGATTTTGATTTTTATTTTGAGGAGCTATTTGGTTTTATTTAGGATAAGATCTCTCATTCCTGTTAATTCTCTCGATCATCACCTCCATGGTTCTAACCAAACTATCAATTTTGGAATCTGATGTGGAGGGTCCAACTTCATCTTTGTAGGTAACCTTTTTCTCTGCTTTCAATCTAGCCCTTCTGGAATTTAGGTTAGCTTCTGAACTTACTGCCCCTATCTACATATCTTCTAATATGAGGGGTTCTCTTTCCCTTAATTGATAGCACATGTCTAGGTCAAATCCTTCAGGAAAATTCATTAAGGCTAAGCATTATGGGGGTTTCATTGGTGGACTGAGTGCATTATAAACACTATTGAATCTAGTGCAATAATCTTGAACACTCTCTCCAGCATTTATTTTAAGGTCATTGTATTCTAATAGGATTTGGAGGGGATTTCTCTTGACTTCCCATTTTTTTAGGAATAGTTGATGAAAATCAGGGAGATCATTGATACTATTAGGGTTTAAGCCTTTGAACCATTTTCTTGCTTCTCCCCCTAAAATTTGAGAAAGCATTCTAAGTTTAACAGTTTCATCATCTATTTCTTGTCTGTCAAAGTAGTCATTCATTCTATCCACATGTTTTTGAGCTATAGTAGAACTACTGGCATCATATAATGGAATCTTAGACTGATAGTCCTTTGGTAGAGGAACTAGAGGTAAAGGAAGGACTAAGGGAGCATACCATGTTTCCATGATATGAGCTTATGGAAACAATGGGGGATTAACAAATGGAGGTAGATGATGAAGTTGAGTGGTTTGAACAATGGATGTATGGGTGGGTGTGGGTGAAGTACTTGGACCAACTAAGTGATTTTGAGCAAATTTAGGATGGGAGAAACCAATTTTTTGGAGAAAATGGAAATCAGGAGGAGTGGAAGGGGAGACTTCTCTACTGCTACTTTGTTGTGAGAATATAAGCTCATGGTTTATCTGGTCTATACCAGTTTGTGACTTGGTTCTATATAAGCTTCTTGTATGAGGTAAGTCAAGTTGGGAATTTTGCAAGTTTATAAGGTTCTCAGGGAAATAACTTGCTCTATGGATTGGTCTATCAACAGTTGGGTTTTTAGATGCAGGAGACTTCCTAAGGATGCTTTCAGGATTGTTAACTATTGCAGGAGGATTTGGGTTAGGATGGGATCTAGTATGGATTCTTCTAGAAGCTAGGATTTTGGACCCAACAAGTCAGAAAGGTTTTTTAGAGGTATAACAGTCTTAAGGCACAAACCAAACTATGAAAGAGATACTTAACTCACAAAGTATTCTTGACTAGGTTTTGTTTAATGTTTTGATGAAAGGCTAAGTTTCCCAGTGGAGTTAATGGAAAATTAGTGGAGTCACCAGGTGGAGATTTTTACTTGTCTTATGAATGATTGTTGTCCACCATCATCAATCAAAAACCATTCTTAGACAATACTTGATTCATCTTAAACTAATGAGGTTTTCTAATTTTTGAGTGAATCTGAAATGTTTATTACTCAGTCCCCAGTATGGTTGCCACTATGTTGGCTCCCTGTAATTTGCAACAGTGGCAAGAACAAACACTACAGGGGCCACATCAAAACCACTTTGGAGTCCTAGGACCTAGCCTTCTTGGATTTAGAGAGGGATATCTCTATAAAGGTGTTTTCAATTGATATATATTTGTGCTCTTTGTTTAATATTTTAGGCTAGTTATGAAGTTCTAAGGACTTGTTTATTTTTGGTTGGATTAATTGATAGATTGAAGGATCAATGGTGTGATTGATTGAGGGAATGTTCCAGCTGAACAAATAGACTGTGATAAAAAATCAATCCATTGGGCTATGGAGTCATAAAAGGATTTAATTGTTCATCAACTCTGAAAGGGTATTCATAGGGAAAGCTAACTATATCAAATGGATTCTTTAAATTAGGTTGTGATATGAAATAATAATAAGTTTTGAAGTCAGAAAAGCTATAGTCAGTTAAGAATCTTCTAGCTCTACTTAGACAAGAAAATCCTCTTAAGGTAACTGTTTGGAGCAAGCCAAAGGACAGGGCAACCCATAGACTTGTTTGGACAAACCTTTAATAAGCAACCTTTCAGACAACAATCCAAAAATCAAATGACTACTTTCAGATAAAGAAAAAATATAAGAAAACAATAAGAGTAGCCTAAGATAAAACATAAATAATCTAATCTTCTTTTGAAAAACTCTCAAAAGACTCTTCAAAGAAACATTTCAAGGCAGACCAAAGGGCAGGGCATACCATAGACCTCTTTGGTTTTATAGTAAGTATACTTTAAAGAAAGGTCTTAAAAACAATATTTCAAGTCTTACTAAATGGAACATGGGTTCACCACAATTTCCTTGGTTTAACTCTATTGAATCGTTCCCAAGACTACAAGATAGATGTAACTTGAAGGAAATTATGAATCTTCCAATCAAACCTTGCAGAAGAAAACACAAATATAAAGAATACAGACAGAAATAGGGTGCTGAAACAACAAAGTCTAATCTAAAACTTTTGTTTCTTTATTAGAGAAAGATGGACATAATGGAAAACATAAGGAGAAACAGTAACAATTTAGGAAAACTTCACCATTGATATATCTCAAGGATCCTCTGAACATGATTGTATTATTGATGATAAAACCAGTCATAATACTCCAGATACAATAGCTCTCTGCAACTTAGAGCTTTCTTCAGTTCAGTCTAGCATTCCTCAAATAGCTTAGCAGTAAAAATCAATCTAATAACCATCAAGTAACCAACATTTAAAATGAGCCTCATATGAAATATTTATATGCAAAATGAGGAGGTGCTGCCAAACTATGGTGTTTAAATGTTATTTATTACAAAGTTAATGTTTTTTTTACCTTTGAGACCATGCAAGGCCCAAGGAAAAAAAATCCGAAAGAGTTACTCTAAAATATTAACTTCTATCTTAACTTTTGCGTTATTTTAGTTGAAATATTTGACTTTAAAGGCTTTGTAATAATTTTTAACAACTATTGAGCTGCTTTAAAATATCTCTGACTGTGCAATAACTGCATGATGCCTTTATGGAAAGAAATAATGCTGTAGGTGGCAATTTTGTCTTTAGAGAAGTGATTGCTTCTTTTTTAAGTTATTGGAAGTTGTATTTAGGAAAATATATCCTTGTTTTAATCATCAAACTTCTATATTAGGCCTCTGATCTCTTATTTAGCTTTATAATTTGCCTTACTGTCTTTATTCTCTGTTTTTTCTTTATGGCCGTTTTGTTCATTTACCCTTTGCTTTAAGCCTTTGACTTTCATCTTTAATCACTGTCTTCAAGGGATAATCCTCTGTGTTTATCCTTTGATTTAGGATTTCACTTCAATCCTTCTATTCTTTGTTTCTTCATTGACTGTTTGCTTGTTCTGTGTGTAGGGAGGTGATCTTCTTTGTGGTCAAAGGGTTTTATAACCCATTGATGATCATGACTCATCAAGGGTTAGCCTTTTTGCAGACCCCCCTGGTTCTTTTTACATGAATTTACCTCTCGTACCATCATCTAGAGGTTTAATTTGTTACTTTTTGACTATGCGAGGGAATTTTGCGCCTTTTTTTTCCATTATAAACCTGCACAAAACACAAACCAATGTTAAATTAAAAAACTATGGGCATGGAAAAACTGTTTTTTGGGGTTTTGAGGCATCAGAGGGCTATTTTCAAAGGAAGGGGGGTGTAGAGGGAAGGTTCTGTATACGGAACTAGGTGGAAAGATGAATAAATTTGAATTTTGGTGTGGGAGGGGAAGGTGGTTTTGGGAAACCACAGTGGTTTATCGCGCGGGCGATGAGCGGTAAATGGTTTTGAGCTCATCGAGCACGATTCCACTTATCGGTTGATGTGTGTCCTGACCAATATTTTTTTTTTCATGCAGTTTGGGGCCATTAAACTTTGACAAATAATTTTGCGCGATATGAGTTAGAGTTGTCGGATCTCAAGAGTTGAGATCGACGGTCTGGAGGGTTTCGGGGACCGGGGTGCAGATCGATGGAGTGGAGCCCAAGAGAGGTGTCAGGATTTTATTTGATGAAAGGTTAAGCATAGAACAGGGCCCATGAATTGATGACGCAACAAGGTTTTTTGGGTAGCGTGGGGTTGGGTTATATGCAGGGTTGATGGGGATAGGACAGGATGATCGCTGGATCGGGTCGAGGGTCTTTGATCAATGGTCTAGATGAGTGGATAAACGGTGTAGATGAGGATAGGAAGAAGGGGGACCCAGTTTAATTTCTCAAAGGTTAAGGGGGATTTTATAAGGTTGCAAGGGTGGTTAACAAAGTAAAAGGGGCGGAGGGGTAAACAATAGGGAAAGGGCTTAGAAATAGGCAGAGGAAAAGGTCTTATGGGAGTGAAGGAGCTAGGGCTTAAGCGAAGAGGGGCTTAAGGCATATTTTAAAAATAGGGTGGGTACATTATAAAAATAGAGTTTTTGTAATTTTTTAGAGGGTCCCATAGGCTAAAAGGTTAGACTAAAACAATGTAAAAAGTATTTTTACATTGTTTTAAGGCTTTTTAGAAGAAAATGGGGAATGAGGGAGGATTTTTTATGGGTTTTTAGAGGGGAAAAAGGGGGATGAATGAGGGTGTTAGTAGAGTGATGAATGAGGCCAGTGAGGACTTAAAATGGATTCTTCTTAGAGCAGTAGGGTGAACATTTGAGAGGGAAAAAGACAGGAAAGTTTAGTGAAAAATAGTCAAGCTTAGGATGATGAAGGTAGTGAGATTTCTAGAACTCACAGTGTTTCTCAAATATTCTTTCTAGAAATCTAAAATCATCATTTAGTCATCTTTTGATATCAGCAAAAAATTATAGATGGCTAACAACGTCGAATCCGGTTGAATCTTGGGTTTCGTGATGTCCAAATAAGGCATCTCCATTGATCCTCTTAAAGGCGAGGCAATCATCAATTTGCATCCTCCCTCTCCTGTTCATCAAATGCAAAGCTTTCAGGGGGAATCCAATTTCCTCTGTCGCTTCATACTGAATTAGGATGAGCTTTCCAAAGGCTTTACTCATTTATTGAAAAATGGAATCTCATTCATATGGGTCAAAATTTCCAAAAGATCTTTTGATGCTTTGAAATGATCCCTCATCAGTTATCCTCTACTGCATCCTCCCAATTATCACCATGATTACTGCGTGTATTTGGATACCAAAGGTAGCAATATAGGTATGGTGGTGGTTCAAGATGATGACGATGGTTAAGATCATGTAGTGTACTAATTGAGTCACAAACTTTTTGACGTTGAGACTTGTTATGCTCATGTAGAGAAACTCGCAATGGCTTTGTCCATGCTGTTCAGTTTTTTCATCATTACATTCTCATGTGTAAAAATTTGGTGATTTTTTATTGTAACCCCATCAATTACATTCTCAAGCCTTAGTTTCTTGGGGGAAAGTACTTAAAATGGAGTGTCATCCTTCAATATTTCAACTTAGAGTTCACTGCTGCTAATTCTAAGAAATCCTTGGTCTTTGGTAAGTTGATTTGTGATCTTCCTACTGCAGTTGATCCCATTCCTCTTGATGAATTGATTCAAAATGAATCCCTCTTTCTCATTAGTACTCTTGATCCATGGTATGGAGACATCATCATTTATCTCCAGACCCAAAATTTTCAACCAGACCTATCGCACTGTGAGCAATGACATATTCACTACTATTCCCAACCTTACTGTATCGTTGGAGATACTTTATATCGCAATGGAATTGAATTCATCCTCCATCAGTGTTTGAATCTCAAGGAAGATGAGAAAGTTCTCAATGATTTCCGCTCCAGGGCATGTGGTGGTCACATGTACAGTTATGCTACCACCCAAAAAATCCTTTGCACGGGGTATTTTTGGTCATCTATATTTAGAGACTACATTGTTGCAGTACTCAAATGTCATGACTGCCAAATATAATCTCAGAAAGAGCGCACCCCACCCTCACCCTTGCATAAATTTCATGACCTATAATTCTCGTTCGATTGGGGGCATGGTTATGTTATCATTTTCATCGATTATTTCACTAAATGGGCTGAAGCAATGCCTACATACAATAATAAAGGTCTAATTGTGGCACAATTCCTGTTTAATCATGTCATAGCTTAGTTCAATGTCCTGAAAGTGATTTTCTAACCATGGCTCTCATTTTTTAATCATCTCATGATAGAGCTCACTGCTTAGCTGGGGTTGCATCATGATATCCCCACTCCTTATTATCCACATGCCAATGGTCAAGTTGAAGTTGTCAATAAAGTTTTTGTTACCATGCTTCAACGAACCATTGGGAAACACAAACGATATTGGCATCTGATGCTATTCTCAACTCTTTGGTTTTATCAAACCTCCACTATGGCTACCACTAGATCCACACCATTCTAATTGGTGTATGATCTAGAGGCCACACTCCCGATCGAGTGTGAAATTACTTCTCTTAAGCTATTCCTCGAACTACTTCTTGGTACTTCAAAAAAAGAGGAATGTTTTCTTTACCTCGAGCATCTAGATGAGACCCAAATACTTGATGCTTTATTCATTTAATCACAAAAAAGATGATTTAAATCTCAATATGAAAAATCCATCAACCCTCGTATTTTCTCCAAAGGTTACTTGGTCCTACTTTACGACCTAGCCCACGATAAATTGGGAGTTGGAAAACTTGAGCCAATGTGGCACGGGCCCTATATCATTCAACGAGTATTGGAAAGAGGATGCTATGAGTTAGGAAATTATGAAGGCAACCAATTGGCTATGCCCCAGAATGGGCTCTATCTGAAGAAGTATTACGCTTGATCATGAGTGTGATGCTTTGTACATTAGTGTTTTATTCATTAGTGTGCTTTGATTGGATTTTTGGTGTTATTTTTTGTTTTGCATACATGTGTCCTCTAATCACCTTGTGCTCCGTTTTGCATATGTCATCAAATAATTACATCGGTTTTGTTGATGGCGTTTGTCATAGCACACAAAACCTTTCTTCCACAACATGGACACACTTTTCTCATGATGGCAAGTTGATTAATTTACAAGGTTTTTGTTTGGGTCAAATAACTAAAAATATTTCCGAATATATTATGGTTATCAAGCTATTATCAGATGTTATTGAACTTAGAAAAAGAGCTTTGGCTGTTAAATTAGACTCACAACTCGTGGTGTTACAGTTAAATGGTCATTATTATGTGCTAAATCCTAAAATTTTGCATATGTATTTGTGTGTTCGATTATTAGAAAGGAATTTCTATTTCATTACCTATCAACATATTCCAAGACATTTAAACACATTAATAGATACATTATCAAATCATGTATTATATAGGAATCTGCGAAACATGTAAAAACCAACACATCATTATGATACATAATTAGTCATAGAAACATGCATATGTATACACACACACACACACACACAGATATATATATATATATATATATATATATATATATATATATATATATATATATATATATATATATATCAGGTCTGTCAAGTGTGTCACATCAAAATCTCAAAAAATATGTGTTATGTGACAAAATGGCTCTCTGAGCCTACATGAGTAAAAAAATGTAAAAATAGGGCTGCGCTCCTCCCACACGGTGCTCGTGATAGCAGGTGACCACTTGGATCACTCACTAGAGTAAATGACGCAGTCTTCCTAGAACCCCAATCATATGCCCCTAAAAGTGAAGAGGAATATCATCGAAAGTAGCATACTCAGGGATGCCTCTCATAAGGCTAACCAAGTTCCGCTCTGACTCAACTAATGGGTCTTCTCGCTCCTCGTAAGGGATATCCTCCACCGGGTGGGCTACCCACCTCGCGTTCGGTGGCATTCCTGGCGATATTTGAGGACCCATATCTGTAAAAACATCATAATTTTAAATCTCATAATACATAACAAAAACATTTGAAAAGTAAAAAAGATGTTATTTATTTTTTTACCTGCATCAGTCCACTGTGTTCCTGGTGTTAGTGTCTAAATTTTTAGTGATCAAATATAATCTTTCAAGTTTACTTAGTAGTGGTCCTAGGTCAAAATCTCATGTTTCGAGTCAATTTTAAAATAAAATTTTGTTCACTGAATACGTCTAGCTCTAAAATTCTACTCCCTTCACTCCATTCATGGTCATCATCATTTCAAGGTCATGTCATTCATCATCACCTAGCATCATAGATCATAAAACCCTCATGTAGGTCGATGTCTAGGTCTCATGTGTTTCGCCACCATAAGATTCATTTTCACCATAAAAAGCATCTTCATTGGGAGTCAGAAAATATAGCTAATAAAATAACTGCAATTTTTCTTTTCTCAAAGAAGTCTGCTATATGGTCAAAATAGCTCCCCTCTCATGCTCACAACTCTCCACAACCATCTAAAGATTGGCAGTTTGCTACGATTTTGGTTCCAAGCTTCAAAATAGACATCCGATGGTTAAATAATCTTTCAAAAAGGTTCAAAGACCTCCAAAATAGTAAGTGAATTCTCTTCATACCTCATTAAAGTCAAATTCATAAGAAAAGGGTGGATTCCCTCCTTAGGGTTTTCTTCACTATGTTTTTGGTTTCATCCATGCTTGCCTAGTTTAAGTTGGAAAAACCCTAATTTCACCATCTAAAAACCTTCATACATCATCCACATACCTTATCCAAACACTACCTATCACTCATACCCCTCGTTGCCACCATTTTCATTAAAACCCTAATTTTCACTACATTCTTGCAAGAAAACTAGGAAATTCTTGTGTTTTGACCTTTTGGTCACCTTGAGTCATGCCCATTTCCAGAAATTTCACTTGCATCATATTTCCAAATCATCACCCTACCTCCTCAATTTTTTATTCATTTTTCTCCAGCTTCTTTCCTCCCCATTTCTGTCCCTAAAATCAGCCTACCATTATCCCATGTTTTCCTAATTCTACACCTCCCCTACTCATTTCATCTACATAGGGTTTTTATCTTGTTGAAAAACACTATGGAGGGTGAGAATAATGTACATAAAGGAGGTCATGATTCTAGGCTTGAGTCAAATTAGACCCATGGCATCATTTTTAGAGCTTCATGATCATTTTCTAGGGTTTACATTGCACATAAGGACAATCTGACTTCAAATTTTATTTCTTAAGACACGACGATGAATTTTATAAACTTGAAAGAGGTTGTTGTCAATTATAGGATAAATAACAAAAACCTCCTTCGGTTTATTCACAGGTGTTATGACTTGAGACAAATTCCAAAAATATAGTTGCTCCAAGCCATTTTCTGCACTTTTGAACAGGTTGTCTTCAAGTCAATGCTTCAGGGGCTTGGAGAAGGAGTTTGCAGTTATTTATTACTAAATTTGTATCTGAGATCCTAATATTTCCAACCATACCACTTTCATCCCAAAAATCCTCTAGTAAGACCTCCAAACTACCTCTCAAAGTGGTGTAATGCTTTTGCTGAGAGTGCACTATGCTTCCGCAAATTTTAGTGACCAACATCAAACTTGGATTCTGAGCAAATGGTAAATTATTTTGGAAACATTAAGGATTAATTTGTTCATAACATCCGAAACAAAAAAACCCTATATCCATTTATCAAAACATGTTATTTTTAGAGAGATATGGATCTATCTTTAAATCATATTTTTACAGAATTCTTTTTGGAAATTCTGGAAAAATGGTCATTACAGAAGTGTCATGCAATGACGCGATGCTTTTTAGCAGAGCATCTAAATGGAGAACTTTTTATATGTTTGGATTGATTTTAAATTATAAATCACATATATGACCTCATTTTGGCATGTCACCATCCCATTGTGAAGAAAAATCCAAAAAACACCATTTTTTTCATGCTTTAGCCACCTATATTACCTCTGTGCGACGCTTCTAGAGTGAGGTTGGAAGTATCTATTTTTGAAGGCCTTCCAGTGGGTATTTTCTTAGTTTTCAGGGTGAAATGGAAAGAAGATACACATGGATACTTAAAATCTAGTCAAAATCAGCTCCGAAGTGGCGGGACGCTTCTACAAGGAGGCACAATGTTTCTACTGGGAGGCGTGACACTTCTATAATTGGATTCCTTTGGATAGTCATCAAGCCACAAAAACTGCAAAATTCATGGTTTAATTGTCCCATGAGGTGTATTTTTGGTAGGAGATTTTTTTTTTTTGCCTCTCTTTATGGAGGAATGATGTAATTAATGAAGGATACATGCACTCCTATTTATTAGATAAATTTGAGGGAATGGTTTCAAACTTCCCTAGAAACTAGAAAACAACTCATAGGGTGAATTTATGATGTGTTTTGGATCAAATTTCGATCCAATGAGGTGTCATGACTTCTATTTTCTACATGTACTCCAAAATCAAGCAATTTTATAGGTTGGATAGTTGTTATTTGTAGTGGACCTATTGTACAATATTTTTTTTAATGAAATCAAAGTCAGTGTTGAAAACATAGTATTGAGACTCCAGTGGTATGCCTTTGAGCATTTGTTTTTCTCTGTAATATTATCAATTTGAATGTTATGTTATCATTATTTCACATATATGCTTATGTATGTTAATATTATCAATATATAGAAAAAACTTATGCTTTCCTTGCTCTGTCTTAACAATATTTACATGAACATCTCTCTTCTCTTCTGATGAATGAATTCATTTTAATGCTCATTATGGCTTTCTCTCTGTTCACCCTATACACAATGAAAAATTAAGCATGTTCCTAAGCTTACCTACCTGGCCTCATCCTTACCTCTGAAATCTAACCTTTGAAACTTTACCTAAACCCTAGACTTAGTTCCTTGACTATCACCCCTATCCAGCAAAAACTTCAAACAAACAAAACAATAATCTACTAATCATCATAACTAGACTAAAATAATTATATATTTAGTCATCTCATTAGCTGAAAACTGATATTGAGATAACCCTCTATGGTTTTGTTAAGGCTTGCTATCTAACCTAAAGGATTTTTTGTGGTTACCTCTTTTAGTTCCATTCTCATCCTTGGGAAATGGGGGGAGTGATAATGCCTGGAGGAATGGGTAGATCTGGATCTCCCCTGAAATAGATCCATGCATATGCATAGTCCTCAACCATGATGAGTTGACGATGAAGCCAGTTGAAAAAATGTTGTAGGGAAATGCATCTACTAGCCCCCACCCTGACAAGTCATGATCTCACACCACCTCATCAGTTTCAGGTCCCTCGGGGCTAGATCATGGATTTCCAACCATTGATATTGGAACAAAGGTACTCTCTCCAAGAAAACTTTCGCCAAAATGGACCCATGCCCGAATTATTTCAGTCGACTTATTTTGCACTTGGTCAGTTGGCTCTTCATGTTATCCAATAACCCCTCGCACCAGTTGAACACAGTAGGGGCCAGAAATTCCACCGCGTACTGGAATTTGGATTTCATTGCCTCATACAACACCTGGTCTCCAACCACTCAAGTCATGCAATGAAGGAGTGTATGCAAGGGAAGGAATCTGATAGAAGATATCTCTATCATCTTGTTCTCAATCTTTCGAGCCCCACAACAATGTCTTTGGATAAGCATACTGGTGCTCTCTCCTCCTGTGCGAGATATGGAGAGTTTCATTCTCTCCCCTCACCTGGATAAGCCTATGATGAAATAGATGATCATGACATATAATTCCATATCCTAGTCACCAATGATGAATATCTAATGATCTATGTCCCACAATCCAATCAAATATTGGAGCAGCTCCAATTGAGCTCTCAGCCCTGATATCTAAAAGAACTTTAGTAATTTTCAATTGTGAAATGCATTTACGCAATTTTGGTCTTGGAGTACTTTGTTTTCTTCCACGTTGTGGCCTCATTATTTCCATTCGATGACCATCTCTACTAAAATCACTTGCAAAACATGTTCAAAAGGAATTTTAGGAGCTTTCATCAGAGTAAGTTTTGCAATCATCCATTGGAAATGGGTAGATTTATCATTTCAAAATCTTCCCCGCCGCGAGTGCGTCTATCAAAATCAATTTGGCATTGGTGGCACGCTGCCCTAACGGGCTAAGCGTTACTGACGTGGGTCTGATAGCTCGAACCCGTGTTATCTGCGGGTGATTTTCAGGTTGAAATCCTCCCCCCATCTCTCTATTTATAAAGATAAACATTGAAAGAATGGAATTAAAATGAAGAGGAGGATTTGATCTCTTATGTGGCACTTATAGATCATTGGATGGTGTCCTAGATTGGCAGCACCATTGATCTAAATTTCAGAGGGAAAATGGGTAAAATGCACTTCTCCAATTTACTCAAAATATAAAGGTGAAAATGAATTTACTTTTTGTCTATCTATATATTTTTAAATATTTTCACCATGATTTTATTATTTTTCCTTGATATTAGTGACGTTTGTTTCTTTTTGTGTAGTAACATGACCTTTACATTATTGGTGATTATTTCTAACGCAAAAGAGTTTTATTTTATCTCTTTTTTGGACTTGGTAAACATAAACGAAAAAGGAACCCCCCTGGAGTCAACTTTCAGCTTTTTTCTGACTCTCAAAAAATGAAAATATTGTCAAGTACTTGTCATTTCAAACTCGTTAAAGTAAATGAATTGACGTAATATCAGTATACATTTACCCCTTTTTTGGGTTGAGATTCCTTATTTATGAAAAATGAATACCTTGATCGAACATGATCAAGAGGTTCTCTGGGATATTGTTTTCTACCTTTTCGGATTCGAGAGACGATTTAAGAAAAAGGGGCATGATGGAGTTTTCTTTTTGTTTCTTTTCAAACTCCTTAAACATGAAAAGTTACTGAGTTACCCTTTCGTTGGACTCGTTAAATATTAAATGATGAAAGAATTATTACCATGAGAAGACCGATTTTCTCCTCCCAGGGGATTCTTAAAATTACTAGGATGGATTCATTCAGAGAATGAACTTACACACTTATCATTTGTTATCGCCTTCACAATGGCTATCAAAAATAAAGAGGTGCTCATTAGTAATAAAGGGGGAAAAATGAAAGTGAACATCCTATGTATATTTTGGGCAACTTTTCGCTCTTAAACATGACACTCATCTATAATTATTGTCGGGTTGGGGATATCCTTCATTTGTCATTTTTCCTCCACGGGTTTGGGGAATCCATTTTCTTTCTATTCGATCACCATTTTTGTCATCATGACCTATGATCCCATTTGATTCAAATTATACCACACTCTGGAGTCACATCGCCAATATGTTCAAGAGAAGTCCTTTTTTTCAAACATCCTTTGCTTATTTGACCTCCTGTGTTACAATTTTGAATCACTCCTATCATCCTGAGATATTTGTTATTTCATCTCAATGATGTGGGAATCATTATGGCCCTCCTTCGATGAATCACTTCCTATCGACCTCAACTCATTATCTGGGAAGGTGGTTTATAAAATTATTTTCAGTACCTTGGAGCTTGCATGCCTCAATGGAAAATTCTTCATGTTTGATGACAGGTTCACATCATTGGTCTTCAATTGAATGATTCTACAAGTTTTCGACTTCAACCTATTCATTCACACTTGTATATTGTGTTGTTGTACCTTGAGGTCCATCGTCATTAATGGTGATTTCTCTCGTGCCAGTTAACAGTTTTCATCATTGACTGGTAATCATGTGGTTTCTACCATGTTCGACACCAGCACATCTATTCACATGATTATATTCGTACGTTCAGTTGATTTAGATCTTGGTGAAGAGCCTAGATCACATCTGATTTTGATCTGGGCTACGGGAGTTATTAAGTATTTATGATTGTATACATGATCCTATATATACAAATGGTTGCGTCTGTTAGAGTCGGTATCTTCATCCCTCCGTCAGAGATCAAAATCTCTTTTGTTGCATTTCATTTTAGGTGTCTCATTCAGTTCAGTTAGCTGCATTCCATTAGGAGCATGGATCATCTGACGGAAGGGTCTCTTCTCTCATATCCCTCATGTCATGTACCTGTTGGTCCATGTCTTTTTATCGAAATCAATTTTAAAGTCATTCACAGTCATGTTTGGCCTCATGTTTGCTAAAGAGTCATTTTAGGGTTTTTAGTCTCATTAGGTCTAGGGTTTCATAAATTTAGTCTTCAAAATGGATAATAATGTCAGCAGGCACATGAGGGAGGCTCGAAATAAGTTTTCAGTGCAAAATTTCATCGTCATAATGCTTAATCATGATTCTTCTTCAAAACTCTGTTTTGAAGAAAAATCGTCAAATTCATCCTTTGTAATAAATGTAATGTAATTTTCAAAAAAAATTCAGTTATAAAGTTCTTTAGGCATAGCCCTGGTCGCCTTTGCCAAATCCCATGCCAGCTATCCCTGCAAAAGATAGACAAGAATTTCATCATTAGTTCAAAAATCAAAGGAAACAAACAAAAACATAGTTTATTTTTAAAAAGTGCAAAGTGCCAAAGTCTGCAACATTAGAAAGTGGGTTTTCTAAATCAAAACTAAATTTTTTTGTATATATAAGATATTTTCACATTCAACAGTTCATTTGCACACCAAAGACATCATTGAAGCCGAGTCAAAATGTGAAAGGGCGAAATCAGGTTTTGAAAGTCGAGACTGTGTGTGAAATCACCTGCGCGGCACACTGGGTGAAGGTCGCGGCGCACTTGCTAGTCGCGGCGCACAGGGCCGGCATCCAAATTTTGTCATTGCCTCCAACAAATTCCAAATTCCTTGGTCCCATTTGATCCATGTAAGTTTAAATCATCTTGCAATTTCCATTATTTAGTGTTGGGTGTTGTTTGAAAGGTTGGTTTTGAGAATTTGAATGCCAAACTATAAACCCTATCACCATGCTTAAAACTGCTCCTTAGGGTTTTGATATTGGCCTTTTAAAAAGTAATTGTGCTGCCCAATTTGTTCATTTCCCATCTTGTTCATCCCTTCCCTCACTGTAATCCTATCATCACTGTTAATATTACCATTACACTCCTCCCCTATTCCCTTATATCCCAAGTCATTTCTCATCATTTTTCCCCTTCCCATTTCATTTGTAAAAAATTCCCAAAACCCCAAGAATCTCAAAAATTCAGTGGCTGTCCCTTCTCTCAAAGTTTGTCAAATTTTCAAAGGGAAAAATATCACTTGATTAAACCCATTGTTCCCACTGCCCTATATCTCCTGCATTCCCTCTCATACTACCACACATTTGGCACATATTTGGCAATTGAAACAAAGACTTGGGATATAAGGATACCTTGCATGGACATTATGGAGACAGACACCGACACATCATATGATAGAGATAGTGATTCTACCACTGAGCTACATGCACCGAGAAGGCCTCGTAAAGGTGGCAAACATGTGAGAGAAGATCCCACCTCATTGACTCAATTGCAGGCTTGCTTGCTTGCCATGGCATGTTTTCGAGAGCAGTCATGCTATCAGTATTGTGAGATGATTGCTAGGATTCAACATCATCAGGAGTTGGCTCGGTTGTTTGTGTTAAATTTTTATGATGGTCAGGTAACTCTTGCTGGTGTAAATTTCACTTTGACACCGAAAACCATTTCTCAAGCAACCGGAATACCGAATGTGGGTGAACAGTGGAACACGAGACAACAGGTGGACAGAGTGCATTATGAACTACACATCAGGCCTAGCTATGTGAGACAGCTCAGCAAGGTGTTCCCATTCCGGTTCCTAAAGGAATCCTATGCGCCTTTGATGAAACTTATAATCAGATATTTCAGTTGTGAGGGCCGGTTCTCACACCTCTATTCCTACCACATCAGGTTATTGATGCATTTCACTAGAGTGAGGATGATGAAAATTCCTTATTTCATGTGTCGGAATATCGAGAGGATGACCATGCTTGTGTAGAAGAAGACTCCCGAGCAGCAGTACAACAGTATTTATCACTATGCACTCATCAAGATTGTTGTTGTACATCAACTTGGATTGCAGGGTATTGCATGGGAGGATTTCATTTCCCATGAATTTTTCACAGCTCCTCAGGTTCCTCCAGAGGTTGTCCATGATGCAGGTGAACCTTCACATCAGCCTGAGGGTCACGAGACAGAGCCTATCAGTGTGCCAGTGTTTGTTACTTATCAGAGAGGCACCAAAGTATTATTTTTAGCAGCTTGAAGAGTACTATCTCCAGCTGGGGTGGAATGGGTCTCATTTCCATCATCAGTAGACGATCATGGAGTTTCAAAGCATTCGTGAGAATCGGCAAGCTGCTCGAAGAAGCCCAACAGAGATGACACCCATTGAGCAGGAGATTGAGGCTGATAGAGAGACTTGGCTTAAGAGGGTCAATATTCATCTTGAGAAGCTGTTGACGAAGTAAAAAAAGGAAAAGAACATTCTCAGACACATGAAGAACCATTATTGGGTGCGACATCATGTTTGCAAAGTGAGGATCAAGATCCTGAAGGCAAGGCTAAGGAGGGCACTAAAGCGTCGCAAAAGGCATGATAGGTTCCAAATTTTGGCCGAAGCTTCCTTGGCCCAGCATAGCACTTGATGAGGGGCCTTCAGCCCAAATTTCAAGAAATTTGGGAAAAAAAATTTCAATTTTGAATTTTTTGGCCTAAACACGGATTTTCCTACTCGACGCGTAGCGCCACTTGGCGCGCACTTATAATTGGTAGCTCTTCAGGAGGAAAACTTTGAATTTCTGGATTTTTCATCAAAATTTATGCATTCTTATGGATTACCTAAGGATTTCATCAAGTTCTGGATTGCCTAAAGGGTCAAAAACACCCTAAAAATGGCCTTTCTGCCACTTTTTGCGCACACAGGAAGCAGTGTTGGGAGATTGAACTTTTGGAGGGGAAAATGGAAACTAAATGCAGAAATTCCAGTTGGTTTGGAAAGTAGACAGGTAGGGATTTCCAGCGAGCTATCCTTCACTCAATTTGGACTTCGGGAAGGCCCTCAAAATTAGCGTCAAACTTGTGCTACACATAGATATTTTAGGCGCGATGCATAGATAAATTTGGCCTATTTTTCACTCAGCAGCTCAGAATTTCGCCTAGTTTTGGCCAGTTTGAATTTTTCATGTAACTCTTGATGTAAATTGATGTAATTTCATGAACATGATGTAATTTTGGCACATTTTTACTTATCCTAGTAGATTCATTCACCAAAAGGTGAAATTTAAGTGAATGAATCAGTTTCCTACCATATAGAGGCAAGTTGTTTCATTGCCTAATTTTCAGTTCTTAGTTTAGATATGGTTGAAAAAGCTCCTAGAATGATGAGCTCGACCCATAGAGGCATGGGAATGAGTTAGGCTTGTCTATATCATGTAGTTCTTTAGTAATTTTTAGGGTTGGACACTTGGGATTGCTTGGCACTTCATTGTCCATTTCATCTCTGCACTTTTGGCAAAGGAATAGACCAGGGTTTGCAACACTCTTTGGGATCCATGTGGCTCTGTGTTTTGATGGTGTTTTCCTCTATGTACTTGTAATTTCACTGATGTTTATGTGTATAATTTCCCTTCTCCTTTCTTCTTAAATTAAACAAATGAGTGATAAAGGTGGAATTCATTAGCTTGCTTTGCTCTGCCTTCAGTTTTGTTTAATTTTCCATGTTTTCATCTGTTTGAAGAGGATTCTTGAAATCCTCTTTCCCTCTTCAAATCCTCGTCGGTCTGAACCATCCATTCATTCAATCTAAAGCATCACAACAATTGCCTTCCTTGCCCCAATCAGAACTCTGCAAAAACTAGGCCTCATCCCCGAACCCAAAATTGCCTTTCCCTTGATTCCAACAAAAACCCCCAAAATCAAAATCAAATCCTTTCACCTATATACCTAGCCTAAAATTAGCCTTTATTTCAAGTCATCTCAAGCCCCTTCGATTATTTTTGCTGAGATTGACCCGGAGAGAGCCCTCTCCTGATCTGGTAGGGCTAGCTACCAGACTGAGCGTGGTTTGATGTTACCCTGAACTCTGCCTTCTTTCAGCCTGAGGTGGATTTAGGCAATAAAAGTGTCCATACCATAGATCAATTTCTATGATCTCTTTAGATGGATGGTTGTGACCATGTCATGGGTTCATGTACTATTTGATGCCTAGTGCAGATTTATGTGGTTAGGCATATTCATACAAGATATTTCATATATTGTAATATGTTTGATTTCGCAGGTTTCCTGGAAGTGATTTGAATTATTTTCCTTGGTTCATAAAGCATTTCAGCCATCAGACTATTTTTCCTTCATGCTTTAGGCGGCATTTGTTACACAGTAATTTTTCACCGTGATCAATTCCAATCCCTGATCTTGAAGTGACCTGTGGCAGAGCATATGCAATGTTTCCACTATTAATAAATATGTAAAGACATCCCTTGAAGACTCAAGGAAAACTGCCTTGAAAAATTACTGAAGGAAATTGGTCAAAACCCTATATTTCTAGGTCAACGCATTTCCTAGTTTCATGCTCGCGCTAATTTCAAATTGACAGTTATGGATTAATGTAGCCTTATTTCTTGGAAAACTGTGTTGATCCATTTCTGGAAGTGTCTCCTCAAATGGAGGAGAAGCTTCAACCTTTGGAAGTTCTAGGGTGGCAAGTTGGTTGTTAAACAGTGGTGATAGAGTTGAGCTCTCTCATTTTAGAGCTTTGATCTCATCCATGGGTTTTTATCGCTTAGAAATTGGATCTTCCTCCTCCATTCATGGGATCCCAACATCTTCTCCCTTTCTATAAATTTGTCCCCATCCTTCCACTACTTTTTAGTCATTGTTGGGCTAGTCTGAATGCTCGTTCCATTTAAATTCTTGCACTGTGATAATGCTTAAGTTGTTTAGGAGAAGGAATGCTTTAGAACTTTAGTGAAGGACTCAAATTGTCACCAAAGGGAGGCCTCCAACATCAAGGCCTGGGTTGTAAGCCTCCAATATCAATAAAACATTCGATGTTTTCTTTCTATATTTGTCTAATATTTTATGCAAATATTCTGGTACTCCTTGATCTGCTAGATAGATAATGTTTAATTATTATTATGTATTGGATTACATTTGTTTTTTTCTCTTGATCATTCATAGGTATTCGTGCGCAACGAGTAGCAAGGAGTGAGCCTAAAAGGATCATCGATCAAGGTCATCATCAATGGGTTCAAACATAGCATCAAGAAAAAGGTACTTCTATCTCTTTCCTTGTCGCATTATGAATCTTAGCTAAGAAAAATTTCATTAGAAAGTATCTCAAGTTGTTGGACCCACTCTAGGGCTAGAGAGATAGCCTCTATCCACAGAGGGGATTTATCTTGACAACATATCCCTAGATATATTTTTCCCTAGATGCACTAGGAGACACCCTAGGAGTGAGTGCCCAATGAAGTCTTCTCATTATTTGAGGAAAACCATGCATCAAATAAATTATCTTCCTTACGAGGCCTAAAATTTGTATACCAAGGGTTGGAAGGTGGGCCAGAGCAACTCTACTTCATCAATCAAAGAAGGCCTCAAGGACCTCGGCTAGAAAAACAAGGCAGCAAGGTGTGCCTTATTATTATTACATTTTGAGTCAAAATTCACCTTTGAAACCTTGGTACTTATCCGCTCATCCATCACGACCCACACCTCCTTATTTTCATTATGGTCCTCCATATCCTCCTCGACCTTTCAACCATCCTTTTCAGCCATATGCTTCCCAACCTCCTCAATGGAGCAACCCATCACAAGGTTAGAGGCCTCAGTGTAATGAACCTCCTGCTTTACTGCCTCCACCCCAGCCTCAACCAAAACTCACTTATCTTGCTCCACCTAAGAAACCTTAGATTCCTGCTCAACCCAATCTGATCCTGAATAACAAACATGAACAATAGGTCTAAAATGGAGAGACATATTACCCTTCCTATGTTGTGGATATACAAGAGATTAACCTTAGGTCTAGGAGACTGCTCCCAAATAACCATACACCATATCCCCTGAATACCTTGAAGAGTAAAAGGAAGAGAGTACCCCTCAAGTAGATCCACCTAATTTTCCGGAGAGATTGATCCACCCTAGCCAACACACCCTTGAAGAGATTGAAATTCTGGGAGAATTAAAGAATTTGTGTGTCAAGATACCCATTGTCTAGGCTATTTAGGATGTTCCCATATATTTTTGATCTTATCAAGGAGAAATGCATCAAAAACTTGGGAGAAAGAAGAGATACATGCCCACCATCAATGTTGTTGGTCAATTATTGGATTTGATGCCGGGGAGAGTGAATTTCTCAAAATACCTAGACCCTGGAAGTCTATTAGTGGATTTGAAGATTTATTATATCATTGTCCTCCATACATTGATGTACCTTGGGGCTGCCATAAATTTAATGACTAAAGAAAATATGTTGAATATCAACCTCCAAGGAGCCTTGAGGAAGACCACTATTGTGATGCAACCTGCAGATAGATCCACAGTAGCTACCGAGGGTGTTTTTGGGGATGTCATGGTCTCCAATGACACTTTGGACTCTATACCAATGACTTCCTAGTGCTTCAAACCAAAACCAATTTTAATGGTTATCCTCTTATCTTAGGAAGACCCTGGTTGGCCATTTTTGATGCCTATATCAATTGTAGGGTTGGGAACATGAACATCAAGAATGGGCCTTTATAAAAAAAAATGATATTATATCCTCCTACTCATCCTTCTATTGAACATGATCTACCTTTGTGGCTAGAGGATGAGGAAGAAGAGGAAGTGTATCATGAAACACCATACCCAATATGTACCTTAGATTTTGTTATAGGAGGGTGGAAACCTGATGAAGATGACCTCATTGACCATATACTTCAAAACCAAACCCCCACTACCATTACACTTAATGAACTTGTAACAGAATATGGAAGTAGTCCTTGGACTGAGCTATTCTTGGTTTACTCAATCAATGAACATGTTAAAATAGTAAATCTTTTCCCATATATAACCTTAAATGTCAATCCCTCTCTCTCGGCCCAAAAAAAAGAAGAATCATGGAAGATGCTAAGAGAACACTTAAATTCCTTTTCTTGGGACTATAAAGAAATCAAAGGGGTGTGTCCCTCAGTCTGTACTCACCATATTTACATCGAATAAGGATGAAAGCATGTGTGCCACCCCCAAAGGAGAATGAAACCAACCCTTAAGGACATAGTGAAGGAAGAATTACAAAATCTTATGGATGCAGGGTTCATATACCCCATCTCAGATAGTGAATGTCTGCCTCCTCTAGTATTCATCCAAAATAAGAATGTGAAGTGGAGGATTGATGTTGATTATAGATAATTGAACCAAGTGACAAAGAAATACCATTTCCCTTTTCCCTTCATTGACCAAGTCATTTATGGCAATTCAAGAAAGAAATTATTTTCTTTCTTAGATGGATTTAGTGGTTAAAATCATATTTGGGTCAGCCATCAAGACCAATACAAGACTACATTTATAATTATTTAGGGTACCTTTTCTTATAGAGTTATCCCATTTGGCCTATGTAATGCCCCTTCCACTTTTAACAGAGAAGTTATGAGTATATTTGTTGATTTTTTCCATGACTCCGTGGATATCTACATGGATGATTTCACTCCTTATGGATGTGATTTGTAGGAGACCCTATCTAATATGGGTAAAGTACTGAGGAAATGTATTGAAATGAATCTCTCATTGAGCACTAAGAAATTTGAATTCTTAGTGAAGGCAGGGACTATCATTGGCCACTCCATATCTTAGGAAGGAATATAAGTAGACCAAAACAATATTTCTATCATAAAAAGGGTCCCTACCCCTCAGAAATAGAGAGATGTTAGGAGTTTCTTGGGATTAGTTGGTTACTATATAAGTTTTATCAAATATTTTAGTAAAGTGGATTCAACATTGTTTGGATTGTTGGCCAAGGATTCATATTTCTCTTAGAAAAATAGCTGTCAAGAGGCCCTTAATATCTTAAAAGAGAAATTGACCACTGCACCCATACTTGGGGGACCCAATTGGGCTCTGCCTTACCATATCCATACCGATGCATCAAAAAAATTTGTGGGGGAAATATTGGGACAAGTAGATGATACGTTTGCCTATGCCATTTACTTCATTACTGAAAATATGCCTAAGGCTGAATTTAACTACACTTTCACTGAGAAAGAAATCTTTATTGTTGTACACTCCTTGAACAAATTAAAGCACTATATCACTGGATACCAAAATTTTGTTCATATTGATAATGTAGCTATTAGATATTTGATGAATAATCTTGATATGAATGCTAGAGTTATTAGGTAGTTTTTATTGCTATAACAATTGATTTGACTTCAATTCATAAGCCAGGAAAAGAAAAAGTAGTTGCATATTTTGTGTCTAAACTCACTTTTCCTGTAGATGATGAATGGATGGTCGATGATCAACTTCTAGATAAGCACCTATTTTCTATCTCAGAAATCTCTCCCTAGTTTGCTGACATAGCCAACTACCTCAATTCTACGATATTTCCTCCAAATGTATCATCAAAGGAGAAGAGCATAATTTTGAGAATGAGAGCCCCTTTCACTTGGATTGGTGGAAATATTTTCAAGCTGGGACCAGATCATATTTTAAGGAGATGTGACAAGGAAGAGGAATTATTTGAAATCCTTTGAACATGCCATGATGGGCCCTATGGGGGTCACTTTTCTACTAAGACGACAACCTATAAAGTTCTACAAGCTGGCTACTATTGGCCCACTCTATATTAAGGTGCAAGAAGGCATACTGACATATTGATCAGTGCTAGAGGATGGGGAAACCCACACCTAGGGATCAGATTCCTCTACATCCTCAAGTGGCCTTAGAACCATTTGAGAAGTGGGACATGGATTTCATTGGGCTGTTTTATCCACCATCATGCTAGATAAAACACATTAATTTGTGCACTTAATATTTGACAATGTTGGTTGAGACAAAGGCTGTCAAAACAATAACAGAGGAAAAATGCTTGAGTTCTTAAAGGAAAACATTTTCTACAAATTTGGGTATCTAAGGGAGATAGTCATTGATCGAAGAGCTAAATTCACATCACATTTGATTAAGAGTCTCCCGAGGCAACATAATATCAAGCACAAAACATCTACTACCTATGACCCTCATGCAAATGGGCAGGTAGAGGTCACCAATAGAGCATTGGAGAGAATCCTCACCAAGGTTGTGAGCAACATCAGGAGATATTGGGTAGATATATTAGTGGAGGCCTCTTGGGCCTATAACACCACTTGGAAGACAACCACCAGATTCACTCCATATGATTTTTTTTATGGGAAGGTCTAAAATGGCCCTCATATGAAAAATGTACAACATAAATAAAGTTTAGAAGAACCAATATGATTCAAGATGATGATGTCAACCATGGGGGATGATTCACCATTTTTGGAGTAAAAAATTAAAAAGACTAAAAAACAATAAAATAATAAAAATATTTTTTCAACTCATATTTTCAACTTATATCCCTAAGGTTTTACTCTAATTTCGAGTGGGAGTAATCGTTGGATGTAAAATTTAATTCCTCTTCCAATGAGTACCCATGTTGCATACTTTCGATGGACCTTGCTACCAAAAACAATGAGAAATACATGAAAGGATGTGATTGCAATCACATTTTTTCATGTATTTCTCATTTTTCGTGTAGCAGGGTCCATCGAAAGTATGCAAAATGGGTACTCGTTGGATGAGGAATCAAATTATCCATCCAATGAGTGTTCCTACTTGAAATTAGAGTAAACCCATATGGTTGAAAATATGAGTTGAAAAATTAGTTTTTTATTTTCTCCCTCTAAAATTTGATGATGTAATCTAATATTATTTTATTATTTCCACTATTATTCTAAAATTTCCTTAGGAGGCCCATTTTAGACCTCAAAATTCCCCTAATTAAGCTCTACTATTTATTGATTTTAGGTACAAAAATTTGATATTAGCATTCAAACTGGACTTAGATATCACTAGCGCATAACAAAAATGACTGCTCCAACTGCATACATTAGAGGAAATTTCAGCCTAAAAGTGGCCTCCTAAGGAAAAACATTAAAATAATAGTTAAAATAATAAAATAATAGTTAAGAATCTTGGAGGGAAAATTAAAAAACTACCTTTTTTTTAATTGAATTTTTAGCTTATCTTCTATAGGTTTACTCAAATTTCATATGTAGACACTAGTTGGATGTGGAATTAAATTCCACATCTAAAGAGTAGCCATTATGCATACTTTTGAGAAGACTCACATTGATAAAAATTTAAGATACATTAAAAAAGCGTGAATGGGTACTCGTTGGATGTGGAATTTAATTATGCATCCAATGAGTGTCTACACATGAAATTTGAGTAAACCTATGAGGAGATAAGACAAAATAAAAATAAAAAAGTAGTTTTTCTTATTTTCCCTCCAAAATATTTACATGAACCTCTTTTTAAATTTAAAGGATTTGATTGGTTAATATATTATGACATGGAAATTATGTGAAATTTTCATGGGCACTTTTAGGCTCAAATTTACTCTAATGGTTTGGATGAGTTCAAAATGCGGGTCATTCTACACACCGAGGTTATACAATTACAGAATAAGGTCTGGCATGCTAATCATACCAAGGAAATTATTTTTCAAGAAGGGGATTGGGAATTTTTGTAAGACTCTAGATTCAAGTATTCTAAAGGGAGATTAATGACAAGGTGGTTAGGCCCATACCTGATAGAGAAATGGCATGAAAATGGAGTTGTCCTGATCAAAACCATTGATGACGAGGGGATCCCTCTGCTTGTCAATGTTTATAGAATGAAGTTATAACAGAGACCAGTAACTAAGGTGGAATTCATCAGTAAAAGCAAAAAAGAAGTCAATGTGATTGGGAGTCTCATGGCTTTTAGTTCAAGGTCCTCCTTGAAAACAAAAAGAATGCTTGGGTGAAAACCTCTTTTAGTTATCTAAAGGAAAACTCCTATATTAAAACCTCTCTAAGGTAGTCCTGGAGAAAAAAAAAAGGTGTAATATTCCCAAATGGGAAAAGCAGGAACAGAGTGCATAAAACTAGAATTATGCAGAAATATAAATAGATCAAAGCATGAGACAATAGTAGATCCATTACATTATGAATATAACAAAAAAATAGGTAAAATATCTTGAGGAAAAGATCACTCAAGCTGGGCAAACAACCCTCCCATGAAAGCATACACCTAGATCTAAAATGTTGTCAATGCATGAAATAAAAGAATGCAGAAAATTGTGTTGTCTAAGAGAGAATAGTGGCTGAAAGATATAAAAATATATTTCTGCTGATACAATTCTCCAAAAATGCTAAAGCTAGAGATCCATGCTCCAACACATATTTCCAGGACAACCCAGAAAAGGTTTCCGAAAATACACACTATACAAAATATAGCAGATTTGGCCCTAGTGCTGAATAACCTCTGCAGCTGAATCACCAATGGGAGATGGCTGATCTGATATACAAGATGGTTAATCCTCCTCCAACAAATCTCCTAAATGAATGGTTGATCCCCACACAAGAAACCCAAACACTCCAAATAGGGCAATAAACCCATTGGTGTAGCTACTCTCCAAAATAACGCAGTCCTTGAGGGAAATTGCATTGTATCTAAAGAATGCTACTTGGCCTAGTGCCAAAATATGTAATGAAGCCCTGATGACTTCCCCACAAGCTCCTGGATGAAAGGATGATCCCTCTAATGGAAAACTAGCTCAGAAATTGGAGATCTCTCTCCTCCACTACTACACCCCTGCAACACAACCCAACTCTAAGAAGAACTACGTTCTACATGAGACTAAAGCTTGGAAAAATTCCTGTATGTGTAAGTATAGTGAAAACTCCTGCAAGAGCTTCTCAATGGAAGAGGTGGGATTCCCGATCAGGAACACCCTGTGCTAAACAACACTGCAATCTTAGCTAAACAACTGAAGAAATTTGTATGTCTAAATAGGCCATATATCAAAACATAAAATATATCAACGTAATCAATATGGCTGCCATCCTATTCCTTTTATAAGATATGAGCTTCCAAACCCTAAGCCCCATCCATTAATGACACTACTTCCATGTAATGTGTCTTCATCTAAAACTACATTGTCCCTCCATTAATATCCACTCCTCCATGACAACGCTATTGATTCAGTCAAAGTTGACCTAGTTCACATGCTCTAGCCCTTGTTCACACCTTAGAGTGATTTATTAAGCTAAAAAGATGATCCAATTTCACATGAGAAGTGGTTTTATTCTTCATAAATAGATTTATGGGTCTCCCTACGCACTTATTCACCAATCTAAGTGACAAAAAAAAACTTTAATATTCCAATTAGCTACAAGCTAATTTAGGAATATTACAAAAGGGAAGAAAAATAGAAAATATCCCTAGGTAAAAAAATCCTATGAGGATCTTAGGGTAGGAATGTAGGTTGAAAACCTCCTCATAGGTAACCTACATGTCTCTCTCTCAAAAAAAAAAAGAAAAAAAAAAACATAAGATGATTCCATGACTACTGAACTTTTGTTTTTCTTTGCAGACTTATGCATAATGGTAGATTATGGCTATAGGTTAGAAAATTTTTCAAGTTCCTCCACTCTTCCATCCATTCACTCCCTCTCCATCATCTCCACTCATATATTCATCTCTCTCCACCATCCCATTAGCTCAAATCTCAAGTTTTACCTACTCTATGTGTTGCTACAGGAGAATCCTGTAATGCTATAGGAAGGTCCTCTGGTGCTACAGGAGGGTTTAGAAAAGCTAAAGGAGGGAGATACAAGGGAAAGGATAGCCCAATATGAGCCTTGTGACTTGGATACTGATTAAAAAGGCTCTCTCAACCTTTTCCATCATCCATCCTTTACTCATACATTTCTCATCCATCTCACTTCATAAAGAAATTCATTCAAACCCTCCATTTCCTCCTACATGTTCAAAAATATTTTACAATGCCAAAAATGTTTTCCTCTTCATTTACACAAGCCTACATTGCTCCCGCATGGTCCTAGTACTATCCTCAGGTCTCATCACACTTTCCCCCATCACCATATGCAAATTCAAGACCGAAGGGATGAATAAATGGGCTGCTACACAAAGAAACCCTCCTCTCGTAGTAAACCTGTTGTTGGACATGGGACCCCTCAATGAAATAAGTTAGAGAAAAGAATCTTTAGATCAAGGAGAGGAGAAAAAAGTCTAGTTTGAGTCTTAGGGGATTTGGGGTGGGCTAAAGCCCATTATTATGTAACGAGATGGGATTATTTTGTGAACATTGAACTTTGCCCATGGTTTTTGGACCATGATATTGTAAATACAAAATATATATATAAGGAGCCTAGATATAAGTCATAGGCAGAGTCAAGACTAAGAATTGATGAAATTCATTTGGATGTAATACGTTTTTGAGTCAGATTTTGTGGTTTTGGGTTAGAGGAAAGGCTCTTGCAACTGAGTGTGTAAAGACCTTAGGAAGCTTGCAGTTGAGTGCGCAACATGAAATTGAATGTATGAGAAAGATCTGAGCAAGTAATGAAAGGTTGTCAAGATATATTTGTGTTTCTATTGATGTGTTTTAATTTTTTTGTTGTTTATAAATATCTATGATAAGTAAGGGTTTCAATATATAAATTCATAACGTAGTTCTCTTTATGGTTCCTTTCCTTTTTTTATGCATGATTAAGTAATATCGCGCAGTCGCCTAGTAAGTTCAATAGGTGTCTTGAAAAAAAAAATTATAATTAAAAGATTTGTTCTACAAATCTATGCCAAGGAAAAAAATCCATAAATCCATAGTCCATTGACCCTTTGGATGGAGAAACCTGGTTCTAGCATCCCCCTATATTTCTTCAGGTGATACTTCAGTCTGTGAAAGAAGATAATTTTCGAAAGGGCTGGTAATAGTGGTTTTTGTTGGTTCTCGCAACCACATTTGAACCTAGGTCTAGGCCGCATCAAGCCAAGAAATTGTTCTATTTACGAGACTAGGATATGTCTAAGGGATAGCTCGATGTGGCATTTTTCTAAGCAAGAGATTGAAGATTGGCAAGATCTAAAATAACACGAGTTTGTTGTGCAAGAAAACATAAATCCACGCATCTCTACTGAACATTAGTTACAAAAGTATATTTATATAGATTGGTAAGAGATATTTTTCTCATTTTTTTCTAGCGATATGTACAAGTGGATATCAAGACTAGTAGTGTAGACATGTTTTTTCAATAATAAGCCTACAACCTAGACTCTATATTCTTTTCAAGATAAATCCCCTCTGCAAACAGAGGCGATCTCTCTAGTCGTAGAGTGGGTCTAGCAACACGATATTCTTTCTAATGCAAGGCTCTCTTAACTAATGTTTATAATGAGATGAGAAAAGAGACATAAATACCTTTTCCCAACACTACACTTGAATTTGTTGATGATGACCTTGTAGGAATGCTTCTTGCTACTGATGGCACACGAATACCTATGGATGATCAAGAGACAACAAAAGACATGATATAATACATAATAAACGTAAACATCATCTATCTAGTAGATCAATGAGTACCATAATATTTTCATAAACATTTAGAAAAATATAGAAAATCAAACATCATATGATATTACTGATAAATTACAAAATGAGAGCTTACAACGTAGGCCTTGATGTTGGAGGCGTCCTTTGGTGAAAATTTGAGTCCTTCACAAAGCTTAAAATAATTCCTTCTCCCAAATAATTAGGATTTATCACAATGGTAGCATGCAAAGGGATCAGAGTTCAGACAAGTCTGACAATGATAAACCAAGCTCTAAACATGGGGGAATAATGGATGTGAATTTATAGGAAGGGAGAAGAAGTTGGGAGCCCATGAAAGGAGGAGGAGGGCCCACTTTCTAAGGGATCAACACCCATGGATGAGATCAAGGCTCTAAAATCAGAGAGCTTTACCTTATCACCACCATTCAAAAACTAACTCATTTCCCTTGAGCTTCTAGAGGTTGAATATTCTCCTCCATTTGAGGAAGCACTGGCAGAATGGGATGAATGCGGTTGTCTAGGAGATTAGGGCGCTAACAACGGTAAGCTAGAACTGTGAAAATTACATTAGCGCGATCATCGAACTAGGAAGAGCATTGACCGAGGATACTAGGAATTTGGCCAAGTTTCTTCAGTAATCTTCCAAGGTAGACTTATTTGGATCTTCAAGGGGATATGTTAACATATTAATTGACGGTGGAAACATTGCACATGATCTTTCATGGGGAATTTCAGGATTAGGGACGAGAAAATGAGCATGGTGACAAATTAATATGTAACAGATGCACCCTAAAGCATGAAGGCAGAATAGGGAGTGATGGCTGAAATGATTTTTGAACCAAGGAAAAGAACACAGACCACCTCTGAAAAACCTGCCAGATCAAACATTTTATAATATATAAAATTTCTGGTATAAATATGCCTAACCACATAATTTTTCATTAGGCATCAAATGAAATATGAACCCATGACATGGTCACAACCATCAATATATAGAGATCATAGAAATGGATCCGCGGTATGGATGCAACCATCCATATAGATAGGATCATGTATACAATCATGAATACTCAATAAATCCTCGCATCCTAGAAAAAAAATTAGATGTGATCCATGGTCTTCACCACGATCTCAATCAACCCAATGTACGAATATAGTAATGTGAATAAATGTTTTGGTGTCGAACATGGTAGAAAACACCTGATTACTTGTCAATGTTGATAACCGTTAACAGGTACAAGAAATACCACCAATAATGATGATGGACCTCAAGGTACAACAACATAATATACAAGTGTGAATGAATGTGTTGAAGTTGAACACTTTCAAAATCATTCAATTGAAGGCCAATGATGTGAACCTATCGCCGAACATGAATAACTTGTCATTGAGGCATGGAAACTCCAAGGTATTAAACATATGTTTCTAAATCACCTTCCCAGATAATGAGTTGAATTTAACATGAAGTGATTCATCGAAGGAGGGCCATGATGATTCCCACATCATTGAAACGAGAAAAAAAAGAAAATCTTAAGATGATATGAGTGATTTGGGATAGTAATAGAGGATGTCAGATAGTAGAGGATCTTTGACAAAAATGACTTCTCTTGAGCATATTGGTGAAAAAACTCCAGAGTGTGGTGACATTTGACTCAAATAGGATCAGAGGTCATGTTGCCAAAATTGGTAATCCAATGACAGACAAATGGATTTCCAAAACCCATGGAGCTAGAGTGACGAATTTAGGATGTGCCAACCCGACACGAACTGAAAATGAGTGTTATGTTCAAGAGAAACAAGGTGTCCAAAATACACATAGAATGTTCAAATTCAATTTTCCCTTGTTAGTGCTAACGAGTACCTCTTTATTTTCTATAGCCAGTGTGAAGAGGATAACATATGTTGAGTGTGTAATTTCATTCTTTGAATGAACCCATCCTAGTAAGTTTAATGAGTTCTAGGAAGGACGAACTCGGTCTCGTCATGGTGACAAGTATTTTTTCGTTTAATATTTAACGAGTCTGATGAAAGGGAAAATCGATAAATTTTCATGTTTAAGGAGCTTGAAAATAAACAAAAAAGAAACTCCATCATGTCCCTTTTCGTAAGTCCTCTCCAAAAACTGAAAAGGTAGAAAACAATATATGAGAGAACCTCTTGACCATGTTCAATCAAGGTATTCCTTTTTCGTAAATAGTAAATCTCAACCTAAAAAAGGGGTAAATGTATACTAATACCACGTCAATTCATTCACTTTAATGAGTTCGAAATGACAAGTACTCATAAATCTTTTCATTTTTTGAGAGTTAGAAAAGAGCTAAAAGTTGACTCCAGAGGGGTTCTTTTTCTGTCAACATTTAACGAGCCCGAAAAAGAGATAAAATACAACTCATTTGCAACAGAAACAATAATCAACAGTGTGGAAGTCCCGTACTGCAAAAAACAACAAAAATCATGGATATCTAGGAAAACTAATAAAATATTGGTCAAATTTTTTCAAAAATATATAAATATACCAAAAAAAAATCATTTTCACCTTTCCATTTTTAGAAGAGCATTTTTTCCAGTTTCCCTCCAAATTTCGAGTTAGTGGTGTGGCCAATCCAGGACACCATTTTTCGATTCGTCAGCGTTAGATAAGAGCTCTAAACCTCTTTTTCATTTTGATTCCATTAGCTTGTCATTGTGTTTCAGAAATAGGGAGATTGGGGGAATAATTTCAAGTTTTGAAATTTCATGTGACCATTTTGAGCCATCATGGTCGTGTTGGTCGCATTTATCTCGTTAGGGAAGTGCGCCACCAGCATCTAATTAATTTGGATAGTCACGCTGGCAGCGCAGAGGATTTTAAAATAAGAAATCGACCCAAGTCCATGGTTATTTTATAAAATTACTCCATAGAAACTCCTAAAAATCCAATTGAACATGTTTTTCAAGTGCTTTTTTCAAAGATGTAGATCGAATGGAAAGAACAAGGCCATGAGGTGGAAGACCACCAAGCTTTGCAAGATCAAAATTGCGTCAATGCTTTTCAAAATTGTGGGTTTTTGAAATTCTTTCAAACATCTGGGCTAAGAGCTCAACTAGAGCTACTATAATACTTGCCCAGCATATGGGACGTAGAATGATAATTATTTATCATTGGGAACCAAGAGCTATCCAAAATTATATTTCATCCCAAAATTATCCCACTTGTTGTTTTCTTTCTACAGGGGGCCATAGGAGATATTATTCATTAGTCTAGCCCTGAAACACCCATTTTTTTTATACACATAGGGAACTTTTGATTGCTCACAGACTTTGTTAATGCATTTGCAACATTCTTCAAGGTCTCCAACGTTATGAGCAACAAATTTTTATCCTCAGCCATATCTCTCACAAAGTGATATTGAACATCAATGTGATTTGTCTTTGTTCTTAGCCAATAAAATTGAACTTTGGGTATCACAGTCTATCCTTATAGCTTGATGCACCAACCCCATACTTAAACACAATATCTTCAACCAAACTGCTTCCTTTATTGCATGAGTGGCTGCCACATATTTTGCCTATGTAGTTGAAAAAGCCACTACAAACTGTCTCTTACTCATGCAAATGACTGCACTTCCAAATATGCTAAATTCATACCCACTTGTATATCTTCTTTGGTCCAAATATCCAGCCTAGTTGGCATCAAAAACACCACAAATTTCCAAAACTCTGTCTAATACCGGTCTTCCCTAGTAGCACAAATCATAATCACTAGTGCCACGCACATATCTGAAAACCCGCTTCACTGCTGTCCAATGCTCCTTCCCTAGTTTTGACATAAACCTGCTCAATACTCCCACTTCATGTGAAATTTCTGGTCTACTACAAACCATTTCATACATCAGTCTACACATTTCACTTGCATATCGAATACGAGACATATCCTCCTCTTCATCTTGTGTCTTGGGACACTGTTCAGCAGATAGCTTTACACCTACAGGAATAGGAACCTTCACTAGTTTACTATCCTGCATATTGAACCTATACAATATTTTCTTGGCATACTTCCTCTGGTTTAACAAGAGCTTCTTCTTTACTCGGTCTCTCTCAATTTCCATTCCCAAAATATAGCTTGCAACACCAAGATCCTTCATGTCGAATGTAGAGAACAATTGGGTCTTCAAATCCTATATAATTTATTTCTCATTTCTAAGCAGCAACATATTATCCACATATAATAACAAATAAATAACGTGGTCACCAATTAATTTAAAATACACATAGCGATCCTCTCTTCTTATGGTGAAGCCAAGTCCCCGTATCTAGGTATCAAATTTCTGATACCACATCCTTGGTGACTATTTTAACCCATACAGAGATTTTTTTAACCTGCATACCAGTTATTTCTTATCCTTCATCGTAAATACTTCAGGCTTCTTCATGTAGATCTCCCCTTCCAAATCACCATGAAGAAATGTTGTCTTCACATCCATATTTTCTACCTCAAAATCAAATGTAGCAGAAATAGATAAAAGTAATCTAACAGAAGTAACCTTGGCAACAAGAGAAAAAATATCAAAAAAATCAATTCTTAGCACCTGGGAATAAAAATTTTCTACCAACCAAGATTTGTCTTTCTCCACCTTCACTTCTACATTCATATTCTTCTTAAACACCCATTTTCTGCCGATGGGCTTCCTTCCGGCTGGAAAGTCCACTAGATCCCATGCCTCAGTTTTTTTCAAGGATGCCATTTCATCAACCATGGCCTCCCAAAATTTTTCATCCTCTAAATCCATTGCCTCCCTGATAGTTATGGGATCATCACTAGTGATAGTTAAAGAAAAATTTTGACAGAAATTAGTTGGACTATACCTTTCTGGTTTCCTTCTTTCCCAGAATGATCTTATCACAACTCGAGTTTGTGGCTCATCCTCTTCTGAATCTTATTCTCTTGCTGAGTCTACTTCATCCTCCTTTAGCTCAATCTCTATATTCTATGGTTCCTTTTGTAGGAATTCATGCTTAACAACATATTTAACCTCTCTAAACACCACATCTCGACTGCACACAACCTTTCTTGTTTCCACGTTCCAAAATTTGTAACCTTTTAAACCATCCTTATACCCAATAAAGATGCATCTTTCATATTTATTATCCAACTTAGTCCTTTTCTGCTTTGGAACATGTACATATGCATCACATCCAAATACCCTCAGATGTGAAAGAGAGGGTTTCTTACGAGTCCATGCCTCATGTGGAGTCTTATCCTTCAAGGCTGATGAAGGTGATCTATTAACCAGGTGACATGAAGTCTTCACTGCCTCTGCTAAAAATTCTTCTCCTATCCTGGTACCACTGAGCATTCTTATTTCCTTTTCCATCAACGTTATGCTCATTCTTTCTACAAATCCATTTTTCTATGGTGTGTATGGAGTAGTCTTCTACCGTTCTATAACACACTTCTTACAGAACTCTTCAAACTCCTTCTTTTAGAACTCTCCACCATTATTTGTCCTCAGCACTTTTATCTTCTTCTCTGCCTGGTTTTCCACTAGAGCCTTAAATTCTTTAAATATATCAAATACTTTGTATTTCTTCCTCAATAAATATCCATGTATTCCTTGAGAATTCATCTATGAATGAAACACAATACATAGGCTTACCCAGTGATCGAAACCACACAGGTCAAAACACATCACTGTGCACAAGCTTTAATATCTTGTTTGTCCTCTTAGCACCAGAAGGAAAACTCACCTAATTCTACTTCCCATATAGACAATGTTCATAGAAAAAAAATCCATAGATAAATTAGATATACCTTCTACCATACCATTACCATGTAGTATCCAAAGGCCCTTCTCTCCAATATGTCCAAGCCTTTCATGCCATATCATGGTTTTTTCTCCAGAGACCGCTAGGCTTTCCACTCCACTTTTAGGAACCACAGAACTATTGCACCCATCAATAACAGCTCTACCTTGAAGCTTGTACAAAGTTCCAATCCAAAATCCCCACATTAATACTAGTGCTCCCCAAGCCATCTTGCAGGTATCTTTCTCAAACATTATTTTTACACCTGCATCATCCATATTATTTACAGAAATTAGATTTCTGGCCAATGCAGGAATATGAAAAACACCAGGAAGTGTTCTAATCCTTCCACCTTGAAGCTTCATCTTGATATTTCCACGTCTGACGATTCTGGCCTTCCTATCATCTCCTAATAAGACATCATGACCATAATACTTCTAATACTCGCAGAACCAATCCCTATGGGGAATGAAGTGAAATGATTCACCTGATTGAATCAACCATGCCTCATGATCTACATGTGTATTTGAAGAAGAAGCCAAATACACATCCCCACCTTCATCTGAGGTGTTTTTTTCCTCTGCAAAAGGAGCATCATTAGATCCCTTTCCTTTCTCAGAAGATTTAGGTCTCTAGGAATTTTTCAAGTGCCCTTCCTTCCCGCATTTCCAACACACCTTTACAAGATTTCCTGGATATTTAGATCTCCATGTGGATTTATATCTCCCACCCAAAAACTTATTTATGCTTCTGTTCCGGGACCTTCATCATAAATATAAGGCACCTCTATTCTGGCTCTACATATCTCTCCGTCTCATTTCCTCTGACAACACGACTGATACAATTTAATCAAAAATCAAGGTAGTTGTATTGCTACCTATTTCAATAACCAGATTGTTCCATGAATCTGGTAGAGAACACAACAAACGGATTCACTTATCTTCATATAATATTTTAATATCAACAGATGACAACTAACTTACCATAGTATTAAAGGCGTTGAAATTTTCTGTGATCGCGTCTCCATCCTTCATCCTTAGGTTATACAACTTTTTCCGCAGGAACAATTTGTTCACCAGAGACTTAGATTGGTACAAAGTCCATAACTTGACTTGCAAATTCTTTGTCATAGCTTCCCTAGATAAATTCAACAATACAAAATCTAAGATACATAATCATATTGTGCTCTTTTCCTTCTGATCCAACATCGCCCAGTCTTCATCTGACATTGTCGTTGGTTTAGTACCCGAATCTTCTGCGATCCACTCACATTTATCCACCAGTAGATCCTCCATATTGAGCTTCCACAAATCAAAACTCTAACCATTAAATTTCTCTATCTCTATCTTTTCACTGCTTTCCATCTTCTTTCACTGCAATAATAGATCTCGCAAATATCCCACTGAACAGGGTCTACCATAGGCCTAAGAAAACAATCGCTCAGTAGCAAGGCATCCCCTTAAAGCCGAAGCAACTCTGATATCAAATGTAGTTTTTAACCCTATACATAAATTATCTTCAAAATAATTCTTAAAAAACATAAAATCAACAATAGAGAGAGAATAAAAAACAAAACAAATATGAACAAATAATTTTCCCCCAGATCCCAAATCGGGTCTACCAGCTAGATTTTTCATTATCCTTTTAGTGTTATAACACATATATATACATGTTGAAGAATTCATAAGCCCCAATCCATTAACCCCAAATTAGAACAGAACTGTAGTTCCCTTGACCAGATCTACAAAATACTAGGGGTCGAAAACCATCATGCCCCAAAACCGTGTTCAAACCCATGCAAAAAGCCATTGGCGATCCCGCCCACCTAAAATAGGGTCCATTTTTTTCCCTGTGGCACTGCCCCAAACCCCATGTAGGGGGCTAATCCCCCCTAAAAACACTTTCACAGGGGGGATATCGCCCCTCTGTGACCCCCCAATTGTGCCCGACACAACAAACAGGAACCATATTCACCCTTTACAATTCACACTTATTTATTAATCAATAGTCGTAAAACCCTTTACAATTCTTCATATTCACCCACCCACACAGCCAGTCGGGTCTGTACACATCCAAAAATAGCCTTTCAAACACAAACACTTATAGATTTGCTTCAAAGTTCCCAACACATCATAATATTATAGAAAACTTACTTATCTGACCTGATCTAGACTCCTATTCATTTCTTAGCTTGCGCTCATCCTAAGGTCCGTAAACTATGGTTTGTGACTCCTAGTTTTACCCTTTATCCCATTACAACTCATGAAGGGACTTTGACCCGCCCCAAGGCCCCTTGACCTGTGCATTTCTTAGCACGCATGACTCCAAAATACAAAAAATACTTATTAATTACCCAAAAATTCGGTCCTAAGGGACCCTGCTTCAAGAATACATATGCATCTTTCTATAGATACTTGTGTATCATGATGATGTCTTGATTTTACATATTTCACAAATTTCTATCAAGTACATGGTTTTCTAATGTATTTGTTAATGTATTTAAATGTCTTGTAATATGTTGATATGTGATAAAATCAAAATGCCTTTCCAATAATCTAACACGCAAGTACATACGCACAATTTCAGGATTGTGCATAGAATAATGCCCATTTAATTGTAACACGAGTTGTGAGTCTAACTTAACAACCAAATCTCTAATCCCAAGGTCAATGGCATCCGATAATAGTTTGATCACCACACTATACTCAATTTTTTTTTTAGTTTTTCGTCCCAAAAAAATACCTTGTAAATTAATCAACTTGTCATTAGGATCAAAGAGTTCCCATGTTGTGGAAGACAGTTTCCGTGTGTTACGGAAATTTCCATCAACAAAAGCAATGTAATGATTCAAAGACATCTTCAAACCAAGTGGAACACAAGGTGAGCAGAGGAAAAATTTCTACAAGGAAAAAATTCACACCAAAAATAAACTTAGAGCACACTAATGAGTGAAACACTAATGTAAAAAGTATCACACTTATGATTAAACATAATAATTTTTTCAGATAGAGCCCATTTAGGGGCTCAACCAATGGATTTCATTTGTAATATTCTAGCCCATAGGCTCCTCACTCCAAGACGCGTTGAATGATATAGGGCCCATTCAACATTGGCTCAAGCTTTCCTATGCCCAAGTTATCATGGGCTTGGTCATAAAGCAGGACCAAGTCGCCTTCAAAGAAAATACAGGGGGTGATAGATTTTTCATATTGAACCTTAACTCGTCATTTTTGTGCTTCAAGAACTAAAGCAGCAAGCCTTCATGTTTCATCAAGATGCTTGAGGTAGAGCATACATTCCTCTTTAGATGAAGTACTAGGAATTAGGTTGATGACTAGCTTCAAAGAAGGAATATCACACTTGATCAAGAGTGTGGCCTCTAAACTATAAACCAATTGGAATGGTGTGAATCTAGTGGCAGTCTTAGTGGAGGTTTAGTACGCCCACATAGCTGAGAAAAGCAAAAGGTTCCAGTCTCGTTTATGCTTCCTAATGGTGCTCTGAAGTATAGTTACCAAGGCTTTGTTGACAACCTCAACCTGGCCATTGGCCTATAGATAATAAGGGGTGGAGTTATCGTGATGTAACCCCAACTTAGTAGCGAGCTATGTCATCATATGATTATGAAAATGAGAGCCATGATTAGTGACAATCGCTTTCAGGAAAGAAAATCAGGATATGACATGATTGAACAAGAATTGTGTCGTAGTTGGACCTTCACTATCATATGTAGGCATCTCTTTGGACCATTTAGTGAAATAATCAATGAAAACGATGATATAACCATGCCCCTTGACCGAGCAAGGGTTATAGGTCATTAAATCTATGCCCCATTTTGCAAAATGTCTGACGGTCACAGCTGAGTGCAAGGGTGAGGGTGGGGTGCACTCTTTCCGAGAGTAAATATGGAAATCATGGCATTTTATTGCTGTGATAATGCAATATTTAAAAATAGATGACCAAAAATACCTTGCACGAAGGATCTTTTGAGAAGTAGCATAACTAGACATATGACCACAAGAATCCTCGAAGTGGCAGTAATTGACAGCTTTCTCAACTTTCTCAAGAGTCAAATATCGATGGAGGACAGAATCAATACCAGTGTGATAGAGGGTGTCTCCAATGATACCATAAGTTTGGGACTGATAGTGAATCTGTCTTCGCTGAGAGTGTGATAACTCTGGCCAAAAATTTTGGATCTGGAGATAGACAATGATGTACCCATACCATGGATCAAGAGTATAAATGAGAAAGAGATTCTCATCAGGGATGGACTCATCAAGAGGAGTGGGATCATTCACAGTGGGAAGATCACAGATAACCTCAGCAAAGACTAGAGATTTCTTAGACTTAGAAGTAGTGAATTCTAAGTCAAAAGCTTGAATGATAATGATCCATTTTGAGTACTTGCCCCCAATAAATTGACATGTGAGAATGTAGGTCATGGGGTTGCAATCAGAAATCACCAACGTTTTGCAGATAAAAATGTAGTGACAGAAACATTGAACAGCATGGAAAACAACCAGTTCGAGTTTCTCTACATGAGCGTAACAGGTCTTAGTATCCAAGAGATTGTGGCTCAAGTAGTACAATACATTCTCTTAACCATCATCATCATCCTGAACCAGCACCATTCCAATAGTGATATCGGCGGCGACCAAATATAGGTAGTAATCACAGTGATAATTGGGAGGATGTAGTAGTAGAGTAGTAATGAGGGCTCACTTCAATGCATCAAAAGAGCTCTGAGAAATTTCATCCCATAAGAACGATATTCCCTTTTTCAATAAGCACATAAATCCTTTGGCAAGCTCAGCATAATTCAGTACAAAATGACGGAGTAAATTGTCTTTCCCCTACAAAATCTGCAGTTGATGAGCACAAGAGGTAGGATGCAAATTGAATATTGCCTCGACTTTAAGAGGATCGATGCAGATTCCTTCTTTGGACACCATGAAACCATGGAGCCAAATCCATTAGACGCACAATACACACTTATGGGGATTCAACCTGATATTATAGTGTCGAAAGCAAAGGAAGATAGCTCTAAGGTGTTGTGGGTGATCTCGATGTTTCACGGAATGAGCAGGAAGATCATCTAGATATGGCTGAACTATGTGCTTGATGGCAATAAAATCATATGACATAGCTCGCTCGAAGGTGGCCCTGACATTCTTTAGGCCAAAAGGTAGATTTTATAGGTGAACATCCCCCATGGACAGATAAATGCGGTTTTGTGTTGATCAACTAGAGAAATGTTAATCTAGTTATAGCCAAAGAAATTTTCCATAAAGGAAAAAATATCACTCCTGACACATTCATCAATGATCTGGTTTATAAAAGGAGTGGGTTAATTTTCCTTAGGACAAGCTCGATTGATATCATGACAATCAACACAAACCCAAATGTTCCCTTTCTTCTTATTGACAGGAACAATATTTGAGACCCAATCTGTCAATTGTATAGGGTAAATAAAACTAGCTTTAAGAAGTTTTTCAACTTCACCATTTATGGTAGCAGCTTTTCTCAGGTGCATAGGATGAAGTCATTGAAGAAAAGGATTCGAATCTAGATAGGTGGGAATCCCATGCACAATGATACTTGGGTCAATGTCAGGCATTTCTTCATATGACCATGTGAAGTCATTGTGGAATTCCCAAAAACGTTCAGTATATATCTTGATCTCATGGGGAGAACAAGATGCACCGATATGCACATTCATGACAATCCCTGGCTTGACAGAGATTTCTATCAGAATGGTAAGAGATATATTTCCCATGTTTCATTCAGACATCAATTCATGAATCAAATCCGAACTCTGAAGTGGATCAGTTGGTATTGGCGAATCATGGGATTCTAGACAGGTGAAGATGTCACATGGGATTGGGAGAAACAAGGAACAATGATATCCATCATCCCACACCATTTCTTCGAGAGACATTACCTTCATGATAATCTCATTGGTGGGGAAAGTATCATTCAAGGGATCATCAAAGTCCTAAGATCCAAATCGGGGATACTGCGCATAAGTGTCTAGAGAGGAAACCAAATGTGTGTTGGTTTTGGATCCAGCCTCAAAAATAGTGAGAATACTTTGATATATTTTCTCTGCTGGGCTTAGAGGCATAATGTCACCAAAACTCTCATTCTGGTCAGGATTGGGAGCAATCCATGGATTGTGACCAGAAGAAATGATATTGACGAAGGTGACATTCAGAGGTGGAAGCAGAACAAATCCCATAAGAAACAAGTCTTTGAACAAAACCAACCCGATGTTCTGATAAGCAGTAGTGATCTTCCCAACATACGAAGTGTCTCTTGTTGAAGAATCAGAGGGGATGAAAGCCAACTTATCGACACTAACTATATTCCCTTGATGATGGAAATGGAGGACGCAAAAAAGGGTGGAGACTATGCAAAGCATAGCTTTTGTCCAACTACGTCGAAGAAGGATATTACAGTTCAAGTTTGCGTCTACCACTTCAGCTTCCATGGTTACTATTTTCCCCTCCAACGGGATGGGAAATGCCCTGAGAATACCTTACAGCCAAGAACCTATACCATAGAAATATTATAAGGTATTTAGGGATTGACTCAATGGGGGAGAGTCAATGGATTTCCAGCATGCAACATACATGATGCAGGTTGAAGCGCCTTCATCAACGATATACCGATGAATATTATTTCCCACAATGTTAAATTGAATTAGAAAATCTACCTAAGATGGGAGGTGAGGAACAAAATTCTTGATATCGGGAAGTAATCATATTAGAATCTATAGGATAAATCCCTCTAATAGTGGATATTAGTGCCTTCCATTATGATGGGCATGACTAAAGGACCTCCAAAGCCAACATCATTTAAGGCGCTTGAGCCATATCTTTTACAATATTGCAATGTTGTGCTACTCTCACTTTTTGATTATAAGACAATTTCTGAAGAAAAAATTTGGGGGGTGGTTGGATGATGGAGTCACTACTTAGTCTCTCAATCTAGAGAGGACCGAAGGTAGGGGGTGTGGAAGAGGAAGGGTGATCTATAACTCCTGATTCCACAGGAGCCTTGGACGGATTAGGATAATATTTTTTTCTCGTGGTAAGGGCAATAGATTGGGTACCAAGCATGAAAACTTGAGATATTCCATATGATTGAGCCCGATCTACCATTTGCATCTATTGAGAAGGGAAAGGTTATTTCAAAACAACCAAATTCTCAATGCATCCTTCGGAATACGGGAAACTTCGACACGCTGAGGACAATCCTTGGTGTGATGATCATCATCACATATCAAACAAGGATATTTGGGCTTACATGTTGAAGAATCACCAATAGATGACTTCTTTGAATCCTGTTTAGGTTTTTCATATTTAGACTTCCCTTTACCATTTTTCTTAGCTTTGGAGGATTTTTCTGCTGCGGTGGATTGAACAACATTTACCTCTAAGGGTTTACTAGGATTATTTCGGTTATTAGAAGCGGTCGGGGGCATAGCGGTAGCAATGGATTTAGACTTCGAAGAAGTTTTGGGTGCATTACTATCAGTATGAGAAAATTTCCCAATAACACCATCAACTAGAGGCATAACAAGATACTGAGATGATGCGGGACTAGTAGAAGGTCACAACGCGTCAAGTAATAACTCATTGTAATATTCCCAATTGCGAAAAGCAGGAATATAGTGAAAAATGATGGAACAATATTTTTAAACATCATATAAAATAAAGAGGCCAATATCGAGACCTTCTATTCATTATAAAAATAACAAAATATGCATAATAAATGGGCCATAAGATGTACAATAAGAAATAACAAGCCTTCAATGGAAAAAATCCCTCAGAACGAGGTGTTGCTACTATATAAAAAGAGCTGAAAGACTGCTACAGTGTCGTTTAAAAGGCATTGTGATGCAGGAGCATTAGCCCGAGAAAATACCTTGTATTTTATTTAAACTAGGGGGTCTTATGTTTGTGAGGAAATATTAATTTCATGTAAATATTAATTTTGAGTGATTAAATTATGTTTTTAATTAATTATATGTGAGAATTTGTAAATGTTTCCAAATAATTGGAAAACATGAGAGAAATTAGATGAGAGATATTTAAGAGATAATTATGAGCCTAAATTAGATTTAGTTTCAAGGTTTTAGGGATAAAAATCTATCTTTTAGGGGTGTTGAGATATTTGAGGGTTTGTTGAGTTATTTAAGGGATGTGAACCAAAATTGGTTCAATTAAATATGTATAAATTAATATGCCTCAAAGGCAAAACAGATCAGAGAATAGGATAGAGTGTGTGAGTGTTTCAATTTTGGAAAATCAGGAGTTTGTTCCTGTAAGCCTATGGGCAATTAAAGGGCCATTTGAGTCGAAGATCAGGCCGGGAAGGAGGATTCACTCAGTAAGTTTTCTATATTAATGTGAATACTCGATTTCTAAATCGTATTCCACTTTGACTTATATGGGTATGGATGGAATTTGATTATAGAAATTATGAACATATGAGGCTGTGTAATTATTTGAATTTGTAATGAGATGTTGGCAATTAATCGATGCCATTGATGGAAATGGCTGTGGAGTTCTAAATTGAATTATTAAATAACCTGGACATAATTCTTATTTGGAGGTTACTCATATAATTGAGAAGATCAATCATTTAAAGAATTGATCATACAAGAGGGACTGGAATCGAATTTTAATTGGAAAATCGGCTTTGGAGGGTCGATTTCAAGGTTGGTGCAGTTCAATTGAAATTCAGAGGAACTTAGTTAAAGATCAAAGCAGAGGTTCATTACGATGGAGTTTGGTGATATTACTTCTGTGGAAATATAACGCTGGAGCGGATGGCTAAATGAGGAGTCGACTCATTGAGGTCACGAACTTGAAATGAAGTGAAAGCAATAATTCCCACAGCGAACTATGAATCAGAAGGGAGTGTAGAATCTCAAGGATGCAGAGAAAGAGAGGTTACAATCGCATGGAGGAATCTACTAAGTGAAGCAGCTTATTGAATCTATTTTTATCTGTTTGCAGGATCTATTTGTTGGGATCATGTTTATTTGTTTGAGTTTGGGCGGTGAAGTAAATTCGCCTTCAGCATAAATGGAGGTCGATTCCAAGTTTTAACACAGGGTGAGGTGTGTGTTAGAAGAGCGATGTAAATCAAAACTAAATTGTTGAAGTGCAACAAAGTAATTCGAAATCAAAGTGCTTTTGATAAGAGGTTTTGTATGATTGGGCAATCTGTATCGTTGAGAAAAAAAACTCTGGAAACGTAGTCGAGTTCAAGTCAAGGTAAGGAATGGGAAAAAACACTGTGGTTCAAAGGTAATTTGATGGTTTTAACAATCAGTTGCAAATCATAAAAGTGTTGGCATGTTTGTGGAATCAAATTTTATCCGATCAAGATTCATTACAATAGAAATAAATCAACATAAATGAATTTGTGTTGAATCTTGTGGCTTAAACGACATATAGCATTTCCATAATTCGATGAAAGACTTCGGCTTATGCCACGAAGCTGAATTCCATAGTGTGGGTAGCAAGGTAAGTTAATTATGGCCGCCATTGAAGCAGAGACGAGGTAGCAATACTTCCCTTTGGGAAATTCGACAGTTTTAAATACAAATCCAGACAGCGTTCTGTTGGTTCGATTCAGTCAAAGCAGAAGACTATAAAATGCACAAAGCAGCTCATGAATGGTAATCGTGAAGGAAACTCGAAATGAGAAGGCGCTGATACTTTAAAGAATGAAGAAGAATTGAAATGAGTGGATTGCAGTATTTCTGATGGGGGAGTACCTGTTTGTTTACATTAGAATGATATATATATTATTGAACACTGTTTGGCATGCTTGAAGGCGTGGGCTGAGGTGTTCAAATTCAACAATAGAATAATAATTAACACGACGATGGGCAAGTAATGATTTGAAACGCGAGAAGTTAGAATCAATGCAGGGGAAGACGCTCCGGTTAGGACGTGAAGGCCGTCCGATGAGGTGAATATGTAGTGGTTGAAGCTTTTAAAGCATGGGCGCATTTTTTTTATTGAATTCTGATTTTAAAATCTGGTATTAAAAGCCATATGAATGTTAGGATTTAAATGGAAATTGAGGAATGAGAGATATTGGGTTTGGTTATGGATTGAGTGGTGTTTAAATCCTATGTTTTGAGAAGATTCTGCATGAATTTTGAATTGGGATTGTATTTGAAGTTTGGGTTCAATCACATAGAAAGGAGATTGTTGGGTTTGTGATTTTGAATCATATGTTTGTAAAGCTTCCGCGAATGATAGTTAATGTGAAATTTCCCAGACTTGGAGTCTTATTTGGGCAGTTATTGAGATGCATTTTTATGTGCATGAGTGTTTTAGAAAGATTCTGGGTTTGCAGGGTTATCCTGCGTCATTTTGGTATCAAAGTAGGAATAGCTGTGTGTGAGGATTTAAGTTTTTTAAATTGAATTAATTGCATGTGATGAATGAATATCAGATTTTGGAACTAATGCAAATTGCAACACAGAGATGCAAGTGCAGTTGAGGAAGTGAAGCGAGATCAACATGATCTTCAAGGTGAGATGACAAAGTGTTATTTGACTCTGGTTTGGAAGTTTTTCACAGAATTCAGGTTGCAAGCAGGTTGAAGAAGTCTCAGCGGGAAGATGTAGATCGTAGCTGGAGTGTAGTGATGAAGGAGTCCAGCAAAGGATTCTAATAGAGAGTGGCAGAACCTGAAGATTCAACAAAGGTTGAATAAAGTTACAGATGAGAGAAGCTTGAAGGAGCAGTGAAGAAATGCTCTAAAGGTTCCAGCAGAGGATCGGTGATTACCAAAAGACCAGATTCGGAGGAAAGGATTGGTGAGGTAAGTGGTAGCAGGAGATTTTGTTGTTGCAGAGGCTTGGTGCAATTCGTGGGTGAGTAACTCATGGCGAAGAAGATGACTACTGAAAGTCATAAAGGAGAGAACATAGGTTCAGAGACAGGCCACAGTAGAAAGAGGGAGAAAGATGCCAAGGCAAAAGTCATAAGACAATAGATGACTGATGAAGAGTATGAGAAAGAGAAAGTTGAGATAGCAGTTCATCTCGAGTTATTGATGGAATTGTTACAGGAAAATATGAAAGACCAGAGACATGGTTGGACCATGAGGAAGACAGTGAAATGGTAGAGACTACAAGTAAAGAGGGATCAAAAGATAAACATGCAGTTAATAGAAGAGCTGAAGAAGCTCGAGCAGATGATGAGTTATTGGGAAAATCTAGATCAGCTGGATAATGTGAAATATTGTATTTTTGTAGCTGACAATTGTGATGTGATTACAGGTTTTGCTGAGGAGGATGTGCAATCTTGTGAAGCTGTCACAAGTAGGGAAAAGTATCTTTCAGAAGATAAGTACTCTGAAGAAGGAAGAAGTGATGCGTTTGTACTAGAAGATGTTACAGCACAGAAAGATCTTGTGAGTGAAGAAAAGGATGAGCTTGAAGAGCTGGTATATAAACCAACACTTGAGACTGTTGAACTTTGTGATTTTTAAACTGAATATTTTTGTATGAATGCAGGGACTGTAAGTGATAGTGAAATGCTTCAGCAATGCCACAGAGAAATTGCATTGTTGGAATATCTGTTGGAGAATTCAGAGTATGATAGAGAGATTGCAGATGGAAGTGTTCAGTACAATAAACAAGAGCATAAATATATCATGGAAACAGATGGTGTGAAGGAAGAACTGGTTGACAGTCTTGAGAGTTCTTCAGAGATTCTTTGGGCAAAGAGAATCAGCATACCGATGAGCTGATTGAGATGGAAAATTCAGGACAACATACTGAAATGCTGGCAAAGGAGGACAAGGCACTGAGGCCTTATGATTTTTATTTTAACAAGTGTTTTGTGAATGCAGGTATTGTTGCAGGTGTTGAAGGACATTTGACTCAGTTGAGACGTCAAATGAAGGAAAAATATGAGAATTCTGTAGAAATTTCAAATCCATGGGACGAAGACGTTATGTTGCTGGAAATGATGCTGAATGATCAGAATTCATTGCAAGGAGAATCTCAATTTCAGAATTATGAATTGCAGACGCAGAGAGATGAAGATAGAAGAAGAGAGTACACAATTTACCAGTCCAGTAAGTTGCTGATAGGAGAAGGCAGAGAAGAATTTTTTTGTTTTAGAAGGAAAGAGGGCATGGTTGATTGGGCGGCGGTAAGAATGGAAACAAGAATAGAGGTAAAGAATGAACAAGTAAAACCTGAGCAAGCAAGAAATTAGCAGCCTGGAGATTTATTGGACCGAGAAATTCAATTAATCAGAAGAATCATGTTGAAAGTGTCTCAGAGGAAGACATCAGCAAGGAAGAGAAGTAGCAGCAAAATGAAGACGGAGACGGATTGTGAAAGTGTAGTGAGTGGAGCAAGGTAGAATAAGATATGGAGACCTAGAGAAAAGCAACAAACAACAGATATTAACTTGGAGAACAAAGTGTGGGATGCAGGCGAACAAAAATTTAAAACGAATGATCAGGAGATCATGATCATTTTCAACCTTGGGAGTCTGATGCAGGAGCATTAGCTCAGGAAAATACCTTGTATTTTATTTAAACTAAGGGGTCTTATGTTTGTGAGGAAATATTAATTTAATGTAAATATTAATTTTGAGTGATTAAATTATGTTTTTAATTAGTTATATGTGATAATTTGTAAATGTTTCCAAATAATTGGAAAACATGAGAGAAATTAGATGAGAGATATTTAAGAGATAATTATGAGCCTAAATTAGATTTAGTTTCAAGGTTTTAGGGATAAAAATATATCTTTTAGGGGTGTTGAGATATTTGAGGGTTTGTTGAGTTATTTAAGGGATGTGAACCAAAATTGGTTCAATTAAATTTGTATAAATTAATATGCCTCAAAGGCAAAATAGATCAGAGAATAGGATAGAGTGTGTGAGAGTTTCAGTCTTGGAAAATCAGGAGTCTGTTCCTGTAAGCCTACGGACAATTAAAGGGTCATTTGAGTCAAAGATCAGGCCGGGAAGGAGGATTCACTCTGTAAGTTTTCTATATTAATGTGAATACTCGATTTCTTAATCGTATTCCACTTTGAGTTATATGGTTATGGATGGAATTTGATTATAGAAATTATGAACTTATGAGGTTGTGTAATTATTTGAATTTGTAATGAGATGTTGGAAATTGATTGATGCCATTGATGGAAATGGTCGTGGAGTTCTAAATTGAATTATTAAATAACCTGGACATAATTCTTATTTGGAGGTTACTCATATAATTAAGAAGATCAATCATTTAAAGAATCGATCATCCAAGAGGGACTCGAATCGAATTGTAATTGGAAAATCAACTTTGGAGGGTCGATTTCAAGGTTGGCGTAGTTCAATTGAAATGCAAAAGAACTTAGTTAAAGGTCGAAGCAGAGGTTCATTACGACGGAGTTTGGCAATATTACTTCTGTGGAAATATAACGCTAGAGCGGATTGCTGAATGAGGAGTCGACTCATTGAGGTCACGAACTTGAAATGAAGTGAAAGCAATAATTCCTGGAGCGAACTATGAATTAGAAGGGAGTGTAGAATCTAAAGGATGCAGAGAAAGCGAGGTTACAATCGCATGGAGGAATCTACTAAGTGAAGCGGCTTATTGAATCGATTTTTATCTGTTTACAGGATCTATTTATTGGGATCGTGTTTATTTGTTTGAGTTTGGGCGGTGAATTAAATTCGCCTTCAGCATAAATGGAGGTTGATTCCAAGTTTTAACACAGGGTGAGGTGTGTGTTAGAAGAGCGATGTAAATTAGAACTAAATTGTTGAAATCCAGCAACAAAGTAATTTGAAATCGAAGTGCTTTTGATAAGAGGTTTTGTATGATTGGGCAATCTGTATCGTTGAGAAAACGAACTCCGGAAACGTAGCCGAGTTCAAGTCAAGGTAAGGAATGGAAAAAAATGTTGTGGTTCAAAGGTAATTTGATGGTTTTAATAGTCAGTTGCAAATCATAAAAGCGTTGGCATGTTTGTGGAATCGAATTTTATCCGATCAAGATTCATTACAACAGAAATGAATCAACAGAAATGAATTTGCATTGAACCTTGTGGCTTAAACAGCGTATAGCATTTCCAAAATTTGATGAAAGACTTCGGCTTATGCCACGAAGATGAATTCCATAGTGTGGGTAGCAAGGTAAGTTAATTGTGGCCGCCATTGAAGCAGAGACGAGGTAGAAATACTTCCCTTTGGGAAATTCGATAGTTTTAAATACAAATCCGGACAGCCTTCTGTTGGTTTGATTCAGTCAAAGCAGAAGACTATAAAATGCACAAAGCAGCTGATGAATGGTAATCGTGAAGGAAAATCAAAATGAGAAGGCGCTGATACTTTAAAGAATGAAGCAGAATTGAAATGAGTGGAATGCAGTATTTCTGATGGGTGAGTACCTGTTTGTTTACATCAGAATGATATATATATTATTGAACACTGTTTGGCATGCTTGAAGGTGCAGGTTGAGGTGTTCAAATTCAACAATAGAATAATAATTAACACAGCGATGGGAAAGTAATGATTTGAAATGCGAGGAGTTAGAATCGATGCAGGGGAAGGCGCTTCGGTTAGGACGTGAAGGCCGTCCGATGAGGTGAATATGCAGTGGTTGAAGCTTTTAAAGCATGGGCGCATTTTTTTATTGAATTCTGATTTTAAAATCCGGTATTAAAAGCCATATGAATGTTAGGATTTAAATGGAAATTGAGGAATGAGAGATATTCGGTTTTGTTATGGATTGAGTGGTGTTTAAATCCTATTTTTTGAGAAGATTCTGCATGAAGTTTGAATTGGGATTGTATTTGAATTTTGGGTTCAATCACATAGAAAGGAGATTGTTGGGTTTGTGATTTTGAATCATATGTTTGTAAAGCTTCCACGAATGATAGTTAATGTGAAATTTCCCAGACTTGGATTCTTATTTGGGTAGTTATTGAGATGCATTTTTATGTGCATGAGTGTTTTAGAAAGATTCTAGGTTTGCAGGGTTATCCTGCATCATTTTGGTATCAAAGCAGGAATAGCTCTGTGTGAAGATTTAAGTTTTTTAAATTGAATTAATTGCATGTGATGAATTAATATCAGATTTGGAACTAATGAAAATTGCAGCAGAGAGATGCAAGTGCAGATGAGGAAGTGAAGCGAGATCAATAGGATCTTGAAGTTGAGCTGACAAAGTGTTATTTAACTTTGGTTTTGAAGTTGCTCATAGAATTCAGGTTGCAAGCAGGTTGAAGAAGTCTTAGCGAGAAGATGCAGATCATAGCTGGAGTGTAGTGATGAAGGAGTCCAGCAAAGGATTCTAAGAGAGAGTGGCAGAACCTGAAGATTCAACAAAGGTTGAATAAAGTTGCAGATGAGAGAAGCCTGAAGGAGCAGTGAAGAAATGCTCGAAAGGTTCCAGCAGAGGATCGGTGATTACCAAAAGACCAGATCCGGAGGAAAGTATTGGTGAGGTAAGTGGTAGCAGGAGAGTTTGTTGTTGTAGAGGCTTGGTGTAATTCGTGGGTGAGTAACTCATGGCGAAGAAGATGACTACTGAAAGTCATAAAGGAGAGAAGAGAGGTTCAGAGAGAGGCCATAGTAGAAAGAGGGAGAAATATGCCAAGGCAAAAGGCATAAGAGAGCAGTTGACTGATGAAGAGTATGAGAAAGAGAAAGCTGAGATAGCAATTCATCTCGATTTATTGATGGAATTGTTACAGGAAAATATGAAAGACCAGAGACATGGTTGGAACATGAGGAAGACAGTGAAATGGAAGAGACTACAAGTAAAGAGGGATCAACAGATAAACATGTAGTTAACAGAAGAGCTGAAGAAGCTCGAGCAGATGATGAGTTATTGGGAAAATCCAGATCAGCTGGATAATGTGAAATCTTGTATTTTTGTAGCTAACAATTGTGATGTGATTACAGGTTTTGCTGAGGAGGATGCGCAATCTTGTGAAGCTGTCACAAGTAGGGAAATGTATCTTTCAGGAGATAATTACTCTGAAGAAGGAAGCAATGATGCGTTTGTACTAGAATATGTTACAGCACAGAAAGATCTTGTGAATGAAGAAGAGGATGAGCTTGAAGAGCTGGTATATAAACCAATAGTTGAGACTGTTGAACTTTGTTATTTTCAAACTGAAGATTTTTGTATGAATGCAGGGACTATAAGTGATGGTGAAATGCTTCAGCAATGCCACAGAGAAATTTCATTGTTGGAATATCTGTTGGAGAATTTAGAGTATGACAAAGAGATTGCAGATGGAAGAGTTTAGTACAATGAACGAGAGCATAAAGATATCATGGAAACAGATGGTGTGAAGGAAGAACTGGTTGAAAGTCTTGAGAGTTCTTCAGAGAAATATTTGGGCAAAGAGAATCAACATACTGATGAGTTGATTGAGCTGGAAACTTCAGGACAGCATACTGAAATGCTGGAAAAGGAGGACAAGGCACTGAGGCCTTATGATTTTTATTTTAACAAGTGTTTTGTGAATGCAGGTATTGTTGCAGGTGTTGAAGGACATTTTACTCATTTGAGCAGTCAAATGAAGAAAAAAGACGAGAATTCTGTGGAAATTTCAAATCCATTGGATGAAGATGTTATGTTGCTGGAAATGATGTTGAATGATAAGAATTCAGTGCAAGGAGCATCTCAATTTTAGAATTGGGAATTGTAGACGCAGAGAGATGAAGATAGAAGAAGAGAGTACACAATGTACCAGTCTAGTAAGTTGCTGATAAGAGAAGGAAGAGAAGAATTTTTCTGTTTTAGAAGACAAGAGGGCATAGATGATTGGGCGGCGGTAAGAACAGAAACAAACATAGAGGTAAATATTGAACAAGTAAAACCTGAGCAAGCAAGAAATCAGCAGTCTGGAGATATATTGGACTGAGAAATTGAATTAATCAGAAGAATCATGTTGAAAGTGTCTCAGAGGAAGACATCAGCAAGGAAGAGAAGCAGCAACAAAATGAAGACGGAGAAATATTGTGAAAGTGTAGCGAGTGGAGCAAGGCAGCATAAGATATGGAGACCTGGAGAAAAGCAGAAAACAAAAGATATTAACTCGCAGAAAAAAGTGTGGGGTCCGGGCAGACAAAAATTTAAAACGAATGATCAGGAGATCATGATCATTTTCAACCTTGGGAGTCTGATGCAGGAGCATTAGCTCGGGAAAATACCTTGTATTTTATTTAAACTAGGGGGTCTTATGTTTGTGAGGAAATATTAATTTCATGTAAATATTAATTTTGAGTGATTAAATTATGTTTTTAATTAATTATATGTGAGAATTTGTAAATGTTTCCAAATATTTGGAAAACATGAGAGAAATTAGATGAGAGATATTTAAGAGATAATTATGAGCCTAAATTAGATTTAGTTTCAAGGTTTTAGGGATAAAAATTTATCTTTTAGGGGTGTTGAGATATTTGAGGGTTTGTTGAGTTATTTAAGGGATGTGAACCAAAATTGGTTCAATTAAATTTGTATAAATTAATATGCCTCAAAGGAAAAATAGATCAGAGAATAGGATAGAGTGTGTGAGTGTTTCAGTTTTGGAAAATCAGGAGTTTGTTCCTATAAGCCTATGGGCAATTAAAGGGCCATTTGAGTCAAAGATCAGGCTGGGAAGGAGGATTCACTCTGTAATTTTTCTATATTAATGTGAATACTCGATTTCTGGATCGTATTCCACTTTGAGTTATATCGGTATGGATGGAAGTTGATTATAAAAATTATGAACTTATGAGGCTGTGTAATTATTTGAATTTGTAATGAGATGTTGGAAATTGATCGATGCCATTGATGGAAATGGCCGTGGAGTTCTAAATTGAATTATTAAATAACCTAGACATAATTCTTATTCGGAGGTTACTCATATAATTGATAAGATCAATCATTTAAAGAATCGATCATCCAAGAGGGACTGGAATCGAATTTTAATTGGAAGATTGGCTTTGGAGGGTTGATTTCAAGGTTGGCGCAGTTCAATTGAAATGGAGAGGAACTTAGTTAAAGATCGAAGCAGAGGTTCATTACGATGGATTTTGGCGATATTACTTCTATGGAAATATAACGCTAGAGCGGATTGCTGAATGAGGAGTCGACTCATTGAGGTCATGAACTTGAAAGGAAGTGAAAGCAATAATTCCTCGAGCGAACTATGAATCAGAACGGAGTGTAGAATCTCAAGGATGCAAAGAAAGCGAGGTTACAATCACATGGAGAAATCTACTAAGTGAAGCGGCTTATTGAATCGATTTTTATCTGTTTGCAGGATCTATTTTTTGGGATCGTGTTTATTTGTTTGAGTTTGGGCGGTGAAATAAATTCACCTTCAGCATAAATGGAGGTTGATTCCAAGTTTTAACATAGGGTGAGGTGTGTGTTAGAAGAGCGATGTAAATCAGAACTAAATTGTTGAAAAATAGAAACAAAGTAATTCGAAATCAAAGTGCTTTTGATAAGAGGTTTTGTATGATTGGGCAATCTATATCGTTGAGAAAACGAACTTTGGAAACGTAGCCGAGTTCAAGTCAAGGTAAGGAATGGGAAAAAATGTTGTGGTTAAAAGGTAATTTGATGGTTTTAACAGTCAATTGAAAATCATAAAAGCGTTGGCATGTTTGTGGAATCGAATTTTATCCGATCAAGATTCATTACAACAGAAATGAATCAACAGAAAGGAATTTGCATTGAACCTTGTGTCTTAAATGGCGTATAGCATTTCCAGAATTTGATGAAAGACTTCGGCTTATGCCACGAAGCAGAATTCCATAGTGTGGGTAGCAAGGTAAGTTAATTATGGCTGCCATTGAAGCAGAGACGAGGTAGAAATACTTCCCTTTGGGAAATTCGATAGTTTTAAATACAAATCCAGACAGCCTTCTGTTGGTTCGATTCAGTCAAAGCAGAAGACTATAAAACGCACAAAGCAGCTAATGAATGGTAATTGTGAAGGAAACTCGAAATGAGAAGGCGTTGATACTTTAAAGAACGAAGCATAATTGAAATGAGTGAAACGTAGTATTTCTGATGGGTGAGTACCTGTTTGTTTACATCAGAATGATATATATATGACTGAACACTGTTTGGCATGCTTGAAGACGTAGGTTGAGGTGTTCAAATTCAACAATAGAATAATAATTAACATAGCGATGGGCAAGTAATGATTTGAAACACGAGGAGTTAGAATCGATGCAGGGGAATGCACTCTGGTTAGGACGTGAAGGTCGTCCGATGAGGTGAATATGCAGTGGTTGAAGCTTTTAAGGCATGGGCACATTTTTTTTATTGAATTATGATTTTAAAATCCGGTATTAAAAGCCATATGAATGTTAGGATTTAAATGGAAATTGAGGAATGGGAGATATTAGTTTTGGTTATGGATTGAGTGGTGTTTAAATCCTATGTTTTGAGAAGATTTTGCATGAAGTTTTAATTGGGATTGTATTTGAAGATTGGGTTCAATCACATAGAAAGGAGATTGTTGGGTTTGTGATTTTGAATCATATGTTTGTAAAGCTTCCGCGAATGATAGTTAATGTGAAATTGCCCAGACTTGGAGTCTTATTTGGGCAGTTATTGAGATGCATTTTTATGTGCATGAGTGTTTTAGAAAGATTCTGGGTTTGTAGGGTTATCCTGCATCATTTTGGTATCAAAGCAGGAATAGCTCTGTGTGAATATTTAAGTTTTTTAAATTGAATTAATTGCATGTGATGAATGAATATCAGATTTTGGAACTAATGAAAATTGTAGCACAGAGATGCAAGTGCAGTTGAGGAAGTGAAGCGAGATCAACAAGATCTTGAAGGTGAGCTGACAAAGTGTTATTTAACTTTGGTTTGGAAGTTGTTCACAGAATTCAGGTTGCAAGCAGGTTGAAGAAGTCTCAACGAGAAGATGCAGATCACAACTGGAGTGTAGTGATGAAGGATTCCAACAAAGGATTCTAAGAGAGAGTGGCAGAACCTGAAGATTCAACAAAGGTTGAATAAAGTTGCAGATGAGAGAAGCCTGAAGGAGCAGTGAAGAAAAGCTCGAAAGGTTCCAGCAGAGGATCGATGATTACCAAAAGACCAGATATGGAGGAAAGGATTGGAGAGGTAAGTGGTAGCAGGAGAGTTTGCAGTTGCAGAGGCTTGGTGCAATTCGTGGGTGAGTAACTCATGGCGAAGAAGATGACTACTGAAAGTCATAAAGGAGAGAATAGAGGTTCAGAGAGAGACCACAGTAGAAAGAGGGAGAGAGATGCCAAGGCAAAATGCATAAGACAACAGTTGATTGATGAAGAGTATGAGAAAGAGAATGTTGAGATAGCAGTTCATCTCGAGTTATTGATGGAATTGTTACAGGAAAATATGAAATACCAGAGACATGGTTGGACCATGAGGAGGACAGTGAAATGGCAGAGACTACAAGTAAAGAGGGATCAACAGATAAACATGCAGTTAACAGAAGAGCTAAAGAAGCTCGAGCAGATGATGAGTTATTGGGAAAATCAAGATGAGCTGGATAATGTGAAATATTGTATTTTTGTAGCTGACAATTGTGATGTGATTACAAGTTTTGCTGAGGAGGATGCGCAATATTGTGAAGCTGTCACAAGTAGGGAAAAGTATCTTTTAGGAGATAAGTACTCTAAATAAGGAATAAGTGATGCGTTTGTACTAGAAGATGTTACATCACAGAAAGATCTTGTGAATGAAGAAGAGGATGAGCTTGAAGAGCTGGTATATAAACCAATAGTTGAGACTGTTGAACTTTGTGATTTTCAAACTGAAGATTTGTGTATGAATGCAGGGACTGTAAGTGATGGTGAAATGCTTCAGCAATGCCACAGAGAAATTGCATTGTTGGAATATCTGTTGGAGAATTCAGAGTATGGCAGAGAGATTGCAGATGGAAGTGTTCAGTACAATGAACGAGAGCATAAAGATATCATGGAAACAGATGGTGTGAAGGAAGAACTGGTTGAAAGTCTTGAGAGTTCTTCAAAGAATTCTTTGGGCAAAGAGAATCAGCATACTGATGAGCTGATTGAGATGGAAAATTTAGGACAGCATACTGGAATGCTGGCAAAGGAGGACATGGCACTGAGGCCTTATGATTTTTATTTTAACAAGTGTTTTGTGAATGTAGGTATTGTTGCAGGTGTTGAAGGACATTTGACTCAGTTGAGCAGTCAAATGAAGAAAAAAGACGAGAATTCTGTGGTAATTTCAAATCCATGGGACGAAGATGTTATGTTGCTGGAAATGATGTTGAATGATCAGAATTCAGTGCAAGGAGAGTCTCAATTTCAGAATTGGGAATTGCAGACGCAGAGAGATGAAGATAGAAGAAGAGAGTACACAATGTCCCAGTCTAATAAGTTGTTGATAGGACAAGGCAGAGAAGAATTTTTCTGTTTTAGAAGACAAGAGGGCATGGATGATTGGGCAGTGGTAAGAATGGAAACAAGCATAGAGGTAAAGACTGAACAAGTAAAACCTGAGCAAGAAAGAAATCAGTAGCCTGGAGATATATTGGACTGAGAATTTGAATTAATCAGAAGAATCATGTTGAAAGTGTCTCAGAGGAAGACATCAGCAAGGAAGAGAAGCGGCAGCAAAATGAAGACGGAGACAGATTGTGAAAGTGTAGTGAGTGGAGCAAGGCAACATAAGATATGGAGACCTGGAGAAAAGTAGCAAACAACAGATATTAACTTGCAGAACAAAGTGTGGGATCCAGGTGGACAAAAATTTAAAACGAATGATCAGGAGATCATGATCATTTTCAACCTTGGGAGTCTGATGCAGGAGCATTAGCTCGGGAAAATACCTTGTATTTTATTTAAACTAGGGGGTCTTATGTTTGTGAGGAAATATTAATTTCATGTAAATATTAATTTTGAGTGATTAAATTATGTTCGTAATTAATTATATGTGAGAATTTGTAAATGTTTCCAAATAATTGGAAAACATGAGAGAAATTAGATGAGAGATATTTAAGAGATAATTATGAGCCTAAATTAGATTTAGTTTCAAGGTTTTAGGGATAAAAATCTATCTTTTAGGGGTGTTGAGATATTTGAGGGTGTGTTGATTTATTTAAGGGATGTGAACCAAAATTGGTTCAATTAAATTTGTATAAATTAATATGCCTCAAAGGCAAAATAGATCAGAGAATAGGATAGAGTGTGTGAGTGTTTCGGTTTTGGAAAAAAAGGAGTTTGTTCCTGTAAGCCTACGGGTAATTAAAGGGTCATTTGAGTCGAAAATCAGGCTGGGAAGGAGGATTCACTCAGTAAGTTTTCTATATTAATGTGAATACTCAATTTCTGAATCGTATTCCACTTTGAGTTATATGGGTATGGATGGAATTTGATTATAGAAATTATGAACTTATGAGGCTGTGTAATTATTTGAATTTGTAATGAGATGTTGGCAATTGATCGATGCCATTGATGGAAATGGCCGTGGAGTTCTAAATTGAATTATCAAATAACTTGGACATAATTCTTATTTGGGGGTTACTCATATAATTGAGAAGATCAATCATTTAAAGAATCAATCATCCAAGAGGGACTGGAATCGAATTTTAATTGGAAAATCGGCTTTGGAGGGTCGATTTCAAGGTTGGCGCAGTTCAATTGAAATGGAGAGGAACTTAGTTAAAGATCGAAGCAGAGGTTCATTACAATGGAGGTTGGCGATATTACTTGTATGGAAATATAACGCTGGAGCAGATTGCTGAATGAGGAGTCGACTCATTGAGGTCACGAACTTGAAATGAAGTGAAAGCAATAATTCCTGGAGCGAACTATGAATCAGAAGGGAGTGTAGAATCTCAAGGATGCAAAGAACGTGAGGTTACAATCACATGGAGGAATCTAATAAGTGAAGCGGCTTATTGAATCGATTTTTATCTGTTTGCAGGATCTATTTGTTGGGATCGTGTTTATTTTTTTGAGTTTGGGCGGTGAAGTAAATTCGCCTTCAGCATAAATGGAGGTCGATTCAAAGTTTTAACACAGGGTGAGGGGTGTGTTAGAAGAGCGATGTAAATCAGAACTAAATTGTTGAAACCCAGCAACAAAGTAATTCGAAATCGAAGTGCTTTTGATAAGAGGTTTTGTATGATTGGGAAATCTGTATCGTTGAGAAAACGAACTCTGGAAACGTAGCCGAGTTCAAGTCAAGGTAAGGAATGGGAAAAAACGATGTGGTTCAAAGGTAATTTGATGGTTTTAACAGTAAGTTGCAAATCATAAAAGCGTTGGCATGTTTGTGGAATCAAATTGTATCCGATCAAGATTCATTACAATAGAAATGAATCAACAAAAATGAATTTGCATTGAACCTTGTGGCTTAAACGGCGTATAGTATTTCCAGAATTCGATGAAAGAATTCGGCTTATGCCACGAAGCTGAATTCCATAGTGTGGGTAGCAAGGTATGTTAATTGTGGCCGCCATTGAAGTAGAGACGAGGTAGCAATACTTCCCTTTGGGAAATTAGACAGTTTTAAATACAAATCCGGATAGCCTTCTGTTGGTTCGATTCAGTCAAAGCAGAAGACTATAAAACACACAAAGTAACTGATGAATGGTAATCGTGAAGGAAACTCAAAATGAGAAGGCGCTAATACTTTAAAGAACAAATCAGAATTGAAATGAGTGGAACGCAGTATTTCTGATGGGTGAGTACCTGTTTGTTTACATCAGAATGATATATATATTACTAAACATTATTTGGCATGCTTGAAGGTGCAGGTTGAGGTGTTCAAATTCAAAAATAGAATAATAATTAACACAGCTAAGGGAAAGTAATGATTTGAAACGCGAGGAGTTAGAATTGATGCAGGGGAAGGCGCTCCAGTTAGGATGTGAAGGTCATCCGATGAGGTGAATATGCAGTGGTTGAAGCTTTTAAAGCATGGGCGCAATTTTTTTATTGAATTCTGATTTTAAAATCTAGTATTAAAAGCCATATGAATGTTAGGATTTAAATGGAAATTGAGGAATGAGAGATATTGGGTTTGGTTATGGATTGAGTGGTGTTTAAATCCTATGTTTTGAGAAGATTCTACATGAAGTTTGAATTGGGATTGTATTTGAAGTTTGGGTTCAATCACATAGAAAGGATATTGTTGGGTTTGTGATTTTGAATCATATGTTTGTAAAGCTTCCATGAATGATAGTTAATGTGAAATTGCCCAGACTTGGAGTCTTATTTGGGCAGTTATTGAGATGCATTTTTATGTGCATGAGTGTTTTAGAAAGATTCTGGGTTTGCAGGGTTATCCTGCATCATTTTAGTATCAAAGCCGGAATAGCTGTGTGAAGATTTAAGTTTTTTAAATTGAATTAATTGCATGTGATGAATGAATATCAGATTTTGGAACTAATGAAAATTGAAGCACAGAGATGCAAGTGCAGTTGAGGAAGTGAAGCGAGATCAACATGATCTTGAAGGTGAGCTGACAAAGTGTTATTTAACTCTAGTTTGGAAGTTGTTCGCAGAATTCAGGTTGCAAGCAGGTTGAAGAAGTCTTAGCAGGAAGATGCAGATCATAGCTGGAGTGTAGTGATGAAGGAGTCCAGCAAAGGATTCTAAGAGAGAGTGGCAGAACCTGAAGATTCAACAAAGGTTGAATAAATTTGCAGATGATAGAAGCCTGAAGGAGCAGTGAAGAAAAGCTCGAAAGGTTCTAGTAGAGGATCGGTGATTACCAAAAGACCAGATCCAGAGGAAAGGATTGGTGAGGTAAGTGGTAGCAGGAGAGTTTGCTGTTGCAGAGGCTTGGTGCAATTCGTGGGTGAGTAACTCATGGCGAATAAGATGACTACTGAAAGTAATAAAGGAGAGAACAGAGGTTCAGAGAGAGGCCATATAAGAAAGAGGGAGAAATATGCCAAGGCAAAAGGCATAAGAAAACAATTGACTGATGAAGAGTATGAGAAAGAGAAAGCTGAGATAGCAGTTCATCTCGAGTTATTGATGGAATTGTTACAGGAAAATATGAAAGACTAGAGACATGGTTGGACCATGAGGAAGACAGTGAAATGGCAGAGACTACAAGTAAAGAGGGATCAACAAATAAACATGCAGTTAACAAAAGAGCTAAAGAAGCTCTAGAAGATGATGAGTTATTTGAAAAATCCAGATCGGCTGGATAATGTGAAATCTTGTATTTTTGTAGCTGACAATTGTGATGTGATTACAGGTTTTGCTGAGGAGGATGCGCAATATTGTGAAGCTGTCACAAGTAGGGAAAAGTATCTTTCAGGAGATAAGTACTCTAAAGAAGGAAGAAGTGATGCGTTTGTACTAGAAGATGTTACAGCACAGAAAGATCTTGTGAATGAAGAAGAGGATGATCTTGAAGACTTGGTATATAAACCAACAGTTGCGACTATTGAACTTTGTGATTTTCAAACTGAAGATTTGTGTATGAATGCAGGGACTATAAGTGATGGTGAAATGCTTCAGCAATGCCACAGAGAAATTGCATTGTTGGAATATCTGTTGGAGAATTCAGAGTATGAAAGAGAGATTCCAGACAGAAGAGTTCCGTACAATGAACGAGAGAAAAAAGATATCATGGAAACTGATGGTGTGAAGGACGAACTGGTTGACGGTCTTGAGATTTCTTCATAGAATTCTTTGGGCAAAGAGAATTAGCATACTGATGAGCTGATTGAGATGGAAAATTCAGGACAACATACTGAAATGCTAGCAAAGGAGGACAAGGCACTGAGGCCTTATGATTTTTATTTTAACAAGTGTTTTGTGAATGCAGGTATTGTTGAAGGTGTTGAAGGACATTTGACTCAGTTGAGCAGTCAAATGAACGAAAAAGATGAGAATTCTGTGGAAATTTTAAATCCATGGGATGAAGATGTTATGTTGCTGGAAATGATGCTGAATGATCATAATTCAGTGCAAGGAGAATCTGAATTTCAGAATTGGGAATTGCAGACGCAGAGAGATGAAGATAGAAGAAGAGAGAACACAATGTACTAGTCCAGTAAGTTGTTGATAGGAGAAGGCAGAGAAGAATTTTTCTGTTTTAGAAGACAAGAGGGCATGGATGATTGGGCGGCAGTAAGAACGGAAACAAGCATAGAGGTAAAGACTAAACAAGTAAAACCTGAGCAAGCAAGAAATCAGAACCCTGGAGATTTATTGGACCGAGAAATTGAATTAATCAGAAGAATTATGTTGAAAGTGTCTCAGAGGAAGACATCAGTAAAGAAGAGAAGTAGCAGCAAAATTAAGACGGAGACAGATTGTGAATGTGTAGTGAGTGGAGCAAGGAAGCATAAGATATGGAAACCTGGAGTAAAGCAGAAAACAATAGATATTAACTTGCAGAACAAAGTGTGGGATCCAGGAGGACAAAAATTTAAAACGAATGATCAGGAGATCATGATCATTTTCAACCTTGGGAGTCTGATGCAGGAGCATTAGCTCGATAAAATACCTTGTATTTTATTTAAACTAGGGGGTCTTATGTTTGTGAGGAAATATTAATTTCATGTAAATATTAATTTTGAGTGATTAAATTATGTTTTTAATTAATTATGTGTGATAATTTGTAAATGTTTCCAAATAATTGGAAAACATGAGAGAAATTAGATGAGAGATATTTCAGAGATAATTATGAGCCTAAATTAGATTTAGTTTCAAGGTTTTAGGGATAAAAATCTATCTTTTAGGGGTGTTGAGATATTTGAGGGTTTGTTGAGTTATTTAAGGAATGTGAACCGAAATTGGTTCAATTAAATTTGTATAAATTAATATGCCTCAAAGGAAAAATAGATCAGAGAATAGGATAGAGTTTGTGAGTGTTTTAGTTTTCGAAAATCAGGAGTTTGTTCCTGTAAACCTATGGGCAATTAAAGGGCCATTTGAGTCGAAGATTAGGCTAGGAAGGACGATTCACTCTGTAAGTTTTCTATATTAATGTGAATACTCGATTTCGGAATCGTATTCCACTTTGAGTTATATGGGTATGGATGGAATTTGATTATAGAAATTATGAACTTATGAGGCTGTGTAATTATTTGAATTGGTAATGAGATGTTGGAAATTGATCGATGCCATTGATGGAAATGGTCGTGAAGTTCTAAATTGAATTATTAAATAACCTGGACATAATTCTTATTTGGAGGTTACTCATATAATTGAGAAGATCAATAATTTAAAGAATCAATCATCCAAGAGGGACTGGAATCGAATTTTAATTGGCAAATCGGCTTTGGAGGGTCGATTTAAAGGTTGGCGTAGTTCAATTGAAATGTAGAGGAACTTAGTTAAAGATCGAAGCAGAAGTTCATTACGATGGAGTTTGGCAATATTACTTCTATGGAAATATAACGTTGGAGTGGATTGCTGAATGAGGAGTCGACTCATTGAGGTCACGAACTTGAAATGAAGTGAAAGAAATAATTCCTGGAGCGAACTATGAATCAGAAGGGAGTGTAGAATCTCAAGTATGTAGAGAAAGCGAGGTTACAATCGCATGGAGGAATCTACTAAGTGAAGAGGCTTATTAAATCGATTTTTATCTGTTTGCAGGATCTATTTGTTGGGATTGTTTTTATTTGTTTGAGTTTTGGCGGTGAAGTAAATTTGCCTTCAACATAAATGGAGGTCGATTCCAAGTTTTAACACAGGGTGAGGTGTGTGTTAGAAGAGCGATGTAAATCAGAACTAAATTGTTGAAACCCAGCAACAAAGTAATTCGAAATCGAAGTGCTTTTGATAAGAGGTTTTGTATGATTGGGAAATCTATATCGTTGAGAAAACGAACTCTGGAAGCGTAGCCGAGTTCAAGTCAAGGTAAGGAATGGGAAAAAATGCTATGGTTCAAAGGTAATTTGATGGTTTTAACAGTCAGTTGCAAATCATAAAAGCGTTGGCATATTTTTGGAATCGAATTTTACCCGATCAAGATTCATTACAACATAAATGAATCAACAGAAATGAATTTGCGTTGAACCTTGTGGCTTAAACGGCGTATAGTACTTCCAGAATTCGATGAAAGACTTCTGCTTATGCCACGAAGCTGAATTCCATAGTGTGGGTAGCAATGTAAGTTAATTGTGGCCACCATTGAAGCAGAGACGAGGTAGAAATACTTCCCTTTGCGAAATTCGACAGTTTTAAATACAAATCCGGACAACCTTCTGTTGGTTCGATTCAGTCGAACCAGAAGACTATAAAACACACGAAGCAGCTGATGAATGGTAATCATGAAGGAAACTCAAAATGAGAAGGTGTTGATACTTTAAAGAACGAAGCAGAATTGAAATGAGTGGAACGCAGTATTTCTGATGGGTGAGTACCTGTTTGTTTACATCATAATGATATATATATTATTGAAAACTATTTGGCATGCTTGAAGGCACAGGTTGAGGTGTTCAAATTCAACAATAGAATAATAATTAACACAGCGATGGGCAAGTAATGATTTGAAACACGATGAGTTAGAATCAATGCAGGGGAAGGCGCTCCGGTTAGGACGTGAAGGTCGTCCAATGAGGTGAATATGTAGTGGTTGAAGCTTTTAAAGCATGGGCGCATTTTTTTTATTGAAATATGATTTTAAAATCTGCTATTAAAATCCATATGAATGTTAGGATTTAAATGCAAATTGAGGAATGAGAGATATTGGGTTTGGTTATGGATTGAGTGGTGTTTAAATCCTATGTTTTGAGAAGATTCTGCATGAAGTTTGAATTGGGATTGTATTTGAAGTTTGGGTTCAATCATATAGAAAGGAGATTGTTGGGTTTGTGATTTTCAATCATATGTTTGTAAAGCTTCTGCGAATGATACTTAATGTGAAATTTCCAAAACTTGGAGTCTTATTTGGGCAGTTATTGAGATGCATTTTTATGTGCATGAGTGTTTTAGAAAGATTCTGGGTTTGCAGGGTTATCCTGCGTGACACTGCTACAGAAAATGATTACACAATAGATCTAGGACTGATATATGGCACAAAATATAGATCTAATATATATCTAGGCACTATACAACCTCCTTTGAAGAACCCCTTAAGCGTTTTCAGCAAAACTCCATGTGCAAGATGAGAATCTAAGCCCTAGGGATGAAGATCCACTGAAAAATATAGATCTGGAAAGTGTGGCTGATCTGATACGATAAATTATGCAGCCTCCTCTAATAAAATATCTAGATCAAGGTTTGATCCCTTCTCTAGAAAACCCCCTCTCCAAATGGTGTGCCAAAACCACCCTACAACTCCTCCCTCAAAATAACGCAGATCTAGAAATAAGCTACGCTGTAGGGGAAAATAAATCAAAGTCCTGAAGCCAAGATATGAAAATAAGCACAAGGGCTTTCCTTACTATCATCCCAATGGAAAGGAACCCTTCTCCACTTAAAATAAGAAATGAAATGACCCAAATATAGTCTCCACTGCTGCAACCTGCAAAACAACTCAACCCTCAAAATGATTTGTGTTGTAAATGAAAGATGAATCTTGGCCTTAAGCCTGAAAGTGGACAATGTAGTACAAGAATCCTCCAAGAGATTCGCAATGGAAGAGGTGGGATTCTCGATTAGGAAAACCCAGTGCTAAACAACACACAATCTCCGCTAAACATCTAGGGAAAGATACATGTCTAAACATACCATATATTCAGAAATATCAAATACATCAAAATAATCAATATGCCTTCCATCCTCTTCCTTTTATAAGGCATGAGCTTCCAAACCCTAAGCCCCATTCATTTATGACCCTGCTTCCATGCAAATCATCTCCATCTAAAACTGTGTTGTCTTTCATTGATGACCACTCCTCCATGACAACGTTGTTGATTTGGTCAAATTTGACCCAGTCAAGGTGTTCCAGCCCCTTTTCACACCTAATGTTGCTCAATTAAGCTGCCAAGATATATCCTTTTCACATTGGCATTGATTTATTCATTATTAAGGAGACTTATGGACCTCCATTGTCCTCTTATTCATAAAACAAAGTAGCAAAACAAAAATTAATATTCCAACTAGCTCATGGCTAATTGGGAATATTACAGTCCTCCCTTCCCAAATGTTGCTTTTCCTAAAGAAACTAACAAGGTGAGTGTTGCAACTCTTCTTCTCCATCATTGGTGACACCAACATGTGATAAGCTTCTCTCATAAGCTAAGTGTCTACCAATCCATCCCTCCATGTAATTCTCCTCCAAAGTTCTTATGAGATGCAAATAATTCATCCCACAGGGAGACAATAGTTCCAATGAAACAAACATGGTTTTCCCAATGTTATCCCTGAAACATGTAGCATAATGAACATGGAGAATATCTCTCCCATAGGGCACATACATTCCTTGCATCCTCCCTCCAATCATTCCCATAAAAATAATAACCACATCATCAATGTATGGGATCAAAACTAAGTACATACAAGAATAAATTTGTAAAATTGGAGGTGGGTCATAGTCCCACATGTGGAACAAGTGCATTAAATCTCTTGAATGCATTAGATAATGACATGGTAAGTGGTTTCCCCACCACTTACTTTCTTCCCAAGTCTTCTCACAATGGTTGAAAGTGTGAGATATTTTTGGTGCTTTTGGAGAGCACCCACAGTGATACAAAATCTCGCTATATCCTTCAAGGGAGTGGCCATGTTCAGAAATGTTTATGGCCCAAAGTTGGCCATGAATTTTATATGGAAGAATTATATTCCTTGGAGCTATGGCCTACATATACATGGTAAAGTAATGCAATTAATAATTAAGTGAACCATTATGTACATAATCATATTCCTTACCAAAATTTCGGCTCATACAAATATAATGGTTCATAGATAGATCCCCTCTCATTCCAAAAGAGAAAAGAGGTGGCTTTGATAAATAATTCATTTAGTAATGTCTCTCTTCTAACTCCACATGGTTCATGCATCTTTTAAAATGCTAATATAGTTCCTCTTCAAAGCCTTCCCAAGTGTAGCTCTCCATGATAGTGTTGTATGCTCTCATGGAATAAGTATGGTTGAAAAGGAATTCTTCATATGCTCTTTGTAGAATTTATCCTTGAGATTGGAGGTTCTAGATAAGAATATCATACCATGATAGTAGATGAATTCTTCTTGGAATGAATATCCCTCTTCATGTAGATGTTCATCAAGTATCATGCATGTAAAAAGTTCCTTCGAATAATCCACCAACAGTTGGGATTTCCATTATTGATCAATCCTCCATAGTGACAACGCTGATGATCTATCGGAAAGAAAATTTTTCATATGGATACCCTTGTCCTTAACATCTCCCATGCCAAAGGTATATGTTGGAAGGTTTCTATCCTTCACATGCTTCTCCTCCCATGACAAAAAATCTGAAATGAGAGTGGGTAAGGATGATGTTGGGAGAATGTAATATCCTAAAATGGGAAATGCAGCAACATAGAACAGTTATGTAGTAAAAAAATGTAGTTCATCTAAAGAAAAGCATGAGGACAATAAAAAGTCTCTTCAAAAGTATTTACAGTAGAAAAATAGATGTAAAATAAGGCCCATGAGATGCATAGATGGAAATACAAGACATTAATAGAATAAAATCCCTCAAAAGAGGGGTTGCAACCACATGTATAGACTGAAACTACATTGACAACATTATTTTATTGGGCTGCAAAATACTGTTGATTACATGTCAAATCTAGAGCAGATATATGTATGAAAATTCTGATCCATAATAGCTCCATACAATAGAAAGGCTCCTCTTTCAAATCCCCTTGGGGTTTTGAGCATTACACCAAGTATAAGCAGTAGATCTGAGATCTAAGAATGCAAATCTATAGAAATATTCAGTGATTCAGAAGTATTCAGATCAGATATGATATAGACAAGAAAGTATATCTCCTTCAATGGATCTCAAAGTGAAGGGAAGATCCCCAACACTCAGAAACCAGTTATCCAAATGGTGCACCCAAACTCCCTGCAACAACACCTACAGGAATAACGCAGATATGGAAGAGAAACTGCACTGTAGGGTATAGATAATAGTTGACCACATGCCAAGATAAGAAAATGATGCCCAATCAATCCAATACACTCCTCCAATTGGATTAGAAGACTCCTCCACTGAAAAAGGGCACTGAAATGTCCTAGATCTGAATAGATCTAGCCTCCACTTGCTGCAGCTTGCAATGAAAACCAAACCCTCAATAGGACCTGAGTTTTAGTTGAAAGGAGAGGCTTGGCCTCAAGACAGATAGTGGAATATGCAATACAAGACTCTCCCAAGAGCTACTCAATGGGAAGAGGTGGAATTCCTAAACAGGAAATCCCAATTCTAAACATCATTTGAAATCTAGGCTAAACAACAAAAGAAATCTATATGGTCTAAACAGACAATATATCAAAATATCATATCTTCAACAACCTCTTCATGCTACCATCCCCTTCCTTATATAGATTAAGAGTTTGTAAACCCTAAACCAACTTCAATGAAATCTTCTCTTTCACACAATCCATATCCATCTAGAACTGTGTTGTGCCTCATTGATGGCCACTCCTCCAAGACACCATTGTATATTTGGTGAAGGTTGACCCAGTAAAAATATAAATCCCCTTTCACATCTAAGGGTGTTTGCTTACATAGCCATGATTTATCCTTTTTCACATTTGGCCTTGATTTATTCTTTATTATGAGTTTGATGAACCTCCTTTACACATTTATTCTTTTGGAAAAGAAAGAAAAACAAAAATGGATATTCCAATTACCTTAGGACTAATTAGGAATATTACAGTCCTCCCCTCCAAACTGTTGCTTGTACTCAAGAAACTATAAGGACATTTGCAAAAATCTATAATTGGTATGCCTCCTCCCGAGAATACAATCTTCCCTTCGGTGGATAAACCAAATAGTTGTCATCATGAAGAAGTGGGAGATACATAGAAAAAATCATATGATGTCCATTGGCCTGATGGGTGATTCAACCCCCATGAGATAATCCAATCTCCACGCTATCATCCAAACAAAGTGAGCCATCCTTTGTAACTCACAGAAGCAGTCCCCAATCCCCTCCTTATGCAATGTGTAGGGGCTACATGGCTGAAAATGAGAGGTAATATTGTTAAACTTACACTACCTCTCCCTCCATTTATGATAAATTTGGAGCTGTTGATCCTAGGCTGCAATAATATAGTCCTCATGAAGCCAAAATATGCTTGGAACCTCATGATTCCCTTCATTGATTCTAGGGAGTCTCCTTTCCCAATCCTCCATGCAAGTAATGAATAGAGTATCACAACCATATGTGCTCCAAAAGTAACATGGAATAAGTGTCATATGATATATAGGATGGTGACAATAGTCCCTCCATAGAGACCAGCGGTGTTCTTCTTCTTTCTGCCTCAAAACATATACAATAAGTGGCCATCCAACCACCTTCTTGTTGCCATAGGATTCTCCAAAGATTGAAAATAGTCAAGAATAATAGGTGTTGGCTGAATGTGATTCAAGAAAAACATGTCTTGCCACAAATCCTCCCATGTGAGAGGCTTCCCCCAAATACATAAGTGAAACATATGGCCCCTTGCATAAGGAAACAAAAGATATAGTGTAGCAGCCATATAATGTCCCATCCTCCTCTTGAAGAATCAATAAGTATTGGAAGGTTCATTCCCAATGGACACATCCAACCAATGTGTCATCACTCCAATCACGTTCCCAACAAATATAATAGAATCATCATCATTTGGGGTCAAAACTAGAAATACATAAACAATTAAATACAATGATGGAGGTGGGTCATAGTCCCACAAGTGGAACCAGTGCATTATATCTCCTGACTGCATCATATAGTGATATGGTAAGTGGTTTCCCCACCACTTACTTGCTTCTCATATCATCTCACCATGGCTGAAAGTGTGAGATATATTTGGTGCCTTAGGAAAGCACCCATCATGAAACAAAATCTCCCTTTGTCCTCTAAGGGAGTGGCCATGTTCAAAAATGTTTGTGGCCCAATGTTGGCCATGAAGTTTGTATGGAATCACACTCCTCTTAGGAGCTATGGCCTACATATACATGGTAAAATAATACAAGTAATAATCAAATGAATCATGAGATACAAAAGAATATCCTTTACCAAGATTTCTCCTCATACACTTGGAGTGGTGTATGATGTTTGGTGTCAGTGTGGCACACCAAAAATAATACATAATTTCCCAAAAATCTCCTATGGAGTGATCAACATCATCATTGCTCATGGCTCGAAGTAGCTCATAAAGAAAATAAGGAAGAGTGCCCCTTCTTGGAGCAATTCCTTGCACATGTGTGGTAAGAAGATGCAATTATATAGTAAAAATATCATGATGTTCATAAATACAATATTTACCATACACTTGGTTTAAATTAGTGAGGTGGCTCATGGATGATCTCCCTCTCACACCCAAAGAATAAGAAGGTGGTAATGATAACTCTTCCCAAGAGCTATGTCCCCTCTCATCCTCCAAATAATCCATGCACTTTATCATATGATTGTGCACCTCCTCTTTGAAGTCTTCCCACATGAATCCCTCCAAAATATTATGGTAGGTTCTAATGAAACTAGTGGGATTAGAAAGCAAGATATCATAGGCTGCATATAGTAGTTTAACTTTGAGCTTTGAGTCTCTAGTCAATTAGACCTTATCATGAAAGTAAATGACTTCATCAACCACCCTATACATCCTATCTTCCATTTTCCCATCGAGAACCTTACATGTGAAGAGATTCTTGGAATATTCTACCAAGAGTTGGGACTCCCAATATGGATCTAGGCTTCCCAATAATGACAACACTATAAAATTCTGAAATGAAGTAGATGTCACATCATCATTCTCCTCTTTGACATGCCCAATGCCAAAGTCACATGTTGGAGTGTTTTAGCTCCACCTTTGCTGCCTCTCTTGCAGCTGATATTTCTCAAGACAAGATTGAAGTTCATGGAAGTCAACCTCCTTTTGAAAGGTCTGTTTCTTCCAAAACTTACATAGTTTGGCCCATCCATACAAGAGTGTTAATACCCTCTTGTCATATTCAAAAATCTTTCTCATATATGGAAGTATCACTTGCTGCCCCAAGACTATGGAGTGGCCATTTGACACCATGCTCATGTCATCACAGATCTCAAATCCTTCTTTTCCATCCCAAATAGCTGAGTGAAAGATAGAAAAGTCCATTTCAGAAATTTTCTCATCTCTTCTTGGAACCCATCAATGGTTCTCAGCGTTGTGCTAGCTTCTCCCAAGGCTCCTTCTTTAGCCAAATATGTCACTGCTACAATAAGTTGAGAGAACACTTTATTCTTCTTCCAATCAGGGGGTTTCCCTGGTGGAATGACACCATGTAAAGAGACATCAAGATATGAAGTAGAATATATGAATGAGTGGACTGATGAGTCCCTCCCTTTCCTACATAATTCAGTCTCCTTCTTATGGATAGAAACCCCTTGAAATAAACAAGGGTGCATGCTCCTCATCATTGGATGCTAATCCATCCTTCCTCCTCCATGGAGTAAGGTGTTATTTCCCATTACTACTGTCACATGATGCTCCTTGGGAACCATTTTCAAAGATGAAAAATCTCCTTCCCTTGAAGAAATAACTTCATGTCCATCCCCATGTGGTGATGGTTCTTCTTCTGAAGTGACAACATTGTTACTTCCCTCTTTTTCTTTCTCCTCATAAATATTTGAGAATACCTCATTATCAATGAGATACCTTAGATCTTGGTCTTCCTTTGAAAGAGGAATCTCCATGACTTCCTTTTGAGAAGAAATCTCTTCATGCAATGGGGATCTTGCCCTTGGAAAATTATCACACAATTTTTTATCCCCTTCAATAGAAATCTGAAGTGGAGTTGGCATAACAAATATTTCAAACTCATGCAAGGGTTTTGCATGCTCATGCTTTTCTAGCTCAATCAAATATGCTTCAGTTTTTTTTACATCAAATCTCTTCACTAATCTCCTAGTGAATCTTGCACAAGTAGATATATTTGCATTCTTCAATGAAAAGGATTGAAATAACCACCAAGCATAAGATTTACCTTTAAGATGCAGCGCTGCTACTTTAAGGGCTTCCTTTTGTGAAACTTGATGTAGATCCAAATATGAGTCTAGATGATTTATCCAATCCTTGGTTGTTAATGTGGAGGATCCATCAAAATTTGGAAAAAATAATCTACCTCTTCTCCTTCTATTGTACTTGATGGATCTCCTTTCCTCCTTGAGCTGGAAAAACTCTTGGAAGCTCAAGTGCTCCTTATTTTCTAGGATTTAGATTCATACTCATGAAGATAATCACTCAAAGTATCCTCCTTTTGTGAACCTTCTTCCTTCATCTCTCTTGCAGTAAAACTGGGCATAGAATAACATTGTAGATTTGATTGTGTAACTGAGTGCTTCCACACATAAGATGAAGAATTTGGGATTTCTTCATGTAAATATCTTCTTGAGGGACCTTCATGTATTTCACGCTTCATTTCTTTGATTTCTATTTTAAGCTCATGCAGAGTTTGGAACAGATTTTTTGAGAACTCTTTCCCTTTCATTCTTCCAGATAAAGGGGTTTTACCCTTGTATTATTTGCCTTCTATGTAATCAATCTTCTTCTTATGTTTTTTATTTTCTTGAAAAGACGTATTGGCTTCTCAATAAGCATAGGTTGTGCCAAGATGATGCTCTGATACCACTGTAATATCCCAAAATGGGAAATGCAGCAACATAGAACAGTTATGCAGTAAAATAACGTAGTTCATCTAAATAAAAGTAGGAGGCCAATAAAAAGGTTGTTAAAAAGTATTGACAGCAGCAAAATAGATGTAAAATAATGGCCATGAGATGCATTGCTAGAAATACAAGATAGGAAGAAAATCCCACAAAAGAGGGGCTGCAACCACATGTATAAACTGAAACTGCCTTGACAACGTTATTTTATTGGGTTGCAAACTGCTGTTGATTAAATGTCATATCTAGAGCAGATCGGTGTATGAAAAGTTAGATCCATAACATATCCATACACTAGAAAGGCTCCTCTTTCAGATCCCCTTGGGGTTTTGAGCATTACACCAAGTATAAGCAGTAGATATGAGATCTAAGAATGTAGATCTGCAAAAATATTCAGTGATTAAAAATTATTCAGATCAGATCTGATATAGAAAAGAAATTAGATCTCCTCCAATGTATCTCAAAGTGAAGCGCAAATCCCCAACACTAAGAAACTAGCTATCCAAATGGTGCACCCAAACTCCCTGCAACAACACCTATAGGAATAACGCAGATTTGGAAGAGAAATTGCATTGTACAGTATAGATAATAGTTGGCCACATGCCAATATCATAAAATGATGCCCAATCACTCCAATACACTCCTCCAATTTTAGTAGAAGACTCCTCCACTGAAAAAGGGAATTGAAATGTCCTAGATCTGAATAGATCTAGCCTCCACTTGTTGCAACTTGCAAATACAACCAAACCCTCAACAGGATCTGATTTTTAGTTAAAAGGAAAAGCTTGGCCTCAAGCCAAATAGTTGACGATGTAATACAAGACTCTCCCAAGAGCTACTCAATGGGGAGAGGTGGAATTCCTAAACAGGAAATCCCAATGCTAAACAACATTTTCAATCTAGGTTAAACAACCAAGGAAAGCTATATGGTATAATCATACAATATATCAAAATATCATTTCTTAAACAACCTCTTCATGCTGCCATCCCCTTCCTTATATAGATTAAGCGCTTGTAAACCCTAAACAACCTTCAATGGAATATTCTCTTTCACACAATCCATCTCCATCTAGACAACGTTGTAGATTTGGTCAAGGTTAACCGAGTCAAAATATCCATCTCCTTTCACATCTAAGGGTGCTTTCTTACATAGCAATGATTTAGCATTTTTCACATTTGGACTTGATTTATTATTTATTAGGAGTTTGATGAACCTCCTTTACACATTTATTCTTTAGGCAAAGAAAGAAAAAAAATGGATATTCTAATTACCTTAGGACTAATTAGGAATATTACAGAGAACATCTCCCTCCTCCTTGAGTCTACCCAAGACTCTCAGTGATGTATCATGGCCTTCTAATGCTCCCATTCCTCCTATATCTATGAATGGAGCATCATGATGTGAGACATACCTCACCAAATATGAATCAGGTGGCCTTCAAGGTGGTTTGCCACAAAATAATAATGTCCCATGAACCAATCTCATATGCAGAATAGATGGGATTGTTAGGTCCTTTCTTCCACTACAAAAATCCATCTCTGATTTCTATATGGAAGTTGTATGTGATGGATATGTGTGCATGCATTTAATAATTTGATTTTTTCCACTCTTTCTATCCACCCATTCTATGGTGGAAATCTATGGTGACTTTTACCAAAGTAATCAACCATTGTACACCCAATATCACATTGGTGTCAGGTATGTCAACCACAAAGAAGTGATCAGTCAATGTATATGCCCACATGGTGACTGATAAGAATGGAACATAATGCATGCATTACATAATTCTATCTTCTGGGACCAAAAGAGAAAATCTTTCAAAATCATCAGTGGGAATTGCCCTCCTCTGCACTAGTTGGGCATCAATAAAGTTTTGGGTATCCCCACTGTCAATCAAAATAGAAACCCTCTGATTTAAGATGGAACCTTGAACCCTAAAGGTCAAGTACTTAGGTACTCCTCTCAATGATGTAATTGCCCCTCCAATTGGATAAAGTTCCCCATTCCCATCTCCTAATGGTGGTGGTTCATCTCCTGTTGTGTCAACACTATGACCTCTTCTTGGTTAATCTTCTACTTCCTCCTCCTCATCTGAGAAGACCTCTATGTAGTGTGCCTTTCTTGTTGCACATCTATGTCTGGGTGCCCAATATTCTTGGCATGTGAAGTAAAGCTTCTTCCTCCTGAATTTTCTTCAGACATCATCATCAAGAGGTTTTGTATTTTGGCTCTCCTTTGAAAGAGGAGCCTTCTCATATTTTCCATTTGATGGAAAAGAGGGCTTATGTTGAAATGTCACCTTTTCTTTTGGCAAGGCATATTGAAGATCGATAGCCCTTTCAATGGCATCTTGAACGGTAGTGGGCTTGGTAGACTTAACCAACCCATGAAGAGGTTCATCTAACCAATTAATGAACATATATACCCTTCTTGTTGCAGATAAATCAGGAACCATAACAAAAAGTCTCAAAAATTCAGAAATGTAAGTTTCTGGATTCCCTGATTGTTTAAGCTTTGCAAGCCCCATGAATGGTGCTTTAGGATCTCTTCAATCAAACCTCTCCACCAACCTCCTTTTGAACTCTGAATGTGCAGTCACATTGCCATGACCCAATGTAGACAAGCCATGGAACCACCAATCATGTGCTTCACCCTCAAGGTGCAGCGCTACTATCTGAATGACCTCTATTTCTGGAACTTTTTTCAACTAGAAGTAGATGTCAAGCTTCTCTACCCATGATTTGGCAGTGCATTTAGATGACCCATCAAAGTTGGGTAAGAAAAATATTCCCATAATGTGGTGTAGATCATGATTCTGAATGAATCCACCACTTCTATTGTGATGTATGGGTCTCCTATTGTCCTTTATTTGAAAAAATTCTTTAAAACTCAAGTGGTCCATGAATCTATAAGCTTGAGACTCATAATCCATGAAATAGTCTTCAAGGGATTCTTGTTCTTGAAACCCTTCATTTCCCACTGCCAAGAATGTAGGCATTGTAGAGCATTGTGAAACTTGTTGTTGTTGCACTGGTTGATCATTACCGTGATGAGAAATGTCGGAGCCTTCACCATGTTGACATCCTTTAGGGGATTAATTGTATCTATCCATCCTCATATCCTTTATTTCTCTAGCAATGTCTTGCATAAATTTGAGAAGAATCTTAGGAAACTCTTTCTCTTCATCTTCTCCTTCAGATAACGGGGTTTTACCCTTGTCTTCTTTGTCATTTGTATAATCAAACTACTGGTATCTCCTTATTTGATACCTCTTCTCTCTATTAGTAAGAGGATCTCATTCTTCAGATGACATATTGGCTTTTGAAGATGCACAGGCTGTGCCAAGACTATGCTCCAAGACCACTGTAATATGCCCAAATGGGAAAAGCAGGAATATAATGAAAAATGCTGGAACAATAGTGTTACACATCATATAAAAGCAACAGGCCAATATGGAGACTTTATATTCATTATAACAATAGAAAAATATGCATAATAAATGGGCCATAAGATGTACAATAAGAAATAACAAGCCTCCAATGGACAAAATCCCTCAAAAATATGTGCTGCTACTATATATAAAGAGTTGGAAGACTGGTACAATGTTGTTTAAAAGGAACTGGTACAGAAAATTATTACACAACAGATATAGGGCTGATATATGCCACAAAATATATATGTAATACAGATCTAGGCACTATACAACCTCCTTTGAAGAACCCGTTAAGGGTTTTCAGAAAAACACCATGTACAAGATGGGAATCTAAGCCCTAGGGCTGAAGATCCACCGAAAAATATAGATATGGAAAGTGTGGCTGATCTGATATGACATATAATGCAGCCTCCTCCAATAGACTCTCTATATCAAGGGTTGATCCCTTCTTTAGAAAACATCCTCTCCAAATGGTGTGCCAAAACCACCCTGCAACTCCTCCCTTAAAATAATGCAGATTTGGAGATAAACTACGTTGTAGGGGAAAATAAATCAATGGCCTAAATAAAGATATGAAAATAAGCACAAGGCCTTCCTTAATGTCCTCCCAATCGAAAGGAACCCTTCTCCACTGAAAATAAGCAATGAAATGAATTGAAGATGGTCTCCACTGCTGCAACCTGCAAAACAAATCAACCCTCAATAGGATATGTGCTGTAAATGGAAGATGAAGCTTGGACTTAAGCCTAAAAGTGGAAAATTTATTACAAGACTCCTCCAATAGCTTCTCAGTGGAAGAGGTGTGATTCATGATTAGGAACACTAAGTGATAAACAACACACAATCTCAGCTAAATGGCTAGAGAAAGATATATGTGTAAACATACCACATATTAAGAAATATCAAATACATCAACATAATCAATATGGCTACCATCCTATTCATTTTATAGGTTATGAGCTTCAAAACCCTAAGCCCCATTCATTTATGACCCTACTTCCATGCAAAGCATCTCCATATAAAATTGCACTATCTTTCATTGATGGCCACTCCTGCATGACAACGCTGTTATTTGGTCAAAGTTGACCCAGTCAAGTTGTTCCAACCCCTTTTCACACTTAAGGGTGCTCAATTAAGCTGCCAAGATATATCCTTTTCACATTGGCATTGATTTATTCATTATTAAGGAGACTTATAGACCTCCATTGTCCTCTTATTCATAAAACAAAGCAGGAAAACAAAATTTAATATTCCAACTAGCTCATGGCTAACTCAGGAATATTACACTCAAATAAAGTCACGTCAGGTATTCAGCTTTGGCAATGACCTCCTCTTCCATGACACACCCACCCATGGAAAGGTCTTTTGCGATCTTGTGAACAAATGATTTCGTAAACCATTCAGTCAATATCTGATGAAGGATCTCAAATTTAGTGAGGCGACGGTGATGCCGCCATTCATGAATGTGATCCAAAATGTGCATAGTTGTTGACTACTTCAGCAAAGTGAAAGGATGGGTGTCGGTTTCATACTAGATAGGTAGCTAGAAATGAGTGAGGAAAGCCATAGACAAGGAATTGAAATAGAATAAAATTCCTCGAGGGAGCTCAATATACCACTTAGCCACAGTATTGTTCAAATTATGTTGGAACAGATGAAGATGAATAGAATCATCGACCTGATAATTAGAGGAACACCACAAGTGGTATGTCATAACATGGGTTTGGGGGTCTTCCACAAATTTTATCTCGTACTTTGGAGAATCTCATATAATTTTAGTTAGAATTGGTGACCAACGCAGCTGATGTTAGATGGGGCCATTTGTGAGGTTTTACACATCTAACAATTCCAATGTAGCCAGGAATGGCAAGGGTAGATGATGAGGCAAAAAAGGTTAAGGGTTCCAACCTGATTGATACGGATTTTGTCCCAGATATGTATACTTCCCCATGGCTGGTAAGGACCTTGCTGTAGATATTTCTAGTAGCGAACTTGTTGGGGTTGTTGATACACCCCATGCAGGAACTAAGGCTGTAGACCCTGCTAGACATAGGATCCGAGATAAGGTCCCTGCTGAACATGGGATCCATTCTGAGGCCCCTATTGAACTTGATGGTACTAATGAATCTACTGATATGAAGCACTAGGCTGAGGCCCAAACTCGGGTTGCTAGTACTGAACTTGAGGAAATGACTGGTATATTTGAGCACCAGAATGATGGGGGAAAGGACCAGATTGACCTAGAAGGAGATTCATACAAACATGGGTGTAAGAACCAAACTTAGGATTATTCACAATAGCACTCACCGAAGGCTAGGGATATTGGACATACTGTTGGGAGACGTTCGGTTGAGGAACATATTGATATTGTACATTTTGACGTTGAACATAAAGGATGTTACATTGTTGAACATACAAATACGATACATTTAGTTGCTGAAGGGGTTGTTGAACCTGAGAATACTGAACATGAGGTTGTGCTGCCCCAGGAATAGACCCAGAACTCGGTTTCCACCTACCCAATGGGTGAGGTACATAAATAGGGTTAGACTACCCCCAGGCATGGAAAAAACTGCGGATTTCCCACTTAGTGGTGGAACTGTAGTGATCATATATGGTGAATAAGGGACAGAGGATCTGATTGACATGGTAATTTTACCAATGGTGATTAATATTCATAATTAGGTTTTAGATAATTAGAATATTAATTTTTCTTTCCTTAATTAAATAGATGAATAAGAGGGTAAAGGGACCCATAAATCCATTTAGTAGAATAAAACCACTTCCCCAGTGTGAAAGTGAAAAAATGCAGTAGTGGAGGGGGGTAAGAGGCCAAGTGAACATCTCAGCCAATGTGGAGGATAAGGACCAAGAAAGCAACACAATTATGATGTGGGCCTAGGGGTGTGAGGGTTCCACAAGTATAAGAAGGGGACAAGGGCATCCATAGAGATCACTCTGAGTTATTTTATTTATTTTCGTTTAGAACTTGAGAATGCTTAAGATTTCTAGACAAGTTTGCAGTGTTGTTTGGCATAGAGGTGTTTTCGAGCCGAAATCCCAACCTCATCCTCCGAGGACTCCGAGTTCCCACTCAGGAAATGACTCCTACTATCCTTGAGAGAAAATTTCATTATTCCAGCACCAGGCCATCTGCAACCCTCTTGAGAAGTGCAGTCACCCAGTCACATACGCAATACAACAACAGAGAGATCCAAAGGAGGGTGAAACTCTATAGTATTTGCGCTTGGAAACCAGTGTGGGGGGGGCGATAAAACCTTCAACAGTTGAGCTATGAGGGAGTTGTTGCATCATTTTATTTTTTCAGTTCAGCTCATATGACTACATAACCAACAGTAGTGCATTTTCATGCCCTAGGAGGGTTATTTTCGAGGTCTGCCAATCTGGAAATCCTTTCTGGGTTTTTCTGGGTTTTGTGTGTAGAGGCTGGTGTCCAAATCCTGACATTTTCTGAGCACCAGAACAACCTCATCTGTGCATCCCTTTTCAGAAAATAGCAACATTTCTAGTAGGTGCAACGTAGTGAGAGAATCCAACAGAGCAACAATTATGCAGTGTTTCAGTGGGAGAGATTGAGGGCCATTATAGCCATCTCTGTAAGCTTGAGTGCTATAAATTTTTAGCACTATTTTACTTGTTATTCCATCTCCATATTAATAAAATGGCTCAACAATTTATGGATCTATTTATGGTGTTTTCATATCACGACATTTTTTTTTTTTATTATTATTGTCGTTTCCTAATTGGAATATTACAATGGTATCAGAGCTCATAGACTTGGATCAGCTGGTGGAGCAACCGGTCTATGACATTTGAAGATAGATAATGCATCATGGATCAAACAAGGAGTTACAGAGTTAAAGAACATAGATTTGAGACCACATTTGGTGAAAGGGATTGTGTTCCAGTAGAGGAGGATAAAGGAAAATATCCAATGGAAGAATAAGATGATGGGAAGGATTTTGAAATATTCTCCTCAAATGAATGCATGAGCTAGCCAAAGAGATTAAAGAAATGAGAATCGACAGACAAAGGGAAATCCTGCAAGGATTCCAAAATGGAGAAGGATCGGGGACTTCTCACCATTGGATAGAGAAACCGGTGGTACCACAAGTATCACATCGTTCCACCGTGCACACCTTATTAGAAGTGAATACGGGAGCAGGAGGATCTGGGTGACTACTTCACGGAGTACCAATATCATACCCAGGATTTCAGAAATCAGCTGACCTTCCAGGAGTTTTTTGTTGTGAAACCAGCTCCAAAAATAGAAGAAAAGAGATATCAACCCCTTATAAATAAGCCACTTCTAGGGGGAAACCTCCAATACATTACATGGATGAAAAATTCTTGGATGATACAAATGAAAAAACCTCCTTTCTATATAAAGGAGTCCATGGGGCCACAATGTAACCCTAGGCGACCTAACAATACTAATGTAAGGGCACAAAAATAAAAATATGGGGGTTACAGGGGTACAAAAATAATAATAAGGGGGGCTACAATAACATAATAAGGGACTACACTATTAATATAGGGACTTAACATGCCCCTCTCCTTCAAACACGTGTTTTCCTCAACGCTTGATTATTTCTTGATGCTTCTGTATAAAATTCTCATCCTCCCATGTGGAATATTCTACAGGAAAGTTCTTCCACTTGCTGAGATACTCTAAAATTGATCATACTTGTCGAGTTCTTGTTTATGTGACTGCATCATAACTTCTTTCAATGTGATGTTGATCTTCTTGTTGTTTCATTAGATTCTGCACCAAAGTTAGGTTATCCTTTGAGAGTTGGAGAACTTGTTGTTGATGCTCGATTTGATCTTGCACTAATTTATCATCCATATTAGCTATTATTTGATCCTTCAAACCATACAACTTAGCCTCCATTTCTAATTTTAAACCATCTATGTCATATTCGGTTGATCTTCGTAAGATCGAAATTTGTTGCACTTGGTACCGTAATTTTGATATCTCATACTGCAATTATTCCTCTTAATACGTCATAGTATAGAATTTTTAGGTCTTAATGGGTATGGAATTAATTTTTTGAAGCATTATAGAACCCAATACTAATAAAAATTCTAAAATATGCCCTTGGAATCACTTCAAACCACTTTTTCAAACAAACGTTATGCAATTTTAAAAACCAAATACACACCTTTTTCTTGCTTTTGAGGAGCTCGATATTGAAATTGAATTTTCTATGTGATTCCAGATATTCAATATCTGAAAATTTCCCCTGCAGTAGCCCTTTGAATCCTCTTTTAAATGCCATATGTCTGACCTGATTTGGATTCTTCAAGACAAAGTTATATCCAATCTCCCACAATGACCTAATTATGGACTCGTTCAGTAGAGCGAAATTGTATGAATTTCCACGTGTTACTGTTTTCTCCTTTGGCTCTAAAATTTATAGAAATCAAACTAAATTCAGTGTACTTCTAGTCACATTTTATAGAATTCCAATTCGATGCTCAGAGAGTGAGTTATGAAGATTTTCCCACAATCACCTCTTTGAGATGAAATTTGAGAGCCTTAAAAAGACCTAACTTCCAAGATCATATCTCAGAAAATGTTGTGAACCAAGCTCTGACATTTTGTGGAAATTTTCCTTAGAATTTCGGCTTCACACTCTGAAACTTTCATCTTCTGAAACTTCGTAGAAAAAAAAATTATAGTGAAAATTCTGTGATGGCCTTTTTAAGTGAAATTTAGGAGCCTGCAAAAAGCCCTAACTTCCACAGATCATATCTTCGAAAATATTGTGAACCAAGCTTATGAAATTTTGCGACGATGTACCTCAGGATTTCGGCTTCGTACTCTAAAAATTTTAGCTCGTGAACCTTCGTAGAAAAAACATTATATAAAAAATTCCACGATGACCTGTTTGGAGCAGCGAAACCCTAGAATCCAAAGCTCTAATACCAAATGTTGTGAAAGAAGCTCCAAAAATAGAAGAAAAGAGATATCAATGCCTTAGAAATAAGCCACTTTGAGGGGACAACCTCCAAAACATTAAATGGATGAACAATTCTTGGATGATACAAATGACAAAACCTCGTTTCTATATATAGGAGTCCATGGGGCCACAATATAATCCTAGTGGGGCCACAATGTAACCTTAGCCGACCTAACAATACTAATGTAAGGGCACAATAATAACACTATCGGGGTTACAGGGGTAAAACAATAATAATAAGGGGGGCTACACTTACATAATAAGGGGCTACACTATTAATATAGGGACTTAACATTTTTCCAGATTAATGATAACCGTAGACCCCACAGTCCTAACAGAAGAGGAGGGTATACGCACGGCAATGACCTGCAGCATATAGTGGGTAGAATTTTTATACCTACTTTTGATGGGTCTTCGAAGAGTACGAAAAAATATTGGTGAAGAATTTAGAAATATATTTCTAGCTTAATCAAATGGCGAAGGTAGAAGCCATCAAGGTGGAAGTGCTACACCTTGAAGGAGAATCTTATGACTGGTGGTTCAATGGGTTGTCCACATTGGGTCATGCAAGGGTGATTTTTGGCTTGAGGGGTCTTGACCCAGGTTCAGAGGTTAAGGTTTGCTAAAAAACCCTTATACTACTAGCCCTTTCAACAGTGACGTCCTTGCACAGGCCAAACTCTCACCCAAAGTAGTATGAGAGGGTGCTAGAACTAGGTTTCCGCACCCTAGGAGAGGGCAGGTAAGTCAGGCAGGGTTGTGTTCGACTTCACAAATATCAGATTGCATATTATAGAACCCAGATCTATTAGTCCCTTCACATCTATGTTTGCAATACCATATATAATCACAATAGATAACAGATACAGGACAATAAAGCAACTATCGCAGTTATTCTTGCATAAAGTCTAATAAGCAGACTTAGAAAAATTGTCAACACAGCATAAGTACTTAACACAGTCACTTGTAGAGCTCAATATAGAATTATGCATATCATAACAGATCCAGATCATAGTATAAACAAGTAACACAAGTACTTTCGCAGCTTAAATCAATGACATAGAGCATACATAATTAGATATCACAGATTCATAAGTCCAATAGATTTAGATATTCCAACAGCCTTTCGCATTCATTAATCCTTTAGATCCTTTTACAATACCAAAAACCCAACCCACGCACAAAGCATCAGGGTTTGCACACAACAGGACTAAGGATCTCCACGCACATATCTAGCAGGATTACTTTCCCCAAAAACCCAAAACAGATCTACTAATTCTCAATTCACACCAATCTTAGTTCAATGTCTGTCTTACAACTCAAAAAAGATTCAATTAATTATACTAATTTAGCCTATGCATCCAATGGTCCGCAAACTGTGGTTTGCAGACTCTTGGTCTACCCTTGACCCACTTACAATGCATTAGGGGCTTTCACCCACCCTAAAACCCCTACGCTAGACTAAATATAATAAAAAATATAAAAAATGGACCATATTCGTAGCTTTTGTAGGATATCCTACTCCAACAGTCCCCCAACATAATCTTGTGACTCATCCCGAGTCATTGTGGTGGTGGGGTCTCCACCCGCACACGCAATGCATTGACAACTGTGACCAACAGGGGCATCACTTCTTGACTATGAGGAATAGCATTTTGTGCAATATCTACAAGTTTCTGTGATGTCGGCCCCTTTGGCGCAGCCATGACACTCTCTAGTGTCTGGTTTAGTCGCTTTACAGCACCATCAACATCCTGTGAGAGCTGGAGGGTTGCAGCAGCCCAAGGCTTCAAACGTTCTCTGATAACATGCTTCTTATGGAAGATTCCCTTGATCTCATCTTGGAGGGTGTTGCTAGTCTGAAATCATGCCAAACGTTGTACATGGACCAAGGTAGGTAATGTAGCCTCGATCTGCTCAAAATCTTCCTCCTTCTATCGCAAGTCCTGATTGATTTTCTAAAGGACCAGATCACGCTAGACCTTGGTCCAAAGCTGCATGGAATCCTTGAGTAACTGGGTGGCCTGAGAAAAATATCCTGTAATGGTGTTGGTAGCCTCGGTCACTAGTGCAACGTGCTGGGCTCATACCTCCAGGGGTGTTTCAGGCTGCAGTTTGGCCTGTAAGTAAGAGATTTGTTGGTCCAACTATGTCTTAATGACCTGCATTTCTGTCCTGGAAGCCTTCACTGCTGTGACCAATCCTTCCACTTTAGCTCGGGGGGTGGCTGTGACCAAGATTTCTTCTGTAACCTCTGTGCAGAGCTAGTGGATCGAAGGTTTGAGCTCTCATTGTTGCACGACAACAAAGAGCACCTCTGCGTTCTGCTGTGTGATGGTCTGTTCAGCCATACGAAGTTGGTGGTGTACTTGATAGTCTCGATGGTGAATCTCTTGAAACACTACGTTGTGGAGATCCTGTAATGCTGTGTGGGGTAACTTAGAAAAATTTAGCTGCACCCCAGCACCTGCTTGGAGCTGGATCTCCTAGTCCGACGAAATGATCACAAGGGCAGTGCTAGGTAAGGGACAGAGATGAATTTCTTCTGTGGCTAGCACTCTACTGCTAGATGCCAAGGGAATTTTTCCGTAAACCATGCTATTCTGTATCGTGTCTATCTTTAGCTGCATGGTTCAAAGCTCTTTTTAGATGGAATTGATCATAGCCTTCTGGTGTTCCTCTAAAGCGACACATTTTTCTTCTGTGTCCAGTGTAATGACATCTGTGATTTGTTTGAGATCTCCATCTGTCAACGTAACCGTCTCATCTCGTTCATTCCACTAGGAATGCTGCTTCTTTCGGGATCCCTTGATAGGCTTACCTGTTCGCTTCGTACCTCTGATGTTCACTTCCTCCATGCCTAGCTATGAATCGACCTAGGTCTCAGCCTCGGTGTTCTTCGTGGTGGTCTGCTTTGGCTATGCGTCCTTTTTCATGGTTGTGCATGAGTCTTTCCATGTGCTTACAGTCTCCTTGGTGATAATAGGTGGGGGTACCTGCATCGTGATAGTACCAGGGTGCCCCTTGCACTGGTTTTGAAGCCTATCTTCCAGGCGGGAGGCCATAGCGCAATGACATTGTCAATTTCCTCGTCTGCTACCATATAAGGAAGTGACGTCCAGGTTTTATCCTTGTGGATGCGGATCTGAATGTTTTTTGTGGTAACCTGGAATGCTGCGATATTCTTGTATTTGTCATATACTATGGGGGACAACTGAGGTAGAGAATTGATGGCTACGACCACGCTACTCTGGAAGAGGACCCATAAGACTTGGTTATATTTTATATGCTGCACGTCCTTGGAATTCCATAAATGGGCATACTGGGCCCCTTTACACATATCTAGAGGGAGCTCGGGAAGACCCGACCTCACAGGGGTTTCCCAGGAAACAAGGGCTATAGGAAATAATAGCCAGGCATAGCAGAAGGCTTTTTCCTACTCCTGCAATTCGCGAACATTGGCTAAGAACTCGTGGCATAATTATTGGTCCCAATTGAGGCAGACCCCCTTCGCACACTGACCGACTAGCTTAATGACATAGGAAGGGACGATTGCGACCTGGCACTTCCTCATTAGCTTATAAGCTAGTAATATGGTAACCATCTGCGCAGTCGGGTTGCTGATGGATTTTATGACGAAGCCCCATGTATTCCTTTCCACATGGTAGATCTTACACACATATTCAGTAGTGTTCCCTTCATATTTCTTGCCCACATGCTCTAGAGGGTGTGGCCCATTCATTGCAAGGCCCTTGATTCTATGAATCAATGCAACATCTATGGGGACCCTATCTTGAATCCACAGGCAACCATTGTGAATTAGGGGGACCATTTGTCAGGCCAGCCGATCAGTGACATTGTAATGGCCAAAGTGGGGCATACGTAGCAGGTTCAAGGGCCCTAATATGGCCAATCCTCTTACCTAGCACTGAGGAACGACTATGACCCCATCGTCCACGTAAATTTTTTCGAAGTGCAATGTGGATGTCAGCTCAGGGAAGGCTTCATAATTCGCCAAGTAGTGATCATCGAATTTAACCTCATGGAGCTTTCTACAAGGGTCACTCAGGATAGGGACTTCTCTCGGGGTTAGCGACATCTACAGATAGGTAACCAGGCCACCAAGGTTTTTTGGTGTGCATATTGAGGGCCTGCGTGGGCAGATGAAGGGAGGTAACGAGTTGATCAGATTGGCAGGCAGGGCTTCCTCCTACGCTGTTAGGTCCCTATATTACTAATATAGTCCCTTATTGTTGTTAGTGTAACCCCATTATTGTTATTATTGTACCTATGTAACGCCCATATTTTTATTATTGTGCCCTTAAATTATTATTGTTAGGTTGGCTAGGATTACATTGTGGCCCCACTAAGATTATATTGTGGCCCCATGGACCCTATATATATAAAGGAGGTTTTATAATTTATATCTTCCAAGAATTTTTCATTCATGTAATGTATTGGAGGTTTCCCCCTCAAAGTGGCTTATTTCTAAGGAATTGATATCTCTTTTCTTCTCTTTTTGGAGCTAGTTTCACAACATTTGGTATCAGAGCTTTCGATTCTAGGGTTTTTGCTACACCAAACTAGTCATCGTGGCATTTTTGCTATAACTTTGTTTCTACGAAGGTTCAGAAGCTGACATTTTTAGAGTGTGAAGCCTAATTCCTAAGGAAGATCGTCACAAAATTTTAGATCTTGGTTCGCAATACATTAGGAGATATGATCTATGGAAGTTAGGGATATTTGCAGGCTCCTAAATTGAACCTAAATAGGTCAGGGTGGTATTTTAGCTATAATTTTTTTTTTTGAAGATTTAGAAGCTGAATTTTTTGGAGAGTGAAGGCGAAATCCTGAGGAACATCTTTACAAAATTTCAGAGCTTGTTTCGCAATATTTTTGGAGATATGTTTTGTGGAAGTCAGGTCTTTTTCAGGCTCCTGAATTTCATCTCAAAGACAGTATAGTGGGAAAATCTTCATAACTCTCTCTCTGAGAATCGGATTGGAATGCTGTAAAAAAAATTTACAAGTAAACGGACTGTAGTTTCCTATTTATAAATTTCAGAGCCAAAGGAGGAAACAAGAAGACGTGGCAAGTCATACATGTTAGCTCTACTGAACCAGTCCATAATTGGGTCATTGTGGGAGATTGGACATATCTTTGTCTTTAAGAATCCAAATCATGTTAGACCTGTGACATTTGAAAGAAGCTTCATACGGCTACTGCAAGGCCGAATTTTAGATATTTAGGATCTCCAATTATATAGATAATTCAATTTCAATATAGAGCTCCTCAAAAGAAAGTAAAAGGTGTGTATTTTTTTTTCCCGAATTGCATAAGTCTTGTTTGAAGAATCAAGTTGAAATGATTACAAGGGCATATTTTAGAATAGGTATCATTATTGGATTATAAAATAGCCCCTAAAAAGAATTAAACACCCATTAATCCTTTAGAATGCTCTACTATGACTCATGAAGATGAATAATGACAACATGACATATCAAAATTACAAGAGCAAGTGCAACAAATTTTGCTCTTGAAAAGAGCAACAAAAAATGACATGGAAGTTTTGAAGAAAGGCGTGGAAACTAAGATGGATGGTTTCAAGAAAGGCGTGGAATCTAATATGGATGGTTTGAAGAATGGCATGGAATCTAAGATAGATGGCATGGAAGCTGGAATGGAATCTAAGACAGATTACATGGAAGCTAAGATCGATGAGAAAATGGAAAACATGAAGAATGATCTAAAAGCAGACATGGAAGGTTTGATAAAGTTGATACAAGATATGTTTCCTAATGGTGAAAATATAGTAGAGGAAACTCATGATGAGAAAAAAATAAATTTTAGTCGTGATTTCATAAAATCTAATGTTGGTGGAAAACACCACCATATTCCGAAAATGGATATGAGGAAATTTGATTGAAAGGATCCTATAACATGGATACTACAGATGGAGAAATATTTTGATCTCCATAATGTGCAAAACACACAAAAGGTACGCATTTCAACTTTACATTTAGAACAAAATACATTTGTATGGTATCAATTGCTTTGCTCCCGTAAAAAAAATTGTCACTTGGTCAATTTTTATGGAGGAAATGATAGCACATTATGAGGATAAAAAGAGAAACACCTTCTTTAGCCAATTGATAAATCTCAAACAAAAGGGTTTAGTGGGGGAGCACATTGATGACTTCCAAAAATTGAATATAAGGGTAACTGATATTCCAGAGGAACACAAGATTGATCTCTTCATAGGTACTTTAAAGGATAAAATCCAACATGAAGTTCACGTTTTGGAACCTGATTCATTGGAGAAGGCATTCAGGTTGGCAAGAAAAATTGAATGTAAAATTATGGCGACAAGGAAGCCTACCACTCACTTCTATAAAGAGGGAAGTGTTGCTACTCCTAGATTTCCACAACCTACAAGGTTGACAACACAACAATTGGAAGAAAAAAGAGCAAAAGGGCTTTGCTACAGTTGTGATAGAAAATACACTAAAGGTCATAAGTGTGCTGAGAAGAAATTATTTTACATAGATTGTGAAGAGGAAGAAGAAAATGAACAAGAAGAAGATATACACCAGGAACCAGCCCTAGAAGAGGAAGAAATGAATCCAACCATATCGTGTAATGCACTGGCAGGAATTACCACTCCTCAAACTCTCAAGATAGAAGGACATACCAAGAAGAAAAAGGTAATAGTGTTGATTGATTCAGGTAGCACCCATAATTTTATTCATTATAAGGTAGCCAAGGAATTAAATTGTTTCCTATACCCAGCACCAGAATGTCAAGTGATGGTTGCAAATGGAGGAACTATAAATTGCTCTCGAAAATGCCATAATATCAAGCTAACCATGGGGGAATATGTATTGAATATTCCAATTCTTTCCATTCCTATGGGAGGTGCTGATGTTGTACTAGGAGTACAATGGTTACAATCTTTGGGGACGGTAGCTTTTAATTTTCAAGAACTTTTCTTGAATTTTTTTTGAAAAGGAAAAGAAGCCGAATTACGGGGTATTGCAGGGAATATAGGAAAGATAATAAGCTCTAATGTCATGAAAAAGCTTCTAAATAAAGAAAAACAAGGCGTAATTTCACAATTATGCTCACTAGAAGTTCCAACATCAAAATCATATATTTCTGTAGATCTGCAAAAAGTCTTCGACAATAATTCCATGGTTTTTGAAACTACAAAATGAATCCCACCTATTTTTGATCATGATCATGCTATTAATTTGATTCCAGGAAGTGTTCCTCCAAACATCAGGCCTTATATATATCCTTATGTCCAAAAGAGTGAAATTGAATGTATGATTGCAGAAATGTTAGAGGCTGGTATAATTCAACCTAATCAAAGTCCTTTTTCTACTCCTGTATAATTAGTACACAAGAAGGATGGATCATGGCGCATGTGTCCGGATTATAGGGAGCTCAATAAGCTCACCATTAAAGATAAATTTCACATTCCTGTGATTGATGAATTATTGGATGAATTACATGGAGCAATTTATTTTACCAAGTTGGATATTCATTCAGGATATCATAAAATTAGAATGAATACTGAAGATATTCCGAAAACAACATCTCGAACTCATGAGGGTCATTATGAATTTTTGGTCATGCCTTTTAGCCTTACCAATGCACCTTCTACATTTTAAGGGATGATGAATTCCATTTTGAAACCCTTCCTTAGAAAATTTCAGCTAGTATTTTTTGATGATATGCTAATCTACAATAGGTCTTGGAAGGATAATGTTCAACATGTTTACAGGGTGCTCAAACTATTACAGGAGAAATAATTATATGCAAAAACATCCAAATGTTTCTTTGGAGTACAAGAGGTGGAATATCTGGGTCATATTGTATCTCACGAGGGTGTTAAGGTAGACCCTAACAAAATTAAAGCCATTAAAGAATGGAAAGTCCCCACAACCATAAAGCATTTGCGAGGATTTCTCGGGTTAACAGGGTATCGCAAGTTTGTTAAGAATTATGGGAGAATAACAGCACCTCTAACAACATTATTGAAGAAAGATGCATTTTCATGGACTCTTGAAGCAACTAAGTCCTTTGAACATCTTAAAGAGTCAATGTGCATAGCACCGGTCTTAGCTACACCATACTTCACAAAAACCTTTATTGTGGAATGTGATGCCTCAGGAAATGGAACTGGTGTTGTTTTAATGCAAGAAGGAAGACCCATTGCTTTTGAAAGTCATCCAATCAAAGGATAGTATTTACAAAAAGCTATTTATGAAAAGGAAATGTTAGCAATACTGCATGCACTAAAGAAATGGCGAACTTACCTAATGGGAAGACAATTCAAGGTAAAAAGGGAAGCTAAATCTTTTTGCAGATGCACTCTCAAGAAAGAATGAAGAGGTGGAAGAATTTCTTTGTGCCATTTCTATTATCCAACCAGATTAGATAACTGAAGCAAGGGATGAATGGAAGAAGGATGAAGAAGTGCGGACACTCATTCAAAATCTGCAGTAAGATCCTAGTACATCTGATACATTTAGTTGGAAAAATGATTCTTTATGGTACATAGATCGCTTATATCTTTGTAAGAATTCCCAAATAAAACAAAATATTCTTTTGGAATTGCACACTTATTTTTTAGGAGGAAACTCAGGATTTTTAAAAACTTACCAGAGGGTGAAGAAATATTTTTTTGGGATGGCCTTAAATCTGATATTCAAAAGTTTGTGGTGGAATGTTTCATTTTCCAGCAAAATAAAGTTGAGAAAATTAAGACCCCTGGTCTTCCACAACCTTTATCCATTCCAATTCAATGTCAGGAGGAGATTTCAATGGATTTTATCACAGTTTTACCTGAGTCTGAAGGAAAGAGTGTCATCATGGTGGTAGTTGATAGAATTACCAAGTATGCACACTTTTGTGCATTATCTCATCCATTTAAAGAAAGTACAATTGATACTACATTTATGGACACAATTCAAAAGCTACATGGTGTAGAAATTATATGCACTAAGCATGCATATGTCCAAGATCCACCTGATATCACACTATTTAACTTTATGCAAGATATTGAATCTATTCCACTTGTTAATCTTTTGCGGAAAAATTATTTGCACACAAATGTGAAGCATAAACAAAAATAATCAATCACACATAACACAATTTTTAACAGGTAAAGCTTGAAGCTGAAAACCCAAACTATATATTATGTAACATGAAGATCATATGACAATCTCATACAAACATAAAAATCTTATCACAAGCTCTCAGTACAGTACAATCGTCATACACTAATCAGGACCAATCTTGCAAATCCATGCACTGATCTCTGTATCCTGCTAGCCTGCCTCCACTGCACAATCTCTGCTAAAGAATAGCTCTGAATGAATTCGAATTAATCCATCCTTGAATACACAATCCTCATTGGCATCTCCACTATGTGTGTGATGTAATCAATGAATCACTATAGTCACAACAAATAGTCTATCTTGCCCTTTCACCTATCTCTCCACTGGTCTCCACTGAAACTGCCATGCACTGTAGTTAATTGTTGTATTGTTCAGTTGATTAATGAGTTATTATTTTTGAATTAATTAACTAATTAATTCACTCCACTCTCACTAGTGTATCAATCAGTTAGACTAGATACGACTAGCTCAACTGAGTCTAACTGAGTTAAAATGAATACAACTCCATAACTACTTCTCCCAACTGTGTCATAACTCTGCCACTTGAGTTCTAAATAAGTCCTCCATGCATTAGCTCCAGTAAAACCTTGGGAATTGTGTAATTCCCTCTGTCAGCTGATGTGCCAGCTCTGTGCACTGAACTAAAGTTCTCCAAGAGAATAAGTTGATGTTTAGAGTCTGATTATTATTAAGAGCTAATAATAATCAACATGCATCTATTTTTAGATTGATGATCTATAAATAGACTTCGCCCAATATTCTAAAAATATAATTTCATCTATTTTTCCAGCTTGATCAACCATCCAAAAATAACATCCTGCAACTTCTGAAATATTATCATCATGTCTAAAAATAGACTTGCGCCAAAAATAGCCTGCGGGCCCACTTAGTGAAGGCTAATATTTTCACTAAGCTCATCATCTTGTTGAATGTCAACACTCCCTCTCAAAAATATAGGGATTATCCTTCACCCGATCTTGCCTCTATGGTATTCGAATTTTCTCCTAGTGAGCGCCTTCATCGGAATATCTGCATCCTGATCCTCCGTAGGAATGTACTGAAGCAACATGATCTCTGCTGCACATAATCTATGATATGATGATACCGGATATCAATATGTTTAGATCTATCATGAAACACAATATTAACTTAGATTTTAATGCAACTATGATTATCACAATGTATCACCGTGGGATCTAAATGTGAACTGAACAAACCAACCAGAATCTTCCTCATCTAGATAGCCTCAGATGTAGCTAAACTTGCTGCCATGTATTCTGATTCTGCTGAACTGAGTACCACGGATCTTTGTTTCCTACTGTACCAAGAAACTGCTGTAGATCCGATACTGAAAATCCCTCCTGATGTGCTCTTTCTGTCTGTTGGGCTTCCTTCCCAATCTACATCTGTGAAGCCATGCAACTTCACTTCATCCATCTATCTGTACCATAAACCATACTCAGATGTGCCCCTGAGATATCTGAGGACATGCTTTCCTACCTTCCAAAATAGCTTGGTAGGCTTAACCATCGCTTGTGAAAGCTGGTTAACCGCATAGCATATGTCTGGTCTTGTATTGACTAAATACATGAGTGAACCCACCAACTATCGATAAACAATGGCATCCACTACCTCTGCCAATGTAGCATCCTCTTTCTTCCAATTTCCTAGAAGAGGAGTTTCGATAGGCTTGCAGCCTTGCATGTGAAAATTCTCCAGTATCTCCCTAGCATACTTTCCTTGAGACACAAATAGTTCACCTTCCCACTGCCATATTTCCAATCCAAGGAAATAATGGAGGCCCAAATCCTTCATCTCAAACTCCTTTGCAAGATCTGCCTTGCATGAGTGTATCAACTTCTCATCACCTATTAGTATTAAATCATCAACATAAAGTACAATGATGAAAAGCTTACCCTCAACCACAATTTGGTACAGGTTTGGATCCACCTCACTCTTGGTGAAGCCAAGTCCAGTGCAATAGCTGTCGATCTAAGTGTACCAAGAACGGGGTGCTTGTTTTAGCCCATACAACGCTCTTTTGAGCCTGCACACATGTGACTCACTGCTGCAGATCTCAAATCCTTCAGGCTGCTCAATGTACACCTCTTCCTTAATGATCCCATTAAGGAACGCAGTCTTCACATCCATCTGATGAATGTGCCAACCCATCTGCACTGAGATAGCAAGGATGGTCCGTATGGATGAATATCGTGCGACAAGTGCAAAGGTTTCTTCATAGTCAATCCCCTCGATTTGTGAGAAGTCTTGGGCAACAAAATTGCCTTATACTTCTCAACACTCCCATTAGTAGCTTGATTTACCTTGTAGATCCCTCTTGATCCTACAACTGATTTTCCCACCGGCCTTGGAACAATCTCCCAAGCATTGTTTCTGACAATGGAGTCATACTCCTCCACCATGGCATCTACCCATGTGGGCTCCTATACTTCTTCTTCGAAATAATATGGCTCTGTCATGATACACTTTATCATAAGAGTCATGTATCTAGTATATCAGTCAGGTGACTGTCTCTATCTGCGCTGTGATGTAGGGACTCCTACATTCTGTGTCACATCAAGCTTTAGTCTCTCAGCTTCTGTGGTACGCTTTCTGCCTTGTCTGATGTTTGGTTCTGCATGAGTGGACTCCTCCGCTCCATGAATCTCCTCCTGTGGCTGATCCACATCTAAAGGCTCATCTTTGGGAACAAGAAGTTCCTCTTCTGCATGCAAGTGTAGCTCCCTCTCAAGTGACAACTTCATGGCTTTCACCTCATTGAATTTTATATCCCGTCGCACAACAGTCATCCGACTGTCTGGAAAATACACACGATAGTTATGGGGTGTTTCTATGTACCCCACAAATATCCCAACTTCTGTAGTCGACTCCAGCTTCTTCCTGGCATCCTTTGTCACATGAATGTAAACAGGTGAACCAAAAATCTTCAAATGAGAAATATCAGGCTTACTAATAAAAGCTTCTTCGGTTGTACTCATGCAAAGTACTCTATGAGGACAACAGTTTTGCACATAAACCGCAGTGTTGCATGCTTTTGCCCATAAGTGCATCGGTAGGCCCTGGTCATGCAACATCGCTCGCGCAGCACCCACGATCATTCTATTCTCTCTGCAACCCCATTCTGCTATGGGTAATGAGGCGTTATGAGTTCTCTTTTCCTTCTTTGCTATAAAAGTCTTTGAATTCGCCCGAGATGTATTCACCATCATTATCTCTCTGTAGAGCTTTCACTTGCTTCCCTGACTCCTTCTCCACCAATGCCTTGAACTCACAGAACTTTGAGAACGTTTCAATCTTCTTCTTCATGAAGAAGATCCAGCATCTACGAGAATAGTCATCAAAAAATATCACATAATACCTTTGTTTTGCTATTGAAGCAAGAGAGAATGGTCCACACACGTATGTGTGGATTCTTTCCAGGATCACCGAAGCATGGTTCTCCTTCTCATGAAATGTGGTCTTAACAAACTTACCCATTGTACATCCTTTGCACTGATCTGACTACGCAAGAGTACCCTTGAGAAGTCCAGTAGAAATTTGCTGCAAAATCTTCAAAGTGCCACGGTGAAGATGGCCCAATCTCCTGTGCCATAATTGCCCTCATCCTGGCTCACCACTTCTTCTGCTTTGCCCACCATTTCAGCACAACCATATACCTCCAGCTTGTAGAGATTCTTAATTTGAACCCCTATATTCTTGGTTTGACCCATTTTTTATGTCAAATTAAGGCTTTTCCCTCATTGAAAACAACATCATAACCTATTTCTTCCAGCATTGCGACTGAGACCAAGTTCTTCTTCAGACCTGAAACATGCATGCCATTCTTCAACAAGAACGGATTACTGGACTCCCTCTCAAAGGTAATGGTCCCAATGCCAGTCACACTGTACCAACCATCATCGCCCATCTCTATATGCATCTGGAGGTCCTTCTCCTCCAAGTCACTAAACAACTCTTTGTCTCCCATCATATGGAAAGACTCACCACTGTCAAGATACCACACTGATCCCATGTAGCTTGAAACCAAGCATGAGATAAAGGAAAAGTCCAGCTCAAATTGCAAGGCTAAGGCCTCTCCAACTATAGATCCAGCAGCCTGGTTATTCTTCTTCTTTTGTGGATAGTTAGTGGCGAAATGTCCATGCTCGTGACAGTGAAAAAACTTCACTTTAGACAAATCCTTCTTCTTGCCTTTAGCACCGGATTTTGAAGAAGATTTATTCCCCTTCCCCTTCCTTGCTTTGGTAGCCAAAGAAAAATTCTCTTCATCTTCATTCTTAAATGAAGATCCATCCCTAGTACCCCACCTTATCTCGTCCTACACAAGATCTGACCAAAGTCGCTCCCGTCCTGGCAGTTTCTCCCGTCCATTGACAGAGTCTTCGTAGCTATGCCAACTCTTTGGAAGCCCAAGGAGAGCCAAGCTCACCAAGTATTATTCATAAAAAATAACCCCCAAACTTCCCAGTTCATCCTTGAAGTGGAAAAACTTCGTGAGGTATTTTGGAATACTGTCGCCTTTCTCCATTTTTATTTTTCTGAGCTTGTATTTAAGCGCCAACTTCCTCTGGTCACTTCTGCTTTGGAACAAGTCTGTCAAAGCCTTCCACATTAATAATGGAGTGGATTTCCCATGAGGGACATACACAATATGGTCCTTCACACCTTCCAACAGAATCCTTCTCATCTTTGATGTCTTCTTTTGCCATGCCTCAAGTAATGCAACATCGCTAGATCCCGGCTTAGGAACATTGCTATCGATGAACTCCTTCAGCCCACTATCCTCCAGCACCACCTCCATCCTATCCTTCCAGGCTATTTAATTTGATCTCCCATCAAGGGCATACTCCAATCTCAACCCGTTGAAAGACATTTCAATGTATACTTGATTTCTGCACCAAGAATATTCTGTAGCAAATTCGAATTTTCCACCAGCACAAACTTCACAATTGCAATATTCAATCAACAATTCTTTAATACCATGTAGAAATTATATGCACTAACCATGAATATGTCCAACATCCACCTAATCTCACACTATTTAACTCTATTCAAGATACTTAATCTATTCCACTTGTTAATCTTTTGTGGAAAAATTAATTGCACACACATGTGAAGCTAAAACAAAAATAATCAATCGCACATAACATAGTTTTTAACTGGGAAAGCCTGAAGCTGAAAACTCAAAATATATATTATGTGACATGGATATCATATGACAATCTCATACAAACATACAAATCTTATCACAAGATCTCATTACAGTACAATCATCATACACTAATCAGGACCAATCTTGCAAATCCATGCACCGATCTCTGCCTCCTGCTAGCCTGCCTCCACTGCGCAATCTCTACTGAAGAATAGCTCTGAATGAATTCAAATTAATCCATCCTTGACTGTGAAATCCTCATTGGCATCTTCACTATGTGTGTGATGCAATCAATGCATCACTATAGTCACAACATATAGTCTATCTTGCCTTTTTACCTATCTCTCCACTGGTCTCCACTGAAACTGCCATGCACTGTAGTTAACTACTGTATTTTTCAGTTGATTAATGAGTTATTATTTATGAATTAATTAACTAATTAATTCACTCCACTCTCACTAGTGTATCAATCAGTTAAACTAGATACAACTAGCTCAACTGAGACTAACTGAGTTAAACTGAATACAACTCCATAACTACTACTTCCAACTGTGTCATAACTTTTCCACTTGAGTTCTAACTGAGTCCTCCATGCATTAGCTCCAGTAAACCCTTCGTAATTATGTAATTCCCTCTGTCATCTAATGTGCCACATCTGTGCACTGAATTGAAGTGCTCCAATATAATAAGTTGTTGTTTAGAATCTGATTATTATTAAGAGCTAATAATAATCGACATGCATCTATTTTTAGATTGACGATCTATAAATATACTTCGCCCAATATTATAAAAATATAATTTCATCTATTTTTCCAACTTGATCAACCATCCACAAATAGCATCCTGCAAATTCTGAAATATGATCATCATGTCTAAAAATATACATTGTCTAAAAATATACTTGCGCCAAAAATAGCCTGCGGGCCCACTTAGTGAAGGCGACTCTTTTCACTAAGCTCATCATCTTGTTGAATGTCAACACATGGAAACCCAAAGGTTATTGTGAGCGACAGAGATCCCATTTTTACTGGAAATTTTTTGATGGAGTTATTTTCTTGTTTGGGTAGTCAATTAGCTCATAGCTCATATTATCATCCTCAATCTGATGGTAAAACTGAGATAGTAAATAAATGTTTGGAAGGATATATTCGTTGTTTTGTATCTGATAAACAAACACAATGGGTCAAGTGGTTACCTCTCACTGAATGGTGGTATAACACTTCCTTCCATACTGCAGCAAAAATGACCGCATTTATGGCACTTTATGGATATCATCCACCTTCCATCACATCATCTTTAAGATAAAATTCGAAGGTTCAAGAAGTGGAAGATCACGTCGAGCATCAAAAAGAAGTTCTCTAGCTCTTAAAGGATAGCCTGTATTCGGCACAAAATCGAATGAAACAACAGGAAGATCAACATCGTACTGAAGAATTTTTTATGTAGGAGACTGGGTATTTTTATGGCTACAACCATACAAACAAATGTCCCTCAAGCAAGCTAAGAAGGATAATAAATTATCGCCAAAGTACTATGGTCCTTACAAGGTGTTGCAAAATATTGGTACTATGACATACAAATTGGAGCTTCCTACTTCTTCACGAGTGCATCCAGTTTTCCATTTTTCATGCTTAAAGAAGGTTATAGGTGAAAATATTCCAGTTCAAACAATATTGCTAGAACTTGATGAGGAAGGAAAAATCATATTGGAACCTGAAGTGGTCACGGAAACAAGAACTCGACAACTACGAAATTGATAAATTTCAAAGTATCTCATCAAGTGGGAGAACTTACCCACTGAATATTATATATGGGAGGATGATAATTTTGTACAGAAGCACCTAGAGCTACTCAAGCGTTCAGGAAAACACTTTTTTGAAGGAGAGGAGCATGTTAGGTCCCTATATTACTAGTATAGTCCCATATTGTTGTTAGTGTAACCCCCTTATTGTTATTATTGTACCCCTGTAACCACCATATTGTTATTATTGTGCCCTTAAATTATTATTATTAGGTCAGCTAGGATTACATTGTGGCCCCATGGACTCCTATCTATAGAAAGGAGGTTTTTTAATTTAGATCATCCAAGAATTGTTCATTCATGTAATGTATTCGAGGTTTCCCCCTCGAAGTGGCTTATTTCTAAGGCGTTGATATCTCCTTTCTTCTCTTTTTGGAGCTGGTTTCACAACATGTGCAACCCGAGCCTGAGGCATTGCTCGTCGGACATGGCATGCCTTGGGGAGGTCCTAGGCTTCCCTGAAGCCCATTTCACAACTTTGGGGGGCTTCCTTGAGCCCTGTGCTTGCTCTTTTCCCTTCCTCGTGACCGGCATTGAGAGAACTTCTTCATCCTCAGACCCGATCTCCATTACTTCCTCAACTTCTGGGGCAGTAGGTGCTGAGGGCTCAAATGGGTTAGCAGTTGTCATCTTAGCGCGGAAAATGAATCTCGATTCTGGGTGGCTACTATCAGTAAGGGGAGGCTGATCAAACATGAGGAGGACAGTGCAGGGCCGAAAAATCTTATAGCTCAATCTCCACGAGATAAAGAGGATAAGTACAAGTTATGAAAGTGAGACAGAACCCTTTTTTGTGCTATCCAACCCTTTTTATAGCACATGCGGGCATCCAATGGTAGGGTAATATTGACCTGGAACTTACCATCAGGTAAACGATAAAAAATCCCCGGCAATGGAACCATTTGTTGGCTTGAAGGGTCCTAACCCAGGTTTGGAGGTTAAGGTTTTCCAACAAACCCCGATACTACTGGCCCTTTCGGCAGTGACCTGCTTGCGCAGGCCAAATTCTCACCCAAAGTAGTATGGGAGGGTGCTAGAACTCAGTTTCTGCACCCTAGGAGAGGGCGAGTAAGTCAGGCAGGGCTGTGTTCGACTTCACAAATATCAGATTTCATATTACAGAACCCAGATATATCAGTCCCGTCACATATACGTGTGCAATATCATATATAATCACAATATATAATATATACAGGACAATAAAGCAACTATTGCAGATATTCTTGCATAAAGTCTAATAATTAGACTCAAAAAAATTGTCAAAGCAGCATAAGTACTTAACATATTCATTTGCGGAGCTCAATATAGAATTATCCATAACATAACAGATCCATATCGCAGTATAAACAAGTAACAAAAGTAGTTTCTCAGCTTAAATAAATGACACAGAGCATACATAATCAAATATCACAGATTCATAAGTCCAATAGATTCAGATATTCCAACAGCCTTCTGCATTCATTAATCCTTCAGATCCTTTTACAATACCCAAAAACTAACCTGCGCACACAGCAGTAGGGTCCACACACAGCAGGATTGAAAATATCCGTGCACACAGCCAGTGGAAGTCCTTTCCCTAAAAATCCAAGACAGATCTACTAATTCTCAATTCACACCAATCTTAGTTCAATGTCTTCCCTACAACTCAAAAAAGGTTCAATTACTTATACTGCTTTAGCTTACATATCCAATGGTCTGCAAACCATGGTTTTCAGACTCTTGGTCTACCCTTGACCCACTTACAATCCATTAGGGGCTTTGACGCACCCCAAAACCCCTACGCTAGACTAAATATAATAAAAAATATACAAAATGGACTAGATTCACAGCTTTTGTAGGAGACCCTGTTCCAACAATGTTTGCGTATGTAGTGTTCACCAAGATGATGGTAAATATATTTCACCAAAGGGACCTATAGGATCATTTTTTTTTGGTATCCAAAATCAAGCATGGCAGAGCCTCTTCATGGATTAGTTAGATCCTCTAGACTGGCTACACTTGAGGATGCAGTTGGGAGGGCCAGGGATCTACATGATGCCTTGCCTAGAATAAGAGCTTGATTTCCCCAAAAACTAGCATTTCAGCCAAAGGGGAAAGACATGATGATTCCACCTCCAAAGGGGAACCAGGGCCATGGGCCTTTGGATGATGATACCCGGGGGGATTTGAGATGGAGGAAGTTATGCTTCAGTTGCCAAGACCCATGGGCACTGCATCATCTATGTGCCACGGGAAAGGCATACTACATTGTGGTATTATCTGATAGTGAGGGAGAAGAGGAGAATATGAGGATTGGGAAGAAGATGCAGATGATGGCACACGAGGGGGAGATCATCCACCTGCACCACCACCACCATGAGGGGGAGGAGAGTTTTCACCTATTAGAGGAGTCCTTGCATATTTTTGAGGGGTTCCCAAGTATTTTACATTAAAATTCTGAGGCACAGTCCAAGGACAACGTGTTATAGTGTTGATGAAAAATGGGGCCACACATAACTTCATTGATACTCAACTAGTTCAGAGGAGAGGCATACCAACCGAGAATTTTTTTGGATTCTTTGTATTACTCCCAGGTGCCAGAACTATGGAGTGTTCGAGGTATGTTCTAGCATTAAATATAACCATGGGGACCTATACGGTGACAAATCATTTATTTGTGGTATACATTCTAGACACCAATGCGATATTGGGTGTATAGTGGCTGATTACGCTGGGAAATGTCATTATATATTGGGAGACATTAGAGATGGAGTTGTTGAAAAAAAATACTGAGAGGGGGGGGTGAATCAGTGTTTAGAGCCGACTGACAACTTTTTAATTTTCCTTTCTCGTAAACCATATTCTACATTACTGCATCCAACTAGTATGTCCAGAGATATTATTATGTCTTTACTTAGATCGTTGCATCATTCATTCATCAGATAAGCAGTAAGCATGAACAGAAATAATAGAACAAACCATCAAACATAAGCAACACATATGAACACCAGTATTTAAGGTGGAAACCCAATTCGGGAGAAAACCACCGCTGCTGTTATCTCAGTCTTCAATATTTATTATAAAGAAAACTTACAATTTACGCTGGCGCAGACTTATACCAACACGCAGGCACCTACCTGCAGAAAGGTTACAACCTTCTCTCGTTTACCAGAAACCACTGGAAGGGAGCTACAACCCCCTGCTCTCGTTTACCAACCTCTCCTGGAAGGGAGCTACTACCCCCTGCTCTCATTTACCAGCTACCACTGGAAGGGAGCTACAACCCCCTCACTGAAGGCTTCAACTCTCAGATCTACTGTGGACCATGTTTCATCAATTTTCAAACTGGATCCAATAGCTTCTACACAACATACCTTGCAGGCCCACCAGATTTATTCATTTTCTTCAGCAGACTGGCACCAATTCTTCATGATTTCATCAGTCAATCAAACTAGAGATTCATCATCGTCAGATCATTATATCCATGGGTGCATCATAGATTTAGATTTATCAATTAAGAACAGAGTTCGTCCATGCAGATATTTCTTATAAATTTAGTCATCCACCACCCTTACACATGCACACATTATACAATAATCGTCTTCTCCTTATATATTTTTTTCCTTTAGTAAAACCATGAGTCAAAACCATCCAACCGCTGAGGGTATTCCTTATTTTATTGGAATTTTATTTATCAAAATCATGGAATTTGATAAATAAACATTATCCATACCCTTTTGCAATTTAAAATATATAATAGGACTTTATATTAATAACCAACGCTTTTAAATCGACCTTAACAATGAGCAATATAAATTAAATTGGGGCCCAGCGCTAATAATCGACCCGATTGAAGGGTTCACATTCCATCGCGCCACAACATCCAATCCGACGGATATCAATTAGGAAACTTGCACGGGCAATAACGTGCGATGGCGCGTCATACTTGTGTTATTATTCGCGCACCTTCCGAACACAGCCACCGTCCGATGGCATCTTCCCAGATCAACGGTATATATCAATATCGCTGGGCATCCTGGGTCGAACGATAACGCGTGATGGCGCGCAGTGGTAAGCAGTTTTGTGAAATTGTACAGGGACGCGTGTCACCCATTCTATGGAATCGCTCCCCACCTCTTGAATACCGCTTGCCCGTCGAAAGAGCTATGATGAAAACTGGAAATTTCTTTTACTATTCCCCCTTCGTGGTTCCGCCCTTAGCTCAAGGTTTCGTCCATCCTTCATTTTGTTACGTTCTACCTCTTTCCTTCCAGGTTCCATTCATGATTCCGAAGGGTTAGTCTGGGTTTGTGCTATCCTTCTTACTTGGTCTATTTTCGGCAGGATTTCCAATAAACAATGAACAAATGTAGTTCTCTTCCGACGGGGTTTTCACTACCATTAGGATAGATTTAGTTATACGCAAGCTTCCTTTATGAGGGGAATAAATTCAATAGAGTTTCAGGGCATTCCGTACGAGAATTGAACCAATCAATACCCAAATATACTCGGTATTCTCCACCCATTAGAGTATCACCAGAACACAATCATACATAGGATTTCCTCCATCAGGATGCATACATACACCGAATAAAACTTCTCATATGATTTAATTTCACAGGGACACAAATATCCTTCCTACTGAATTTAAGTTGCTCCTTGACTGATACTGCTCTCTGTAGATGCACTCTTTCTCTGTTCTTCTCTGCTGACCTTTGTCCTCTGCTATGTTTCTTTTCTATGTTTCCCTTTGCCATCAATGAAAATATTTCCAACAATCTCCCCCTTTGGAATTGATGGCAATACTCTTCCTCTAATTGTCTTATAGAAGCCCTTTGTTGCATTTCCTCCCCCTTTTACATCAATGGCAAAGAGTTGATCAAGATCCTTTGAACCAACAATACCATGCTCCCCCTGAGATCATGCTGCATCTTCAAACATAATATAACAAAATGACTTATAAATGCCAACAATGCATCCTCTTCATATGACCAATGCTCCCCCTTAGCCTGTGCATTCAGAGATGCCCAAAAACAACTCACAACCAATGTAATCTTCTGTATTTAAGTAGATCTGATCCTCTGCATGGCAGATACTACTCCCAGTTTTTGTCTGAGATATTCGAATGCTTCCCTGGGTAGAGGTTTGGTAAATATATCAGAAACTTGTTCTTTGGAGGGAACATACTCCAATTTCACCTTTTGTTCAAGCACTTGTTCACGTAAGAAGTGATATTTTATGGGAATGTGCTTGGTATTGAAATGCATAACAAGATTCTTTGAGATACCGATGACACTTGTATTGTCACACATAATGGAGATAGGAGGTGAAAATTTGATTTAAAAGTCTTGTAAGGTTTGCATCATCTAGAGAAGTTGAGTGAAACATGATGCAGCAGCCACATATTCTTCTTCTGTTGTATATAAAGAAATAGATCTTTTCTTCTTGCTAAACCAAGATACTAATTGGGGCCCCATATAGAATGCACCACCACTAGTGCTTTTCTGATCATCAACACTTCCAGCCCAATCTGCATCAGTGTATGCATGAAGAGTAGGATCAACATTCTTTGGATACTGTAGTCCAAAGTCTTGAGTTCCTTGTAGATATTTGAATATTATTTTCACAGCCCGAAGGTGAGACTCTTTTGGATTAGCTTGGAATCTTCCAACAATCCCAACTGCATGCATGATGTCTGGTCTTGTCCCAGTGAGATAAAGTAGACTTCCTATCATAGATCTATATTCTGGTTGATTCACCGTGGGGGAATCATCATTAGAACTGAGATTACATCCGGTTATCATTGGTGTACTTACAGGTTTGAAATCTTCCATGCCATACTTCTTCAAGATTTGCTTGAGGTATTTTGCTTGTGATAAGAATATGCCATTTGTTGCTTGTTGCACTTGCAAGCCAAGAACTAATGTTAGTTTCCCAAGTAAAGACATTTCAAATTCTTGCTGCATATCAGAAGAAAATTTCTGACTCATATACTCTTCATTACTTCCAAAAATGATATCATCAACATATACAACCACAATCAATAGTTTTTCATTTTCAGTTTTTGTGTATAAGTAGCTATCAACATACCTTTTTGAAAATCCTTGTTGATGAAGATATTTTTCAAGACGATAGTACCATGCCCTTGGAGCTTGTTTGAGACCATATAGAGCCTTTTTAAGTCTACAAACAAGTTTTTCATCATTTCCCAAAATGTATCCTTCTGGTTGTTCTATATAAACTTCTTCTTCTAGATCACCATTGAGAAAAGGAGATTTAACATCCATTTGATAAACTGTTATTTGTTGGAAGCTTGAAAAAGCAAGAAACATTCTTACGGCTTCAAGTCTGGCTACAGGAGCAAAATTTTCTTCAAAGTCTATACCTTCTTGTTGAGCATACCCCTTGCAAACAAGTTTAGCTTTATTTCTTATAAAATCCCCATTCTCATTTAACTTGTTTTTGAATATCCATTTAGTTCCAATGAAATTTTTGTCATGAGGTCTTGGTACTAATTCCCAAGTGTGATTATTTTCAATTTGATCAAGCTCATCATTCATGGCTTGAATCCAACATTCATCTTTGCTAGCTTGACTGACATTGTGAGGTTCAATAGTGGACAGAAATGCCAGATTGCTAAAAGATCCCACAAGAGTCCTTCTTGTTTGTACACCTGATCCCTTTTCTCCCAAAATTTGAGATTCTGGGTGATTCTTTTGAACATATCTGGATGGAGACTTTTCAGACAAATCATCTCCACGTTCTTCATTGGATTCACTGTTTGTATCATTACTATTTGATGTAGAAGGATATATGTCATCATCATCGTCTTCATTTGTTGTTTGTTTTTCTTCTTTTGGAGCTGTTGGAGACTCATCCATAACAAAATCTATACATTCAACAATATTTCGAAGTCTTTTATTGTAAAATTTATATGCCCTACTCCTAGAGGAGTAACCAAGAAATCTTCCTTCATCTACTCTGGGTTCAAACTTGCCAAGTTTTTCATCATTATTTTTGATAAAACATTTGCTTCCAAAAATTCTAAAATGCTTTACAGTGGGAGAATTACCATACCAGAGTTCATACGGAGTTTTATCACTATTTACACGAACATGTGCCTTGTTAAGAATATTACTGTTGTATGTGCTGCTTCTCCCCAAAATGTGTCAGGTGTTCCGGAATCATCAAGCATAGCTCTAGCCATTTGTTGAACTGTTCTGTTCATTCTTTCTGCTACGCCATTCTGTTGTGGAGTTCCAGCTACATAAAACTGTATTTTTATACCATGTTGTTCACAAAATTCAAGGAATTCATTGGATGTATATTCTCCTCCTCAATTAGATCTAAGACACTTGATTTTTAGATCTAATTCATTTTCAACCATTTCTTTGAAGATCTAAAATTTCTCAAATGCTTCATCTTTGTGTTTAATCAACCCAATCCAACACATTCTAGAGAAATCATCAATGAATAAGATATAGTATTCTTCACCACGTGGTGACTTTTTCCTCATAGGTCCACATATGTCAGTATGAATGAATTCAAGAGGCTTACTTGATGATCCTTCCTTGGCATTAAATTGTACTCCAGTTTGCTTACCGAATTGGCAAGATTTGCATATGATATTTTTAGGTAGAGTAATATTGGGAATATCACGAACAACTTTAAGTCTACTTGATTTTTTGATTTGAGAGAAGCTCAGATGCCCCAACCTTCTATGCCATAGCCATTTTTCTGAAGATTTACTCAAGTAACATTGTTCTTTGCAGTTCTTTAATACATACAGGTTGCTTGGATTTATTTTTCCTTTTATAATTCTTTTACCTGTGTCAAGATCACGTACGACACATTATTTTGAAGTAAAAACAACTTCAGTTCCTTGATCACACATTTGAATTACACTTAACAAGTTATGCTTTAATCCATCCACATACATGACTTCATTAGTTTTCACCTTTTCTTTTAGAAAAACATACCCTTTTCCCTTAATGACCGCAGGAGTATCATTTCCAAATGTAACATTCTTTTCCTTTTCTAGAGCACTATATGCAAGAAGTTTGTTTTTGTCACCTGTCATGTGTCTTGAGCATCCACTATCAATGTACCATTGGTTTTCTTCATCTTCTGCAAAAAACGCTATGCCACAATTTTCAGCCTGTAATTCCTTCTTTTTCGATACTTTGGAGCTTGAAGGAACATGTTCTTTTGGCTGAACTTTTCTCCTGCATTCAGATTCTTCATGGCGAAAGCTATTGCAATAAGCACATTCAACTTCATTTTGAAGAGGAGAAAATTTGTTATAGGTATTCTTCTTTGTTTCAATATCAATAATTTTATTTCTTGCTTCTCTTGTCATGATGGTTTTATATGCTACACATTGAACAGCTTTATGACCAAAATTGTGACATGAGAAACATTTTCCATTGAAGAAGAAATTTCTACGGTCATAAAATCTCCTTCTTGAATTTACCTGTTGATTGGTGTTTATTTGAAAGATATTCCTGTTAGTGTTCTTTGAATTGAGATGATCATGCTTTACCTGCAAATATTCTTTATTCCCTTGCTGAGTGGCAGCATGTTGTATACCAGCAGTAGCTGCTTTTAGATAATTTGGTGCTGAAGCCTGAGAAGATTCTCCGATATATCCAAGACCTGTCTTTATAAGGGGAGAACGTTGTACCTTGATAATCTCATCTAAGGTTTCAAATCCTTTAGCAAATCTAAGATTCAGAGTCTTTACTTTCTCAAGTTCTTTTCTTAGACTTACTACTTCACACTCTAATTTCTCATTGTGTTTCTCTTTTTCTTCAAACTGATTTTTCAGAGTTTCTATGATTATTTTACTCTCTTCTAAGAAAATTTTGAGTTGATTGTTTTCATCAAGAAAATTATTGTCTTCTAGAGCATCCACAAAAGTATCCTTTTCTTCTCTATATTCTTTTTCAAATGCCATGAGAAGTCTAAGATCTTGTTCAAATTCTTCCTCACTATCAGATAATCTGTCACTGTCTTCATGAATATAGTAACTTTTTCTAGTGCTATAAAGATTCTTATTGCTTATTACTACTTCCTTCCCCTTTTTATGTGTTTCTTTATGAGGACACTTAGCAGCATAATGACCAACTCTTCCACAATCAAAAGATTTTAAAGGAAGCTTACCTCTGAACCATCCTATGAAAAGTTAAAGTTTCTTTACAAATTTTATCTCATCTTCTTCTGAGATATATCCTGATCCTTCTGTTTTTTGTACTTCGTTCCCTTTTGTAGAAGTTCTAAATACTGCTTCTTTGACTTCAGATGGTCCTCCTCTTCTCATTTCATATGCAGTTAGTATGCCATGAAGTTGCACCACAGTAAGATTTTGAAGATCCTGCTTTTCTTCAAGAGCAGAAACTTTTGACTCAAATTTTTTCGTTAGTGATCTTAAAATTTTCTCAACCAAAGTAGATTCGGTTATTGTTTCTCCTAGATTTCTCATATGATTTACAATATCATCAAGACGTAAAAAGAAATTAGCAATACTCTCCTCATTATCCATTTTTAGATTCTCATATTGAATTCTGAGAGTTTGGAGTTTAGCACCTTTTACCTTTGCATCACCTTCATAACTCAGAATGATTTTGTCCCATATTGCCTTTGTTGTGTTCAGCTGCATGACTTTGACAAATTCTGATTCAGTTAGACTTCCCAATAGAGCATTGACCGCCTTTTCATTTGTTTCATAATTCTTTCTTTCTGTCGGATCTGTTGGTACTACAGCTCAATATTGATATCCTTGTTCAAAAATTGCCCATACATCTACTCCCAGAGACTGAAGATAGGATCTCATCCTTGTTTTCCAGAAGATTAAATTGTTTCCGTTAAAGAGCAGAGGCCTGATAGATGCTATTCCATCTTGATTACTCATCTTGCTTGAACTTCCTTCTAGCGGCTAAGCTTTGTTAGAAGGACCTGCTCTGATACCAATTGTTGAAAAAAAATACTAAGAGGGGGGGGGGGGGGTGAATCAGTGTTCAGAGCTGACTGACAACTTTTTAGTTTTCCTTTCTCTTAAACCATATTCTACATTACTGCATCCAACTAGTATGTCCAGGGATCTTATTATGTCTTTACTTAGATCATTGCATCATTCATTCATCAGATAAGCAGTAAGCATGAACAAAAATAACAGAAAAAACCATCAAACATAAGCAACACATATGAACACCAGTATTTAAGGTGGAAACCCAATTCGGGAGAAAACCACCACTATTGTTATCTCAGTCTTCAATATTTATTATAAAGAAAATTTCTTACAATTTTATGTTGGTGTAGACTCATACCAGCACGTAGGCACCCACCTGCAGAAGGCTACAACCTTCTCTCGTTTACCAGCCTCTCCTAGAAGGGAGCTACAACCCCCTGCTCTCGTTTACCAGCCTCTCTTGGAAGGGAGCTACTACCCCCTGCTCTCGTTTACCAGATACCACTGGAAGGGAGCTACAACCCCGTCATTGAAGGTTTCGACCCTCAGATCTACTGCGGACCATGTTTCATCAATTTTCAAACTGGATCCAATAGCTTCCACACAACATACCTTGCAGGCCCACCAGATTTATTCATTTTCTTCAGCAGACTGGCACCAGTTCTTCATGATTTCATCAGCCAATCAAACCAAAGATTCATCATCGTCAGATCATTATATCCATCGGTGCATCATAGATTCAGATTTATCAATTAAGAACAGAGTTCGTCCATGCAGATATTTCTTATAAATTTATTCATCCACCACCCTTACGCATGCACACATTGTACAATAATCGTCTTCTCCTTATAAAGTTTTTGCCTTTAGTAAAACCATGAGTCAAAACCATCCAACCGCTAATGGTATTCCTTCTTTTATTGGAACTTTATTTATCAAAATCATGGAATTTGATAAATAAACATTATCCACACCCTTTGGAAACTTAAAATATATAATAGGACTTTATATTAATAACCAACGCTTTTAAATCAACCTTAACAATGAGCAATATAAATTAAATTGGGGCCCAGCACTAAAAATCGACCCGATCGAAGGGCTCACGTTCCATCGCGCCACAACATCCAATCCGACGGATATCGCTTGGGAAAATTGCATGGGAAATAACATGTGATGGCACGCTATACTTGTGTTATTCTTCACGCACCTTCTGAACATAGCCACCGTCCGATGGCATCTTTCCAGATCAACGGTATATATCAATATCGCTAGGCATCCTGGGTCGAACGATAACGCGCGATGGCACACAGTGGTAAGCGGTTTTGTGAAATTGTATAGGGACGCGTGTTGCCCATTCTCTGGAATCTCTCCCCACCTCTTGAATACCACTTGCCCATCGAAAGCAGTGCGATGAAAACCGGAAACTTCTTGTACTGTTCCTCCTTCGTGGTTCCGCCCTTCACTCAAGGTTTCGTCCGTCCTTCCTTTTGTTACGTTCTACCTCTTTCCTTCCAGGTTCGGTTCATGATTCCAAAGGGTTAGTTTGGGTTTGCGCTATCCTTCTTACTTGGTCTATTTTTGGCAGGATTTCCAATAAAAAAACGAACAAATGTAGTTCTCTTCTGACGGGGTTTTCACTACCATTAGGATAGAGTTAGTTATATGTAGGCTTCTTTTATGAGGGGAATAAATTCAACAGAGTTTCAGGGAATTCCGTATGAGAATTGAACCAATCAATACCCAAATACACTCGGTATTCTCCACCCATCATAGTATCACCAGAACACAATCATTCATAGGATTTCCTCCATCAGGATGCATACATACACCGAATAAAACTTATCATATGATTTAATTTTACAGGGACACAAATATCCTTCCTACTGAATTTAAGTTGCTCCTTGACTGATACTTCTCTCTGTAGATGCACTCTTTCTCTGTTCTTCTCTGCTGACCTTTGTCCTCTGCTATGTTTCTTTTCTCTATTTCCCTTTTCCATCAATGACAATATTTCCAACAGGAGTGGATGGATAATAATAGCAGGAAGTACCAGATGATCAGAGAAATGCGCACATATCCACCCCAAACAGTCTGGGCACACCAGATGGAGGACCATTTCTAGAAAGGGAACGTAGAGTGGGAAATGGAACTACATGTTTCAGAGGTAGGGGTCACAGGGTAGTCTGTACACCCCGATGTGCAGTCAATATTAGACCGGTACCCTTCAGTCTTTGGGAACATACCACCGAGGCAACCACCAGACTGAGGGTTCAAGCACACTATTGAGTTAGAATAGGGGATCTAGGCAGTGATCACCACACCCTATAGGCACGCTAAGTCCTACAGGGATGAGATCAAAAGAGCCATCAAGGATACCTTGGCACTAGGACACATCTGACCCAACACTAGCCCCTTTTCTTCTTTCATGGTGTTGGTGAAGAAGGACCGCACTTTGTGGATGTGCATCGATTATAGGGCTCTAAATAAGAATAAAATGAAAAATAGATACGCCATCCCAAATATTGATGATTTTATCGATGAGTTACGGGGATCTAAGTTCTTTTCCAAAATCGATATGAGGTCAGGGTACCATCAGATTAAGGTGAGGGACCATGTAATATCCCTTTTTAGGATTTTCTGGAAAATCGTCCTCTAGGAAGCTGTATAAGGAATCCAATGTAAAAATAAGCTGAACCGGGACTTGGATCCCTTGGTTTAACCTTCATAAATTACTCTTCGAGATGATTACCTCAAATAAATAACCTTAGGAGGGTTATTCAGATCCTCCAATCCTATGTATCTCAAACAATGATCAAAAGGGAGAGCTACAGAATTACATGAAATCTAACAAGTAAAAGCTATGAAATATCAATACACGAGTTGCAAAAAGAGTGCATAGAATTTATATTATTTCCAACAGCAAATATATATACAAGAACTTGAGGTAAGCCCTCTCAAGTTAGGCCAAATCAACCCAAAGACAGATCTGCATGCAACAATGAAAATACACAGCTACACAACCCAACAACAAGATATGAATACACAATCCATAAGCAAAAATGATTGAAAACTTATTTTTATACAAGGATATAACAATATAGGCTCAAATAAAGTGGGGGAGCAAGATCTCTACCCCAGAAAACAATACTAACACAATCCTCCAAGGGATTTCCCAAAATACACTAAATGGAAAAAAGCCGGAGTTGCTGGGTAGCAGCAACAACTCAAATACAATACCAAAAAGGAAGAAGGATGGAAATGTTGAAAACAATGTAGAAACCTCCTCCACTAATCTTCTAAGTGAAAGGCTGCTCCCTTCACTGAAGATTACACCCTCCAATTCATAGTGTGAATCCCTCCTGCAAGTGCCCTATGAAAATAATGTAGTATGAGGAAGAGACAACACTTGGAATGAGATGAAATGTATGTCCCAATGAAAAAATCTGAAATGAAGCTCCTGGATCTTCCTCACTGATCTCCCAGAGACATAATGTGCTCCTCCTTTGCAAAACTAGCTCCGGAAGTGGGTGATCATGAATCCTCACTGCAACCCCTAGCAACTCAACATTTCTGCCAAGCTGGAAAATGCTGTAGCTGAATATGGTTACCTTGGCCTCAAGCCTGGATGTGAGGATAATGAAGAAAAGGTGCTCCAAATCTTCCCAATGAAGGAGAGGAAACTTCTAAACAGAAATCTCCCTTGTGATAAGAAGCACAAGCTATCCTTGTTGAACAACTGGAGAGAGAAGAGAAAATTTGAAATCTTCAACATAATGAAAAATGGCTCTCCTTCCCTCTTTTATGCCAAGAGGAGGCTTCCTTGCCATGGAACCCACCCATTAGGGTTTCTCTCATCCAATAATATCCCTCATATGAAAATTGCACTGTCCCACTTGGTGACTCACTCCCTCCATGCAACGTTGTTTGACTTGGTCAAACTGGACCTAGTCTTCTGGTATTTTCCCCTTTTCACACTAGGAGATGACAAATAAGACACGTAAGTGACCCATTTGCACATTTGGAGTGTTTATTATGCTTCTTCATGGGCCCCCTTACCGATTTTATTATTTTTATTAAAAGGAAAGAAAAATTAATATTCCAATTAACTTAATGAAAATTTTGGAACATTACAGTCCTCCCCTATGAAAGATTGCTTGTCCTCAAGAAAGTGCAAGGGTAGACTGGTTCTCCTTATCCTCTACTGTAGCACCCATGTATGATGATCTCCTCCAAGAAATAGGATGCTATATCATCAATAAAACTTCCACAATGCTTCTCCTTAGCATGTAAATTAGCTATCAAGCTATCATCATGAGAAAGTGAGGTGCTCAAGAGAGTGGAAAAGTGTTGTCTAAAGGTCCTCCCAAGGTATGGAGTCTGAAATTTGTTGGGAGAAATTTTCCCCATGTGTATCCTCCATCCCCAAGCAATCAACCATGCAAAATCAGTCACCTTCCAAATGGGAAACTCTGGAAAATCATCCTCCACATTGTGTCCATGTAGAATAGGTGGGCTGAAAATATGATCATGGTAAGCTCCATGGCCTATCCCACACTGTCCTCTTTTCCACTTATGATAAGTGTGGATTGAAAGCTAAATTTGGGATGCAATATTGTTTCCCTCAAGTGGAAAGATGAAGTCTAGATCTCCAAAGATCTCTCCTTCAGCGCTGTAAATCAAGTTGGCCTAAATCATCCCATATGTGATGAGTTGGAATTCATCATCATATGGTACCCAACCAATCATATGGTTCACCTCATGGAGAAAATATTTTGTCATGGTGACCATATCCATATTCCCCTTAGAGCATGTACTGCAAAAAGTATGGAGGTCTTCTCCCCCAAAGAACACATCCTCCCAATGTGTTTCTCCTCCCTTATGATACATGTGGGGCTACTGCTAATATATGGCTAAAACATAATGATATTCAAAAGAGACCCAAGCCATCCCATCAAATCCAACACCCATGGGGTGCCTCCCCAAAAAGCTCAAGCTCTCCAAATGGCTCCTCCCATTTGAAAGCATGAGATGCAACATGGAAACCAAGGCTGGCCCATTTTTTTTTCTGAAACATGCAGCGTGAGAAATATGGAGAACCATATTCCCTATGGGCATCCTCAACTCTTGTGCCACTCCTCCAATGGTGCTTCCCATGTCCAACGTTCCTCTAGCAGAATATGGAAGCACAATTTGTGAGAGCAAGGAGGTGAAACATAGCTCCACACATGGAACCAATGTAGGGCATCATTGGCCTACCTCAATATATATTACAACAAGTGTCCTTCCAGCCACTTTTTTTCTACCACATTCATTCTGCAAGATGAGATCATGAAAACATAATTTGGTGCTAATGGTGCACATCGAAAATCCTGTGGATTTCCCCCACAATCCACCAATAAGATGGCCATCATAATTGCTGCAATTGACCATAAGTACAACAAAACATAATGTGAAATAAGGAAATATCCTCCTTGATATGATATTATACTAAAAAAGGTAAGAGAGTGCAAAACATAAAGCAAATAGTTACCTCCCCCATCATGTACTCCGGTCTTTGAGCTGAAATGGCTCAAATGAAAATGCGCCCTTACTACAACAGCATAGGGAAGTGGTTGTTCCCACCATATCATCATCTCTCGGGCTATGCATCTAACCATATGCTGATATACATCCATTAGGATGCCCTCCCAGGTGGACTCCTCCATCAACAAATAGTATGCATGAAAATGCATGAAAGGAGAATCCATAGAGGCTGCATGTAGGTGTCTCTCCTTGTGCTTGTGAACCCAAGCCAAGAAGATCAAGATATAGCAAGGGATGCTTCCATCCATGACTCCCTCATCCTCATCTCCTACATGCCTCCAAGGTACATCACTTGTGAAGTGGTTTTGGAAACACTTCAACAAGTAAACCCAACTATGAAGTGACAGCGCTGCTGCCCTGTGGAGTAGGGCAACTGTCATCTCAAAGCTCAACTCTTTGACATGGATCTTGTCAAAGATTCTACTCATCATGTTACTGCACATATAGATTCCCTCCCATAGAGAAGGTACTTCTTGGGCATATAAGACCAAGGAGCAATCTCTTTGCACTTGCTAATGCCTCCTCCTGCTCCTGTAACATCTGAATATAATATGAGCAACAAGAAAGTTTTTTTCTCCTCCATACTCCCACCATAATAAATATGTGAAGGTAGCACAATGAGTGGTAAGAATAATACCATCTCATCATAATTCACCCATGCTCCTTTTTGCCCCATGGTGTAAGTATCATGCCAGTCCTCTTCCTCCTCCATATCCCATGAAAAAGGACAGGTCCTATGCCGGCCAAACTCTCTCAAGAGTAGCCAACGCAGAATTGCCTCTTGCTGCCCTGTATCATAAATTTTCAAAAGGCTCACCATCCTCTTGCCTATCATCCACATCCACTCAAATCCTTGTGGATGCCCCCCTTTATCCTACATCTTGGTATCCTCCCAACAAGGGTTACCCTCTTCCCTAAACAGATTTTGGCTTTTTCATTTCATGGGACATTGAAATGCAATCTCTTCCCTGACAAGGTCTCTAAACCACAAAAAATGGTGGTGCACAACACATCAATTTTGTATGAGGATGATAGTACAGTGCAGTGAAAATTTCCTGCTCTAGACAATCAACATGCAATGATGTACAATCCTCCATGAGAAATAAAAACTTAGGCATATGTTGGAGAGTTTCGAAAGAATCTTGTGTTGCTGCAAGAGTCTCTTCCTCAATAGTGCTGGATGAATCAATAGCTAGAGATGAAGGTTTATTCTCCATCACTAGGATAGTGTTGGTATGTGCCTTTGCAACTGGTGTTGAGGGCTCCTCCCTCTTTTGACCAAATCTCCTGATCAATCTTTGAGAAAAATCAGCAATAGTAGAAACCCTTGCATGGTCCCAATGGCTAAACCACCAAGTCTTTTCTTCACCCTCAAGGTGTAGTGCTGCAACTTATATAGCCTCTCTATCTACTACAGGATGTATTAGGAAGAAAGCCTCTAGCTTCTTTACCCAGACCTCTGCTACACAAGTGAGTGATCCATTGAAAGTGGACAATAGGAATCTATTGCCTCTCATCATCCAATAGCTGTGGGGTCTTCTCTCTTCTTTCTGCGAAATAAATTGTGGAAAATATAGAGTCTCTTGGAAGGCTCTATGGTTTTTTATGTACTCAGCAAGATACCCACTTATAATTTTGAATTCCAAGTGTTTCTCATGCTCCATTTATTCTCCTTGGTGAGAGTAGGAAGTGCATGGTCCTTCCTCTTCTCTTTCTTCAGCTTTCTCAACCTCCTTGGAGAGGCCTTTGCTGAATATAAAAATTGATGAGAGTAATCTCATCCTCTAAATCATCTTGATCTCTTCTGTCTCTACAATTCGAACTTCCACAGGCTGGGCCAAGTTCAAAGCTTTGATACCACTGTAATATCCCTTTTTAGGATTTTCTGGAAAATGGTCCTCTAGGACGCTGTATAAGGAAGCCAATGTAAAAATAAGCTGAATCAAGACTTGGATCCCTTGGTTTACCCTTCATAAATTACTCTTCTAGATGATTACCTCAAAGAAATAACCTTAGGAGGGTTATTCAGATCCTCCAACCCTATGTATCTCGAACAATGCTCAAAAGGGAGAGCTACAACAATACATGAACTCTAACAAGTAACAGCTATGAAATACCAATACATGAGGAGAAAGAAGAGTGAATATCCTTTATATTATGTACATAAGTAAATATATATACATGAACTTGAGGTAAGCCCTCTCAAGTTAGGCCAAAACAACCCCAAGACAGATCTACATGCAACAATGAAAGTACACAGCTACACAACCCAGAAACAAGCTATGACTGCGCAATCCATAAGGGAAAATGATTTCAAACAGATATATATACAAGGATATGAAAATACAGGCTCAAATAAATTTGGGGAGAAATATCTCAAACCCAGAAAACAATACTACCACAATCCTCCAAGGGATTGGCCAAAATACACTAAATGGAAAAATTCTGGAGTTGCTGGGTAGCAGTAGCAACTCAAATATAATACCAAAAAGGGAGAAGGATGGAAATGCTAAAAAAAATTTAGAAACCTCCTCCACTAATATTATAAGTGAAAGGATGCTCCCTTCACTGAATATTACACCCTCCAATCCACAGTGTGAATCCCTCCTACAAGTGCCCTCTGAAAATAATGCAGTATGAGGAGGAGACAACGCTAGGAATGAGATGAAATGTAAGTTCCAATGAAAAAATATACAATGAAGCTCCTATATATTCCTCACTGATCTCCCAGAGAAATAATGAGGTCCTTCTCTACAAAAATAGCTCTGGAAGTGGGTGATAATGAATCCTCACTGCAACCCCCAGCAACTCAACGTTTCTGCCAAGCTGGAAAATGTTGTAGCTGAGGTTGGTTACCTTGACCTGAAGCCTGGATGTGAGGAGAATTAAGACTAGGTCCTCCAAAGCTTCCCAATGAAGGAGAGGAAAATTCTAAATAGAAATCTCCCTTGTGCTAAGCAGCACAAGCTATCCCAGTTGAACAACTAGAGAGAGTAGAGCAAATTTGAAATCTTCAACATAATGAACAATGGCTCTCCTTCCCTCCTTTATGCCAAGAGTAGGATTCCTTGACATGGACCCCACAAATTAGGGTTTCTCTCATCCAATAATATCCCTCCTATGAAAACTGTGATGTCCCACATGGTGACTCACTCCCTCCATGCAGCGATGTTTGACTTGGTCAAACTGGACCTAGTCTTCTGGTATTTTCCCCTTTTCACACTAGGAGATGACAAATAAGCCACTTAAGTGTCAACCCCTTTGCACATTTAGAGTGTTTATTATGCTTCTTCATGGGACCCCTTACCCATTTTATTATTTTTATTAAAAGGAAAGAAAAATTAATGTTCCAATTAACTTAATCAAAATTTTGGAACATTACAGACCAAGATTTCCTAAAGGCTGCATTCAACTGCCACTATGACCACTTCGATTTTTTGGTGATGTCTTTTGAGCATACCAATGATCTGGCCACTTTTTAGTCTTGTATGAAGACATATTCCATGTCCATATGAGGAATGTTTTGTTTGTTTTGTTTGACGACATCCTCATTTACAACAGCACTTGGGAGGATAATTTGCAGCGTATTGAGGCAATATTGCGCATCTTGGAGGAGGAGAATTTCTATGCAAAACTATCCAAATGTGAATTTGTACTTACATAGATTCTCTACCTAGGGCATATCATTGGAGTAGATGGAGTAAGGGTCTATGAGGAAAAGATCCGGGCCATTCAGGATTGGCTAGCACCAAGGAATGTGATAGAACTTCAGGGCTTTCTAGGCATTTTCACCTACTATAGGAAGTTCGTCAAAAGGTTTTCCCAGTTAGCAACACCCCTCATGGATCTCACCAAGAGAGGATCCTTTAGATAGACAAACAATGCGTAGAGGGCCTTTGAGAGGCTGAAGGAGGTGATGAGAATTTTTCTAGTGTTGGCATTGTCGGACTTCACGTAGCTCTTTGTGCTAGAGTGTGATGCTTTAGGAGAGGGATTTGGTGCAGTATTGATGTAGGGAGGTCAAAATATAGCTTTCTAGAGTCATAATATCTCGCTACCTGAGAGGTTGTACTCGATATACAACAAATATATGTTTTCCATCATGCATGCATTGGAAGAGTTCCAGAAATATTTGGTGGGTAACATATTTCAGGTGAGGACTGACCACAACAGTCTCCAGTTTTGTCTTGAGCAAAAAAAGTTATAGGAGAGGAAATAGAAATGGGTCAGAAAAATTCAGGCTTGTGAATTTGAAATCGAGTATGTCAAAGTGAAGAACAATGTGGTAGTGGATTCCTTATCATGGATACCAACATCATTGTCATTGATGAGCATTGCTACAGACTAGAGGGCCCAACTGTTAGTAGAGTATTCTAAGGATTGCTTCACATGTGAGTTATTGGATTGGAAGGTGACTGATGATAGGTATTGGGTGATTCATGAGGTCATCTATTAGCAGAACAAGATCATCTTGATAGGAGCCTCTCGTCTCAACGAGAAATTTTTTCACATAGCACATGATTCACTGCCTTCAGGCCATCATGGATTCACTAAAACATACTAGGCCATCAGAGAGAGGTTCTCATGGAGAGGCCTCAAGGAGGACGTACTCTGATATGTCAAGGAGTGTGAAGTTTTCGAGAATAACAAAGGATATTTGAGCCATCCCACTGGGTTGTTACAACCACTTCCCATTCCAGAGGGGATGTGGGAGAGAATTTCCATGGACTTTATCATGGGATTTCCTATGGTGCAGGGCAAGGATTGTATCTATGTGGTCGTTGATCGGCTGACGAAGTATGCTCATTTATTCATCATCTCTTCATGATACATTAATTCACAGGTGGCCAAACTATTTTTCAAGGATTTTTTCATGCTTCATGGTCTCCCCAAGACCATAGTAAGTGACAGGGACAACTGTTTCATGGGCAATTTTTGGTAGGAAATTTTTCAGTTTAGTGGGTACCGAGTTAACACCCAGTACAATTTATCACCCACAGACAAATGGAAAGACAAAGAAATTAAAAAAATTTCTCAACGGCTACTTGTGGAACTATGTCTCGAGATAGAAGAAGGTATGGTTGCACTGGCTTCATCTAGGAGAATATTGCTACAACATGACATTTGATATGTTGATCGGTATGTCTCCATTTTGTGCTTTATATGGTTATGATGCTCCAACATTTTCTGATGTGATGTTTGGAGCAAGCAAGGCCCCCAGGACCAAGGATTGGATCAAATAGAGCCAGGATATACTCCGCGCTCTTAAGGAAGACATTTATATAGCCCAAAACCAACAAAAGTTGTATGTTGATTGAGGTCACGTGGAAAGGTAGGTTGAGGTAGATGATTTGGTCTACCTCCATATTTAACCGTACAAGTAGTCTACGCTAAAGAAGAATGGAGCTGAGAATCTGAAGCCCCATTTTTATGGGCCATACAGGGTGATCCGACATGTTGGGGAGGTAGCATATGAGTTGGAGCTCCAAACTGGGAGTATGATCCACAACATTTTTCACGTCTCATGTCTAAAAAGGGATCTTGGGCAGCAGATAGTTGCCGCCCGGGAACTCCCACCTATTAATGATGAAGGTAGCTTGGTCTTATAGCTGAAGGCCATCTTGGATATTCAGGAGAGTCAGCTGAGGATCAGGGTAGAGAAAGAATATATCATCAGAGGGAGGAACCTTCCAGATGAGGATGCCACTTGGGAGGGGGAGAAAATTTTGTAGCTTCCATCCTTGCAGTTGCTTGAGGACAAGAAATATTTTGGTGGGGAGGTATGTAATATTCCTAATTATATTTTAGCTAGTTATAATATTAAATTTTTCTTTCCTTAATTAAATAAATGAATAAGAGGGCAGAGCGACCCATAAATTGCTTTAGTAGAACAAAACCACTTCCCCAGTGTGAAATTCGAACATCACAATAGTGGAAGGGGCCAAGAGGCCAAGTGAATAGCGTAGTCAATGTGGAGGATAAGTACCAAGAGAGAAACACATTTATGATGTGTGCCCAGGGGTGTGAGGGTTCCACAAGTATAAGAAGTGGGCAAGGGAAGCCATAGAGATCATTCTGAGTTATTTGATTTCTTGTCATTTGCGACTTGAGCACGCTTGAGCTGTTTAGCTAAGTCTGCAGTGTGGAAATCCCAACTTCGTCCTCGGAGGAATTCAAGTGCCCGTTAAGGAGAGGAGTCCTACTATCCTTGAGAGCAGTTTTCATTATTTCAACATCAGCCCATTTGAAACCCTCTTGAGCAGTGAAGTCACTGAGTGACTTACGTAGTGCAGCAGCAGAGAGATCGAGAGGAGGGTGAAATTCCATAGCATTCTCGCTTGGAATCTAGTTGTGGGCGGGGGGGGGGGGATTAACCCTTCAACATTTGACCTACGGGGGAGTTTTTGTAGAATTTTATTTTTCAGTTCAACTCATATCACTTCATACCCAGCAATAGTGCATTTTCATGCCCTAGGAGGGTGATTTTCCAGGGTTTGCCAATCCAGAAATCCTTTCTGGGTTTTTCTAGGTTTTATGAGTAGAGGTCGATGTCCAAATCCAAATTTTTTTTGAGAACTATAACAGCCTCCTCTATGCAGCCCTTTTCAACCAAAAATAACATTTCCAACATTTCTAGCAGTGGCAACGCAATGAGAGAATCCAGTAGAGCAGTAGTTACATAGTGTTTAAGTGGGAGAGCTTGAGGGCCATTCTAGCCATATTTGTCAGCTTGGGTGCTATAATTTTTTAGCACTGTTGTAATTTTTATTCCATATCCATATTAATAAAATGGCTCAATAATTTATGACTCTATTTATGGCGTTTTGATATCACGACATATTTTTTTATTTGTAATATTCCAAAATAGGAAAAACAGGAACAGTGAACATAAAACTGGAAAATGTAGTAAACATCAACACATCTAAACATGAGAAGATCATTGAGCCATTTTATTATATATGATAGCAGACAATGAAGTACAAGATCTTAAGGAAAAGACACTCAAGCTAGGAAAAACAAGCCTCTAATGACCCTATACATTAAGACATGAAAAACCACTGCTACATAAATTGTTAGGAGGCCATGACTATGAAATAATGTTGGAAATAAATACTTCTAGGAACTATGAATTTGTATATCTACTGATATAGTTCTCATAAAATGTCGGGATCAGAGATTCGGACTTCCTAGCACAATTCAAGATAACCCAGAAAGGGTTCCCAAAAATACACAAGATGATAAATGAATCCCTAGGGTTGAACTACGCTTTGCAGCTGGGTAAATATTGGGAGGTGGTTGATATGATGAGAAAATAGCCTATACTCCTCCCTACTGACTTTCCAGATGAAGGAATACTCCACTCACTAGAAAATAAGCTCAAAATATTGGGTTATCAAACCTCCATTGAAACTTCCTTCCTAGATTGTGCAATTGCTAAAGGAGACTACGCTGCTGAAGGTGGCTAAAGATTGGCCTAATGCCAAATGATGGAATGAAGCTCAAAGGAAACTTTCCTAAGTGGTAAATCATAGTCCCCCAAGGATGAGGGTGGTATTTCCACCCGAAAACATGCTTGTGCTAAATAGCACAACGGACTCCGCTAAACAGTTGAAGCATGCAGAAAGTCATAAAAGACCATACATCAACAATATTAAAAATGATTTCCATGGCTGCCATACCTTTCCTTATATGACTTGTGAGCCTCCTCCCCCTTGGCCCCATTCAATAATGATGCTACTCTCATGGAGACTTCCTCCCATTATGACTACACTGTCCTCCACTATCTCCACTTCCTCCATGACTGTGTTGTTGATTTGGTCAACCTTGACCCAATCTACATGCATTGACCCCCATTCTCACCAAGGAGTTATTTATTCAACTAGATGCACTGATCCAAATTCACATTAGAAGTGGTTTCATTCCTACTAAAGATATTTATGGGTCCCTCTAGCCTCTTATGCATCTATCTTATTGATAAAAACAAAACTTAATATTGTAACTAGCTAAAAGATAATTAGGAATATTACGGTCATCCTGTCCCAAATGTTACTTATCCTCAAGAAACTACAAATATGAATGCTGAAAAATATTCTCTCCTTCCCATGTAGCATCCTCATCCAGTAGATTCCTCCCTTGAATCAGATATTCTTCAATCACCTTCTTCCTTAGCTTCCCCTACCAAGTGTCTAAGATAGCCTTTGATTGTAAAACCAAATGGCCCTCATCATAAAAAGGTGGGAGATCCATGGTGGAAACCGTATGTTGTCCAATTGAATTTTTTAGGCATGTGACATGAGAAATGTTGGGGATCTTACTCCCAATGTGAAGCTCCAACCGACATGCTACTTCCCCAACACAATGGGTTACTCTGTATGGCCCATATAAATTGGGCTTAAGATTCTCAGCACCCTTCTCGTTCAATGTAGATGGTTTCCATGGCTAAAGGTGGAGATAGCCAAAATTATCCACCCCAAAATATCTCTCTACCCAGCCATGATTTGTATATAACTTTTGTTGATCATGGGTTATAGCAATGTTGTCCTTAAGGGACTAGAATATATCCTGAATTTATTGGATCCAATCATTGGCTCTAGGAGCCTTTCTTGCTCCAACCATCCTATCAAAAATTGATAGAGCATCATCACCATATGGAACCAAAAATGGAGACATACTGAATGAAATATAAAATGTCATATGGTAACAATATTCCCCCAATTTCAGTTAGCGCAGCCATGCTCTCTGCTGCTCCGGAACATATTTTTGCAAGTAGATTCCCAACCACTTTTTTACTGCCTCCGTCTGCCTATTTTTCTGGGGGTAATTACTGGTACTCTATATCAATTGGGTACCACCCAAACAGAAAAAATCATGCCAAAAACCATCCAGGAAGTGTCTATCTCTATCACTGACTAGGGTCTTAGGAAAACCATGAATTCTAAGGAGAATCTTGCCCCATTGTGAAGTAGTGCACTGTGAATATATGGAAAAGAAATGTAAATACTTTTTTAGTTTACCAATGAATATAAATATACAATCCTTACCATGTACTTTTGGTAAAATGGTGATGAAGCCCATAGAAGGGCTCTCCCATCTCCCTCCCTGAAAAGGAAGTGACTGTAACAAACTTGCATGATGGTTGTTTTCTTCTTCATTCCTATATAAAACTACATACTTCCTGATATATTGGAGCACATTCTCCTTGAGACCCTTCCACCAAAATCTCTCTCTCCCTAATGGCTTGATATGTCTTTGTGAAACCTTGGTGGCCTGAGAGGCATGAATCATGTGCTTCATGTAGAAGTTTATTCTTGAGCTTGTAATCTTCAGTCAAGAAGATCTGGTCTAGGTAATAGATGACCCCATCCGTCACTCTATACCTCTCATCAATCATATTCCCATATATTATCTCACATGTGAAGCAGTCCTTGGAATACTCCACCAACAACTAGGACTCCCAATCTGAATCCACACTCATTAATGATAGTGTTATTGGTCCCTATTATGAGGCATTTTTTAACTCATTTCTTCTCCTTTTGACATATTCAATGTCAGAGTCATATGCCGAAATTCTTCTAACCCATTTTTTCCGCCTCTCTTGTAGCTTATTTTTCTCAAGAAAATATTGTAGATTGTGATGGTAAATCTTCACTTGGGAGTTGTTTC